>NW_004624750.1:14203736-14252582 GCF_000247695.1 Heterocephalus glaber | reverse complement strand
AACTGGTAAAAGTATTTTCTGAGTTAGACTCTTGTTTTGTTGTGTCCTTCTTTTAGAGAAAGAAAGTGAGAGAGCTCTCTGAAGTCTCTTTCATAAAGGCACCACCCACAGACCCCATCTCCTAATATCATCATTTTGGGAGTTAATATGTAAATTGTGAGGGCCACATAAACATCCAATTCATTGGACGGTGTTACAATAAAACTTTATCGACAAAAACAAATTGTGGGCCAAATGCGGCCTATGGCCTGTAGTTTGCCAACTTCTGTATTAATCACTACAAGATGGACTTCTGATAGGAGTCAGCCTCAGGGTAAATTCAGTCAGTGAATATTTATTAATCACCTACTAAATGCCAAATTCTCCAGATAATGTCATAGCTAAGCTTGACACCTGATCTGCATGCTTTATAGAAAATGACTTTGACCCTGTGTATCTCAGGATCTTTGTCCACCTCACAGAGTGGTTATGAAAGGATCAAGAAATAGGCAACAAAGTCCTAAGTACTGTGCTTAGAACAGTACTGTATGCTCAATGCAAAGTGCTAGCATTGAATGCAATTGCGCAGATACTTAAGGTTCCAGAGAGTTCTTTCAGAGATCTTAAAAATTATACAAACAATACTGTTGAAAATCACACCTTGATAACTAGGATAAGGCAGTTACCCAACTGGAGTTTGCCATTCTTCTCTTCTCTCTATCACAGTGTGTTCTGGTGTCTTAATATATCTTTTCTCCTTTGATCTTCATGGTAATTTTCTGAGTTTCCCAGACAGGTAGTATTGGTCTAATGAACAAAGAAACTGAATGAGATATACATACATATGTGTATTAATAATCTTCATTCTTGTGACAACTCAGGAATGCAATACACAGGGTTTACAAAAATGTTTTTCTTTAGTGTGATAAATTAGGATATGACTCTTTTGTAAAAGGGAGAAAGGACAGTAATTAGAATCTGCAGAGATGGCAATGTTTTTGGAGAAAACTTGAAATGTTTTTGTTTTTGTCTACTGAAAATTCTAGGTTGAAAAGAGTAAAATTATCTCCTCTCTCTAAATGCTTTACTCTAGTAGCATTGTTATATAATTAGTCACAAAAGTGTGAGTCACATTGCACAATCCTGACCTTTCCCTTGGAGATTTTAGGGATAAATAGATGAAAAATGATGTCCTGCAAAAGATGCATTGAAGTTTGTCCAGAAAAATAATCCTTGTGTTAGTCTCTCTTTTAAGAAGTGAAATTTTATGTTTTCACTTCAAAATATATAAAAACTTAACACATTCTTCTCTCTTGAAATGGTCCCCAAATCCCTGCACACATACTCTAGCCTTACCTCCTTCTGCTTTTCCCAACTGCACTGTACCCTTTTCTATTCACCGGAAGTCCCAAGCTCAGACATGCTTTAGGGCCTTTGTAGATGCCTCCTCTTCCCCACACCTAACGACCACTGTGGCCTATTTTAGTTGGTTCTTCCCTTTTTTTTTCTTTATTATTCTGCCCTATTCATTTTCTTTACAGTGCTTATAAAGTATTGCTTCTTATCTTCCTTCCCTGGCTCTGTTGAAGTTGTTACCCTGTGTGCTTTGGACGTCCTGCGTGACTGGTGGCCAATACTACGTCTGATACACCATCGGTGCTCCATGTGTATTTGTCAAGTGAATGAACAACAGGAATTTCTATTCAAATTTTCAGTTGCTGCTTCATATATTTACAACTCTATACCCTTGTATTATAAATTCATACACATTTCCATAAATAAGGGAAACTCAACCCATAGAAACAGTTCACTATGATTGTAAGCAGTGGAAAGATAGGTGGCCATTTTGAAATTCAGAGTCCAATCTCATAATGTTCACTCTCTAATGAGTTCTTGAGTCTAATATATATTCCTGTATCATTGGAAAGCAAATAATTGGCTATTAATAACTTTTCAAATATGTTATTAAAATGAAGAATGAGGCCTGAAACTGTCACTATGATATGAATTAACAAAACTAATTATGAATATGTGGGTTCTAAAAAAGGCCTTTTTCCTCTTGACAGAAAGAAAGGTAGTATGTGACCCACTTCCCTAATTACTGAAAAAAAAATCCACAAAATACAATCAAACCTGAAGTAATCCCTTTAACATAAATAACATCCAATTAAATACTATTTACTTTGTTTTGTTTTCATTCATGACAGATGATAGCCCAAACTTTCTTTTAAAAAATCCGTTCTCCCATTGTAAAATCATTATTATTCACTCACTTCTGAGCCATCAGTGACTTGAGTTTCTCAATTACAAATTTTTAAAAATCTCTCATATGCATGACCATGCTTTCCAATGGATAAGCATGCTAAAACATTTTAATAAAAACTAAAATGGGTCAGTATAATGACCTCAAACAGATCCAGTAAGGTGGCCAGAAGACCAGTTATGTTTTCACACAGCTTACCAGAATGCTCATCCTTTGCTTCTCCGGCATTGCACATGCCTGAATGGCTACTGTTAGGGTTTGGATCTTAAATATTCCTAAAGGCCCAAATATTAAAGGTTTGTTCACCAGCCTGTGGCACTCTTGGCAGGTGGTGGAACTTTTAGGAGATAGATCCCAGTGCAAAGAAGTTAGATCACTGGAGGTGTGCCTTTGAGTGGGATATTAGGACCCTCACCCCTCTCTCTCTCTCTCTCTCTCTCTCTCTCTCTTTCTCTCTCTCTCTCCCTTGATTGTTCTGCAGTGTACTCTCTGCCATGATGTTCTGCCTCATTACAGATCCAAAGCTGTGAGGACCAAATGACCATGGGCTGAAACCATGGGCCAAAATAAACCCTTCATCCTTATAAATTGATTACCTCATGTATTTTGTCACAGTGACAGAAAGCTGACTAACATAGCTACTTTAAATGGTTCTCTGTTGTGGGAAGTCAACAGACAGAAAATGCAGTCATTACATCAGATCAAAGATCAACAAGCTTTTCCTCTAAAGGGCCAGATAGTGAATATTTTAGAAACTGTGAGTCATAAACTCTCTGTCATAGATACCCAACTTTGCCATTGTAGAGGGAACACAATCAGAGACAACATATAGAGAAATGTACACACATATGTTTTTTACTTCAGGCTCCTATAACAAAGTAACAGGAACTGAGTGGTTTATAAACAAAAGAAATTTATTTCTCACAGTTCTGGAGATTAGACTCCCTAGATCCAGGTGCCAGCATTTTTGGCAACTGGTAAAAGTATTTTCTGAGTTAGACTCTTGTTTTGTTGTGTCCTTCTTTTAGAGAAAGAAAGTGAGAGAGCTCTCTGAAGTCTCTTTCATAAAGGCACCACCCACAGACCCCATCTCCTAATATCATCATTTTGGGAGTTAATATGTAAATTGTGAGGGCCACATAAACATCCAATTCATTGGACGGTGTTACAATAAAACTTTATCGACAAAAACAAATTGTGGGCCAAATGCGGCCTATGGCCTGTAGTTTGCCAACTTCTGTATTAATCACTACAAGATGGACTTCTGATAGGAGTCAGCCTCAGGGTAAATTCAGTCAGTGAATATTTATTAATCACCTACTAAATGCCAAATTCTCCAGATAATGTCATAGCTAAGCTTGACACCTGATCTGCATGCTTTATAGAAAATGACTTTGACCCTGTGTATCTCAGGATCTTTGTCCACCTCACAGAGTGGTTATGAAAGGATCAAGAAATAGGCAACAAAGTCCTAAGTACTGTGCTTAGAACAGTACTGTATGCTCAATGCAAAGTGCTAGCATTGAATGCAATTGCGCAGATACTTAAGGTTCCAGAGAGTTCTTTCAGAGATCTTAAAAATTATACAAACAATACTGTTGAAAATCACACCTTGATAACTAGGATAAGGCAGTTACCCAACTGGAGTTTGCCATTCTTCTCTTCTCTCTATCACAGTGTGTTCTGGTGTCTTAATATATCTTTTCTCCTTTGATCTTCATGGTAATTTTCTGAGTTTCCCAGACAGGTAGTATTGGTCTAATGAACAAAGAAACTGAATGAGATTTGGCAGAAGTGACTTCCCATGGTCATACTACTGAGTGACAGGGTCAAGACAAATAAGGAAACTTGTGACTACTGGCCCAAAGCATTTTCTCACTAGTTTTGAAGTCAGAAGATGTCTGGGATTTGAGGGGTGGTTTCTGGTTTTGCAAGTTCAGAGCTCATTTTCTAGCCATTTCTAAAGTTGGTCAAGCTGAAGACTCACCAAGCACATCATACTCCTTGCTTGCTTTCCCACAAGTTTACCAGGCTCTTGGAGGAAGGTAGAGCAACCTAGTCACTTGCCAAGTATTTTAATGTATTGTTCTGGACTCTGTCTCACTTTCCACAAGAGTCATTTAACATAATGTTATGCTAACAACTCCACTCACAAGTCTCAAATTCAGTCCTGGTTATGATCTCCTAGAGTCTATGCTCATAGCAGGGGTGGGAGGGGACGGCAATAGCAGCTATTTTTATACAACACATGGAGGAATCCAATCCACACCTAATAAATTCAAGGATGATAGAATCGAGCATCACTCTGCCTCCTTTTTTCTGTAGATTTCCTTTCCTTTTGCTACCATTATTTTTGGACCACTATGACAGGAATATTGCAGTAAGCTCCTAGATAATTTTTTGAAACGTTGACTCTGCTTCTTTCAGATTTCTTCCACATACTATTTTAAGTGTAATCTTCTCAGAACATTCAGTAAAGTTTCTCCAGGATCTCCCAGAACAAAGCCAAGATTCTGTTCCTAGGACTCAAGTTTCTCCATAATCCGGGCATAACTTCTAAACATGTTTCATGCATCTATTCCTCTGATCTTGTTGCCCTTCACCACCATCCTCTCCACGGAGAGTGTGCTGTTTGCATCTTTGCTGTTAGTTGTCTGTCTTTCAGGTTTCATTTCTCTCCACAGATTTAAACCATACCCATAACTTCAGAACTAATCTAATGTCCATTTTCTATGATCTCTTCCCCAATTATTTTAGCCCTTAGGAATTTTCTTAGCACAAATTTTATACTTGGTGACACTTGTATTATTTCATGGGTTAGTCCAATCTGCACAGGGATTGTAGGCAACCATGTAAGATACTTAAGTGGTACTCACATTTTCCTGTCTTTCTCCACTGTAGACACCCACTAAGCAGAGACACAAAAAAGCAAGCAGCTTCCTGAGATGTCTAATCCATGATTCATGCATATGTCCAGATAATTTTCCACTATACTTTTAATAAAAGAGACATTTAAATTATAATACTTTGTTCTTTGTCCCCCTTGGGCATTGTGATAGTCTTGGTATTTATTAAATACAATCTGTTACTGAAAAATAAATAAGCACCCAAGAATGAATTAATAGCAAATATTTAACAACTGCCTGCCTTCTAATTGGTTAAACAAAATGAAGGTTGCAGTAGCTGGTTAAATTCCCCCCACTTGGGGAGATCTCTATCAATTTCCTTTATTGCTATCTGGAGGATCTGGGGAAGTGTAATGGCATTTTCAAAGATTTCAACAAATGAGACATAATTCTATTTTTCATAAACACTGACTAGGAAGACAGACTACAAAAAACAAGATTATTTTGAGCAAAATTCTGTCATTCTTGCACCTTTAAATTTTTGAAAAACAACTAAAGTATGGGCAAAAACCAAATACATAAAAATATTACATAAAAACAGTAAGAAGAGAGGAGCTATAGTTCATAACAGAGGACAAATGCACCCTTCCTGGATGATCACTATGTATTTTGTTTTGGAGCCAGTCCATAAGTCGAATTCCTTCCAAATAGGCAGAGTGCTGGCTGCAGCCAGTTTTGAGGGAGAAAGGATGAAGCATGTCCTACCACCTGCATAAAATTTTATCCACTCCAATATGTAAACATTCTTCCTCCACATGAACTAGATGTCAGCGTGACTGAAAAACAAGAACTTGGTTGGCTGAGCAGAAGCGATCTGTTGTGTTCTGTTCTTTGAACTCTGAGATAATCAAAGACTGTTATTTCAGATCCTGGCTGACCTAACTTTTGAGTGGAAAATGAACCAGGAATGTGAGATAACTGGATAATCACTGTATATTAAAAAAAAAATCACCAGGCTTCTCAAAACTGTTCAGAAGTAACTGATTTTTTTTGTTCTCCTTATTAGTAACTTGGATTCCCCTCCATATTCCAGACTCCTCTGTTGTTGTGGGATTTAATCTATTGGATGGACTTAAACTGTATTCATTTGCAAAAACCAGAGAGAAGATGAGAAGTCTGTTAACCACATAGAATTCTACCCTATGGTAGAATTGGCAAGGTGAATTGGGACTGAACTATGAAAATTTAAAGAAGTTTGCCTTAAATTCCTAATTGAAAACTACTGCTATTTGTGTTGCTTTACAGTAGTCATTTAAACGTTGGTCCTGTACATTTTATAGACTGGGAATGGAAAAAACTTAGAATGCAGATGCTTTTCAGGAAAAAGGGCAGCGTGGGAGTGGGAAGAGATTGGATCCCCTTCCAGTTTATCCCTGTGTAACCTTGAGCAAGCGTAATCATGCCTCTGGCCTCTCACATAGGATGAACAGAAGAGATCAAATTAGAATAGAATTGCAATCCGTGCTTGGTTGGTCAGTAACATCCAAGTCCAGGCAACGATGGTTCTTCTCCTGCACTCCCTGCTCCAAAGAGACAAATTCTGCTTTGTTTTCTGCAAGCTTTGTGTAAGAGACCAGAATATAAACCAGGGGCCTATGGGCTGGGTAATTGGGGTACAAGGGAGCTGCCATTTTTTCTCATTTGAATAATTACTAATTGAAAATAAAGACTTCCAACTGCTCTTGAAGCACCAGATAATCTAAAAGCACCAGTCCCACTCAGCCTAACCCTGTCATCGTGCTACAGATATGCACATGGCCTATTCCTTCCCATCATTTAATTCTCTAATCAAATATATGCCCTTAAGTATCCACCCTGGATGGACAGTTCTATTACTTTTGCAAATCTCTCCCTATCCCCTACCTTGCTTCAGTTTTCTTCTTTGTATTTATCACTGCTTATACACTTTTTTTTATGTTTTCCCCTTTTTTAGCTGTCCTTCCTCATATATTATTTCCTAGAATATGAATACAAGGAAAGCAGGGAATCTTGTCTGTTTTGTATATGCGTAAAATAGTAGCTGGTAAAGAGTAAACACTTAATAAATATTTATTAAATGAATGAGTGAATCACAGCCTGGCAAAGGCACCAGTATACCCAAGACAGTGATAGGTGTCCCTGTGGGGACATTGAGTTTACTGCAGTCCCCATGATTCCAGAACTGAGTTCACTTGTTACTGAACTTGCTTTCCTTACACATAGCCCACTTTTCCATTGATGTTCTGGCTGTTCTGTGCAGGTATTTTCGTTTATCACATGATATCCTGGTCTAAGATTTCATTTAAGGCAGAAAAAAACTCCTTTTGCTGCTAAAAATAATTTGAGACTCCTAGACAAGAGAACCCTTCAACTCCCTTCCAATTCTAACAACCAGTGAATTCATGCTTCGCAGCCATTCAGATCTGTAAGTATGAAATACAAGACGTGTGTGTTCAACTTTCCTTCATCACCACTTTAAATGGTTTTTTTTTTTTCTTTCTGTTTTGAGTCAATCCCAGCAGGAATAGATCAAGTGAGCCCATTAAAGGAACAGTTCATGCCCACCTGCCACCTCCAGTCAGCCAACAATCTCAGCTTTACCACTCCACCCTGATTATGTAGACCCATTCCGATCCTGAGTGACAGGATTGCCAAAGACAGCTGTTGGGCTCCACGGACATTTGGGGAGGGGGAAGGGAGGTTGGTTACTACATTCTCCTACTCCTTGGTACTGAAAGAAACAGCTGCAGTCTTCACATGTGAGACAAGTAAACAAACTCTGCTGACAGCGCCCAGCGCCATTTAGCAGTAAGCATTCTCATGGATTTCTCCCCAGGGGTCGGTCACCAGCCCAGCATCGAGGCCCGGTTCTCCACAGGCTGCAGGGAGGCAAGGGCTTTGCAGGCCCTGCTCATTTGGCCAAATACTGCTCCAGATGCGCTCTCCAACCCAAATTATACAGAGTGGCTCAAGTAAGTGCCCTCAGTCCTTCGCTGCTCTATTGCTGGTTATCTTTCACAGCATTCTTGGCTTCCAGAATGCACCAAGCAAAAACGCAATGTTTTACCCTGCAGATATTCCTAGGCTCTTCAGCAGGAGCATCTGGGACAAGCTGGCTTGGGGAGAAGCAGATCCCTGCCCAGGAAAGTTGAGGTACTTTTCAAGGTACTGTCCAGTTCACTATGGCTGGTTCAGCCCTTTGGTTGCATCTGCCCTTCATTTGCTTATATAAAAGCAGAGCGCTCTTTTATTCCTCTCCCAGCCCTGCCCCAGTTAGCCAACAGGGCCATCTGTCCATATGAAACTCTCTTTGGTTCCACAGTGATGAATCCAGGTGACAATAAAAAGAAGTGGTGAATATCCCCTAATAGTGTTTTCTCTGAAGGGGTTAAAAAAAAAAGGCTCTGTTTCAAGTTTGTTTCAAATTTTCCGGTTGAAATATTTTGTTCATTAAACTACAATGATTAAACCTGCAAGTTATCCATGAAGTGGTGGAATAGAAACACATTAGGCAGGGCAACTACTTCCTAAATATGCTTGAATTAAGCAGGTTCTTGTAAAAAGTGGGTAAGACTGTTGACATTTTATGTAGCTATACATTTTCAATCTCTTGTGCTTAGTCTAAAACTCAGATTCTTTGTTTTCGTATGTGTCTTTTAAGGGAGCTTGATTGACAGTAAACGCACTGAGAAATGAGAAAAAGAATCAATTCTTTTTCTTTGACTTTTATGAATCCAGTAACTATATATTCATACACATTTGATTTCTAATCATAGATGCTCCATGATGGGAAAAGAGATAAAAACAAATTGTCTACAGGATTCTTTTATCCTGTGATGCCTACGGACACCCAATAGTGTTAATTTTTTAAAACAAATTCATTGATACTCCAAGAAATATTGATCTAGCCTGGTTAAACATGTCAAATAAGAGGAAGTGATCAATGGATAGCTTCTTAGCATTTATTGACCCAACAGAATCTTCTGATTTTTATAACCTTCAGAGTTGGGGGAAGATATTAAAATTTGAAATGTTTATTTAATTTCTGTAGTTAAAAACCCAAGTTAAGTAAAATGATTTTCTGGGTCTCTCGTCTACCTCCCTACATTATCACTTCCTTTTTGCTGCTATTGTGTGTACCCTAAAGGAACATGAGATGATCCACTTCAAAGATCTGGGTGTGAGTTCAGTGAAGTGGGTATGGCTGGCAAGGTGGCAGCAACATAATCAGCAATGGCATTCACCTTAGGAGAAAACAAACCCAAGAGCCTCCTCTGGTCCATTTCTTCTGCTGTCTCTTAGACTCGAGTAGCCTTGTCAGAGAGAGCAGGAAATGTCATTCTGTCGGACCCTTTGACAGTAATCAAGAATGGTTGAATTTCTTATGAATCCCAAATGGTGTGGGAGGAAAAGTGCTTTGAATTGATGATTTCCATGATCCCGAAAGTTCAATAAACAATGCTTAAGATGAATGGAAGTTAGCCCATGATAGGTTCAGTGTAAAAATCAACTGAGGAAGAATTTATGCCTGATACATTAAAAGATAATTATTAAGAGACAATTTCACCCGAGGTGGGGGAATCTCCTGCAGCAGAGTTACTCCAAACCACAGGGTATGTCCAAGGCCAGCACCTCGGACCATTGCTTCTGACTGTCTTTCAGGGAGCAGAATGACCAGCTGCTACTTGCCAAGGACATCTATGCCAGGAGCTGTGTGTCAAGTGGCATCTTAACACTCTCAAGTATGCAGCGTAGGAGCGGGGTGCATTTTTTTTTCAGGCTAGGAACCTGACACAGGAAAATGGAAATTAACTTGCACTAAGTTACACAATTTTAATAATAATCATTCTTTTAAAATAATGCAAATTATATAAAAGGGCTACTTTTCCAAAGGGGACAATTAGATGCAGAAAAAAATTCTACATTTTGATGTTTTGGAGAGCTAAATTAATTCCTTGTTTTTGGCTAGGATACTATTTTAAGTTTTCTTATGAGGGTAAGCTTTATTTTATGAACTAAATACTTAATGGAAGGAGTCATTGCCTTATCCTATGTGCTAAATTGCAGGAAAAAAGTATATATTTGAGGAATTTTAACTTATTCTTGTATTTTGTCCAGGAAATGAGAGCCAGATGTTTTTGCATATTTATTTTTTGCTGAAATAAGATAAAAATATTGACTGGATATTGCAACTTTCTCTGGAGAACGAAAATCCTTTTGTGTCCTACATTTCGTATTCCTTAAAACTTTAGGACAGATTCTAAGAAAATCTAATTCAAAGAAAACTTTTTAAATATCCTCTTACTTGTAGGCAGTGGGGACAGGAAGGTGCACTCAGTTATCTTAGCAGAGCTCTCAATAAATGTAAATTCAGAGCTAAGAGGCCCCCAAGAGGAGGGACCCTAAGCAAATGAGTTCTCTAGGAAAGCTCCCCTGCCAAGTTCTGAGAGAGGTTACAGTCCTCCTGCACTCCTGAGTCCCAATCCTTGGATTCTGTTGCAGGCAGCAATGCTCCAAGAGTAAGAGGAACTGGCTGCAGCCCTGTGCTGGTGTGTCTGCTGGCTTGCTCTCCTGTCTGGCCACTGCCTTCTACAACCATTCAAGCAGAAAAAACCTGTCCTTCCAAATAGGACCCTCAGTTGGAAGCAACAGTTGGAAGCAAGAACAACATAGACTGAGCTCATGTGAAGAGTATTAGCATTGAGTCTTCTCTCTTCCTCAAGGAAAGTTCTTCAAAATACTCTAAAAATTTCATTCATAAGACTGTAAAAGAGTTTCTCAGAGAGTTTCTATTCAGCAGTTTTTTTAGAGAGAATGAATGTCCAGTCTACCATTTTTCCACCTTCCTGAATTTATGGATGATTGCAGAGTTTAGAAGAGGATAGAAGCCTCATATCTGGCCAGCCACACTTTTCCTGGAAGTCTGTGACAGACCCACTGCTGTGCTCTATAGAAGTTCTAGGGAAGAAGGAAATGCCACCATACTTGTGAAGGGGTTGAGCCAGACCTAGGAGAGCTGGGCTTCCCCCTAAACTGTTTCCAGTCTGATCTTTGAGACGAAGAGACACATTATGCATCTAATGGCCTCAAAGCCTGCTTGATTCTGAGCCTTTTTGCTAGGATGAGGGCATTTCAAAAGAATTCAGTTAAACAACTGAGTTAGTGTGAATTCACACAGAAAACTCATTCCACACTAATGTCATAGTCTAAGTACATTACAAATTCTGACTACAATAGAGTTGTTTAGAGAATTAAAGTCAATGTAGAAAGCAGTGGCTAGTGTGTACTATGGAGCTTGTTACGTGGTTCTACACCTGACTGAAGACCACCAATAAGGGAAAGTGAAGTAACACACTAAATGGCAAGATCAGAATTCAGTCATATCTCAGAAGCGTAGCATGTGAAACAAACCTAACACAAAAATTAAGTAATTATGAAATTCTATATTTAAATACAAAAAATTATTTTCATAAATTTGGGGAATAAGAGAGGACAAGTATAATATTATTTAAAAATATTTTAGGGATTTTGTCCATCATCAACATAATGTTGCATCTTAATCTGTTACATTTCCTAATCTGAATCAATGAAAATAACACATACCATTTACTGTGTGCCTAGTATGTTCTAAAATAACCAAGTTACAGTAAGATTGTAACTATTCTCATTTTACAGATGGTAAAATGAAACAGGTTAAATAGCCATCAGGAGGGCAAAATGGCTGGCAAATGTCAGAGCCAAGACTTAAACCAAGGTTAGGTGGCTCCAATGTCCTTTCCTCTGTGTTAAAAATGAGAGAACTTTTCCAAGAGCTTTGCCCTGCGTATTTATATCCAATGGAGAGAATATTATTTGTCTGAAAGAACCAAATTTATATCAAGACACCTAAGGAATGTCTGGACCCAGTTGCTAGAGAAGGATGACCAGAATGAGAGTCTGGAAGGCAAGTAATAAAAGGAACAGCTGGGGAGATGTTAAATTTTTAACATGAAAAATAGATGTGGGTGTGTGTGGTAGAAATACTTTTGAACACTGAAAGCCTAGGTCAACTGTGAGTCACAGGCAAAGATTTTAATCCCAAATAAACTTTCCAACAATAAAAGTTCCATTACAAACAAGGGAAGCAAAAATTCTCCAAATGAGAACTTTGGGTCACTAGAAGTACTCAACCAATTAGGGTTGTTAGTGAAATTCTGCCTCCAGGGACATTTGGCTGAGTTGAGGGATTCTTAATCTGAGATGCATGGAGTACTTCATGAAGTCTTTGCTTCCTTGGAAATTATATACAAAATTGTATACTGTATTTTTTCTCTTTCTTTTTTACATTTTATTTTTACTAGTACATGTTTGCAATACATAATGTTTGTATTTCTTGTATGGAGTTGATACAAGTACATAATACATCTTGATTCCTTTTATTTTCAACCCCTTTTGGGAATGGTGCCTATATTTCTACACATCCTTCAAGTAATTCTATGAGATCTGTGAAGTCATAAATAAAGTCCCTTCCAGTTATGCAGTTCTGTTCTATAAAACTGGTCTTACCTTTCAGAGATGTACCCCAAAACACTGCATCTGATTCAAACCTAGGAACAAGAGAATGGACAGCCAGGGATTTTGCTCAGTGGTTTTGCCACTTGCTCTGCAAGCACAAGGACCTGAGTTCAATCCCTGGTACCCAAAAACAAGGAGAAGGAAAGAGAGAACGGACAAAGGAGAATGAAAAATAGAGCAAGGTTTTGAGCCTAAGAAACTGTTTATACAATTAAAAGATTAAGAAAGATGATGAAAGAAGCAAGTTCAGGGAAAGACAATTAAGTAAAAATAAATGGACAAAGTGAAGCCTCTGAAATATTCCAGTACTGTGTGTACTAAATGTGTAATCCACATATTCCATCACATCGTGACAGAAAAATGCTGAAATCAGGGTTATCTGTTGGCTGGTGACTTTCAGCCTTGTGTAAATAGAGAAAAGCCCATTTGAAATTTAGAACCACAAAATGTTTCAATTCTAACTGGTCTACAGATTACCAACTTCAATCCCTCATGTTAAATTGTAGATACCACACCTCTGAAAATCTAAGAAATATATTCTCTATCCAGTTGGATTCCACATCTCTATCTATAGATTTTAAAAGTCTAGATTTCTTTTTTTAAAAAATGAATTTTATTGGTACATTTTATGTATACAATGTAATGACATTCATCATTGGAAATTTGCACCTTTACACAATCTCTCTTGGTTCTTATTTTTTCCCCACTCCCCTGCCCTCCCTTCAACCCCTCCATCCTCCCTATTTACAAAGACTTTGTTTCTAAAACATTCAAATCTGGAATAAAGGCTGCCACTTAAAATTTCCAGAAAAAAAAATTCCAAAACCAATCTCAACTAAGTATAATACAAGAGGGGCACTTTGTTATGACATAAGGCAAGACCATAATGTTTTCTCTTCAGAGTTTTGAAGAATGAATTTCACTCTTTAGCAGGCTCTGGCATGTTTTCACATTATTTTTAACCTTAGTCCTTATAATCTTAATTTATCTTAGGAAACTTGTGCAGATCATTAAACTATAAAAAACAAAGAAGCACATGGCTATTTTATTTGGGTTGGTGAATTAGTTCCCACAAGCCTGGGTTTCCCTTAAGATATTTTGCCAGTCTCTGGCCCTCTGATAACAATATCTATTCTGTGTCACAGAAAGATCTCACAGGACGCTGTTTGGAATCAGCAAGTCATATATATATATATATATATATATATATATATATATATATATGTAATCTTTTCCACTGCTTTATTTTTTTATCCATCTGACAATGTCAAGGTGGGGTTGAAAGAAGAAAAATTTGGAACCAATCCTATTTGAGACTTATTTCTTGCAAAACAAACTGTTTTGAATAATCTGAAAGTTAATGTAATTTTGACATGTCATTTATTCAGAGACTCAAATTAAATAAAATTTTCATTAGGGAGTTGCCGTAACAACTGGGGTGTCAGCTGCTATAACTTCAACTTTAAATACTGAACTCAAACACAGGCTTCATGTTCCAATTCATACTGAAGCTTTATAATATATGGCCTTGGAGCAGAGGTATAATGATCTCCTGGGAAAGGTGAGATCCAATTAAAATTCAGTTTGCTGTCTTTAGGAAAGACATAGGCAGTTATATACCCTTTGAGAGGGTCTTAAGAAATACACACCTGAGCTTTAAATGGCTACTCATTTGACTGTGAAGTTGAATTTCAATTCATCCGGGAGCCAGAGCACAAGAATGAATTCCAATAACAACACTCTGATATTTCCTGGTGTGTTACCAGGGAAAAAAGAGCTCCAGGATAATGAATGCCTTACACATTTGCAGATATTGCCAGCCACTTATAAAAACAAGGCTATTGTTATGCATAAAAGTCATTCCTTTTAGGGAAAGCTTAAGAATGAATTGAAATGTGGCTAACATTTCTACCACCAGATAAAATGCTTTTTTTAAAGATCATATTTAAGTTCGCTCAGTTAAAAAAAAAAAAAAGGAAAGAGAAAAAAAGAAAAGAAAAAGGAAGGGGAAAAAAATCTATAATCCACTATTCATAAGCAATTCCAGATACTCCATCCATAAAATAATTCACTGGAAGACATTATACTTCTAAGCACAAAAGCTATCAGCAGCCTTTCTAATTCTCTTTTAGTTCACCAAGGAAATTATTGGCCATATTTTGCAGTCTCCCATACTACTTTTTAAAGACAAAAATACACAGTAGATTGAACAGAAAGCATACAGAGAAATGCTTTCTTTTTTTCCCGCCCCCATTAACTTTATTGGTACATTTTAGGTATAAAATATAGTTACATTCATCATTGGGATCTTATACCATTACATGAGTCTCTTGGTTCTTATTTTTTTTCCCCTTTCCTTGCCCTCCCTTCACCCCCTCCACCCTTCCCTATTTGCAAAGACCTTGATTCCATTTTGTTTCCTCTTCTCATATTTTTTCCTTTCCTTTTTTTCCCCTCCCCTACCCCTCCCAATCACCCTGCTCTTTTAGATCTTTTCTTCCTGTTACACAATATCAGTTATACATTTTTTAAATTACAATATTAAGATCTAGGAGACATTACCACAGATTTTACAGAATTTAAAAGGATATAGAAAGAGAAATGCCTTCTAATTCATTCTTTAGTTGACCACTAAGATGAAACTCACCAGCAATACACAAGAACCTTTCCACCCCCACTTTACTCTGGTTCTTTTGCCTGCTTCTTTTTCCCAAGGATTCAATATACTTTAAAAAATATTTTTTAAAAGCTATTATATTGCCTCACTATTCCATTTCCCTGTCCTACTTTGCATTATGATCAATTATAACTGTTTTGATGTGAGGTCAAAAATAGATGGATACAATAAGATCAATAAGTTTAGTGTAAATCCATATTTAGGTACCTCATGGCATTGTACTCACTGTGCTTTAGTTACAAAGCTCATTTGTTCCTTCAACAAATTTATTGAACAGCAGTATTAAGTTAAAGAAATGCAAGACAGTGTAATAAACTCCAAATTTCAGTGACGTGATAACTTAATTTTCACTTATGAAAAGAGAACACAATGAATGAATCTCAGGATTCAGAGCCAGAATCATTACACGTCATGGGCTCACCATCTTTTGAGATTCCTAGTCCTCTATATTGGTCCAAAACAAGGATGCTGTACTTGTTTCCTGCCACCTGGAATTAGCCAATCACAAAACCACGCGTAGGTGCAAGATAGTTGAGAACTGTAGTTCCTGATGTGATTGGTGGCCACTGTCTTGTGACGTCACATTCTTGAAGGGGCCAACTGCACAGTTATAATAAGAAACTGTATAATATTAAAAGAAAAAACAAGTGAAGTGAAGATTTTATGTTGTAGGAGCATGAGCTTTAGCAAATTTTGCAAAAATCTCATTTTCTTATTTTATACTTATTTAAAAGCTTATATGTCAGACTCATTATGAGTTCAGAAAGCACATAAGTGGTATTTCAGGACACCTACCCTGGAGTGTGAAATGTCCAAATTCATGCTCTTTCCTCCTGAGCTCTACAGTTTTCCAATCACTGAAGGCAGAAGCAGGTTTGATTCTCCCGAAAGTTGATAGCACAGGGCAGAGCCCACAGCAGAAAATTAAGAAATGTGTATTATATCAAGCAGAGGCCCAGCACCTACTGGTTTTGTAACCAGTGGTCATAAGTTGTGTAACTATTGATCATAAATTAAAGCCTGCTTTTTGCCACACAAAATGATGTATGCCAAACATCTATAAACAAAAGTTTTTATAAAATACGAGATGCCTGTATTAAAATATTGGTTAATTATCTAAGAGGAAAGCTGAGTCACTGAGATGAAAATGAAAATTTATTTGAGCAGCTGAGAACATGAGGATTAATGGGAAAAACTCATTTGAAAAATAGGAGAAATCAAAATGTCCAAAGTTAGTCAACCTAACACTTTAATCAGAATGTTCTATCAAATCACCCTATATGTGTACCCTCTAATTTGCATAGCTGTCTTGCTTTGGGTGAACCATTCCCAGTTTGATGAGTTTTTCCTCTGGGAAGAAGAACACAGGAAAGATTCCTCTAATTTTTGTTTCCTTTGAAAATCCTCCAAAGTTTAATCTTTGTCTTGGAGCAGAAAAGAGGCAGTTTCCCAAAAGAGATGTGGTTTATGTGCATCAGGAACTTGAATATGAGACAGAATTGGGGTTACACAATCTCTATAATATGTAAAAATTCTATGAGAGGAGAGAGATTGCCTGCAGTTTTCAAAAGAAGTGAACTTTTAGCTTGGCTTCATAGACATGTAAAATTAATTGAGGTTACCAAGTTGGGAAGAAAAAGAAATTACCTTTGGAAGTATATGATCTACTGAGCTAGTCAACCAACAAGTATGTTAAGAGCTTCAATTCACTATCCTGTTCAAAGGACATGTTACAGAGGTTGCAAGACTGAATCCCACAGAGATCAGCAGCTAAGAACAGAAACAAAGAACAACTGGCATATGTGGAGCACCCATCTGTGCCTGGCATCGTGCTGAGCTATTTGGATTATCTCATCTGGCATTAGCAATTGCAAAGCACTTAGCCAGGTGCCTGGCACAGAAAGTGTGAGGACTAAGTGGCAGCTGTGATTAAAATGCCAATTTTTTATGGAGGTTATTACTACTTCTGCTTTCAAAGTAAGAAAAGTGAGGCATAGTTAGGCTAGGAGAAGCTGTGGAAGGAGGGCTTGTACCACTCCAAAATGCATATGTTGAAATCTAAACACAAAGCAGATGGAATTACAAGTTAGGGACTTCAGGAGGTAACTAGGTCACAATGGCCTCACCCTCATAAAGGGGATCGGAGCCTTTATGAAAGAGGCTTGAAAGAGCTCATTCACCCCTTTAGCTACACGAGCAGATAGCATTCAAGGTATCATCTTTGAAGCAGAATGTGAACCCGAAGGAGACACCAGATCTATGGTGCCTTGATCTTTGACTTCTCAACCTCCAGAACTGTGAGCAATAAGTGTTTGTTGTTTATAAATTACCCAGTGTAAGGTATTTTGTTGTAACAGCTCAAACATGCTACAACAGAGAACATATGCCAAGCTCCTTAGCTGGAGAAATCAGACAGGCACAGAGAAAGTTTTACAGCAATAAGTTCTTGGGAAAAATGGTGGTCAAAGCCCCTATCTTGCTGTCCCCCATGAGGCCCCATTCTAATTCTAATCAATCTCAAACCACATGTATTAAGCAGAGCACTTTTGGGAGCAAGGTGGTAGGGAGGGAGTGGAGTTTGCATTCAAGGCTTCCCATCTTCTGGGATCCAGCTGGAGAAAGCCAGTGATAAGGTGATTCCCATGACCCTGGGATCAAGAATCAGAATGCCATGCATCCTGGAGAGACTGAGGCCCTGAGTGATAGAACTGCAAACCTCTAAATTCAGCTAGCTTACATGGTCATCTTTGGTGGACCTGCCAGCTTTCTTGGCTTTGGAGAAGTTTAGAAGGGGTGGAAAATGTAAGTTCAGGTCCATTCCACCTTGAGACTGACTGATGAAGCATGTTGTAGCTTTGTGGAAAGAGACTTCCTCTAGATACCTTAGCTGGAAACTGACAGTTTGGTAGCATGGACTGAGATTGCTGAATCTCCTTCCATTCCTGCAGCTCCATGGTTCCAGGAAATATCCCAGGCAACTAGGACCAAGGATGTCATGAAAATCACAACTATCTCAAGAGGACTCTCCAGACAGAAGGAGGAAAAACAATCTACACACTACAATGAATATTTTATCATAAAGCAGAGTTGTCCCCTTAGATCATGACCTGACCTGCTTAGGAGATGGACAACAAGTTTAACAAAATATAAAAATGCATTTAAAGGTTGAAAAATAGTACTCCAATAAGTTTCCATATGTTATGGCTTATATCTAGATATCCCCCCAAAGCTTCATGCTGTCATAGGTGGCTGGGTCTAGGGTGTGTGGTGCTGGAATCAAGAGTATGTGACTACTAAATTAGTCCACTGATTGGTTTAGCATAGTTCTGGATGTGGATAATGGAAAGGCCCACCCTGGGTGTGAGTGGCACCACTCAAAAGGGCAGTAGTCCAGGAGGGATAAAAGGGATGGTAGGCTGTTTGCTATTTGCTGCTGCTGCTGCTGCTGCTTGCTGCTTTGTGGTCACTTGCCTGCTTGCCATGGACTATTTCTTCTCTGTCTTGCCACCCTGCCTGGGAGCCAGTCAACTACAGACTGAAACCTCTACAAACTATGAGCTGAAATAAACCTTTACCTCTTTAACTTTGTTGAGTACTTTGTCTCAGCAATGAGAAAAGTAACTAAGACACCAGAGTCCAAAATCATAGTCTTTAAATTGTTTAAAAATGCAATCAAGGAAAGGATAGCCCCAAATGAGAAAGGCTCACTAATAGTATGAGACAGTGTAACTATTGATTCTCAAACTGAGCTGATCATTAGCACAGCTGCTGACCATCAGACTCATATGGGATGTCTATTAAAATACAGCTTTTTCAACTCACCCAGCCCTAAAAAATCAGAAACTCTGAAAACAGAGTCAATGAAACTACATTTTTATTTGAAGTGACTGGTGGTTTTGCTTGATGGGAACTGATTACAGGGAATTGTTCGGGTTGGCAGCATATATTGAATGATGATGAAGGTGTGAGATCATCATGTCTGTAAGGATGGTTGGAAAGGCTTCAGCCTCTTGAGAGGTGGCAGATGAAATGGGTTGGGGGATAGGTAGATGACCTAAACATTTGAAGCAAAGATTGATGAATGTTTTGTCTCCCCGATCCCAGCCTTTTACCAGATATAGTCACAAACATTTGTCACAATTGTAGATTGAATATCGTCTAAAATTTTCATATGTATAAGTCTAACCTTAAATAATATAAAGCACATCAGTAAATAAGAAGTTGAGTTATTGCAATTTGTGGGAGTTTTAAAAGTCTGTCCAGCTGGTGCACATTTCTTTTATTCTGTATGCACGTGTTTGCTAACTGAAATACCCAAGTTAAATTTTTGCAGTCTTATTTTTTTAACCACTGATAATAACTGTGGTCTATTTCTCTCACAATGTTCCATTTTCAGGAAGTCAGATCAGTTTTGGCAAGGTATGAGTGAACAACAGTGGAAATAAATGGATACTTGGAAGACAAATATACACTGGTGTGCTCAGCTGATACGATCACTGTGGCATATTTTTTCTCCACGTTCCCTGAAGTACTCCATGAAGGGAGAGAGCATAATACTTCTTAGCTTTTTTCCCTTCAAATGGCTTCTTCTGAGTCACTGATATAAAATAATAGGATCAAAGATTTCATGGATCAAGAAAGATGATTTCTAATAAATTTCAGTAGGTTATTTATTTGGAGTTATTTGTTTTTCCAAAAGATGCAATGGATTTGAACTAAATGCATTCAAAAACTTTCACCCTTATTTACTCAAGGTAGCTCAACTCTATGAGGCTGACCTTTGTCATTGTCAGGTAAAAGGCCAAAAACCAAGACCAGACCAGGCCACAACAAGCCTTTATTAGGGAAACAGATCTGCCAGTCTGTCTCTGAACAAAGGAGAGACAAAAAGCAATATGGCCGGGATAGGGAGAGTCTTTTATAGAGACTGGGGTGGGGTTTGTAGGGGCTGAGGCGGGGTTGAGTGAGGTAGTGACTAGGGAATAGAGGAGCCGGTGACATCACTAAATGTTAGGAGGTGAGCGAGTATTGGGTTACTCTCTAGGCAGGAACAGGTGCATGCTGGGAAGAAGGGTTTGTTCTTTGGTGGGAGCAACCATCTTGGCATGATGTCACACAGGGGAGGGGGCAAGGCACAAAAGGAAGAGGGCAGCTACTATACCTAATAGCTGCTGAGGTAGTGAGAGACCTATCAGTCATGAGATCCACAACACTGCTAATTCCTCAAAAGAAATAAATTCAATATTTCTGTGTATCTGGACCACAGAGAATCAGTTCTATGAAATCATCTGTGACAAATGGGAAGCACACTGCCATCAATTATGAATGTGATGCACATGTTCCACAGCACCTGGAATGGCTAGGGACACATTAGCACATCTGAGCTTCTGGGAGCCTTTCCTTTTAAGACAAATTCTTCTAACTTTCCTGAATATATGTAAGTATTGCATTAGTTTCCTAAGCTGACTTAGCAAAGTACCACCCACTGGCTGATTTAAACCACAGAAATGAATTGCCTCAAGTTTTATAAGTTAGAAGTCCAAAATTGAAGTATTGGTGGAGTTGGCTCTTCTGAATGTAACAGAAATTAGAGAGACAAGAGTGAAGATTCTATTAGACAGTAAGGACAGCACATCGAAAATGGAGTCAAGAAGCACAAAATGGAATCTGCTGAGTCACAACCCTCCATGGATCTTACAAAAACATCTGCCAATTGTCCTTTGGCTATCTGACAAAATGTGATCAGAGAGGCCATTGGCTCATTGCATAGGCCCTGAATGGACACTGTATAAACACTATATAGATTGGACACTAGAAAATATAGGCTCCTATAGGATAGAGATTACATTGCTTCCATAACCACCCATTAAACCCTTAAGAACCTCTCATGGGTATCCTATTTAGAATTCCCTCCTGGCTAGCAAGAGCTTTACTTCCATGCCTTTATATCATCTACTTTCTTGCCTTTATATTTTAAAAATAAATTTGGTTGCACCCTACCTCCTCTGTCTGTGGTTTCCTTTTTGGTCACCATGAAACTTGACCCCAGCAACACGAGGACCATGAGGGAAAGATCTTTCCCAGGCTTCCCTCCTTGGCTTGTAGAGAGCTGACATGGAGCTCTTGCTGTAGAGCTGTCTCCACTGTCTACCTTTATATACAGACACCATCATTTGGATTAGAGTAGAGGCCACCCTACTGACTGCACTGTAACTTGATTATCTCTATAAAGGCACTATCTCCAAATAAGGTCATATTGTAAGGTACTGGAGCTTAGAATTTACATATGGATTCATAGGGGACAGAGGTGGGGACAATTCAATACCACTAAGCCCTTTTTCACCTGTCATCAATTAACAGCCTGCAGAATACACTTGGAGAAATGTGACTGAAGCTTTACAGGTACTGTACTCTGTTTCAATGGCTCCCAAATGCTATTTGCAGAATATATGTGACATCACTGGAACATTTTCTTTTTAATTCTAGATTCGAAGGTCCCCAGGACCTCCAGTGAGTCACATCTAAGGAGCAACTCAGGAACTTGCTGAGAGTCCTAAATCTCTGCCCAGAGTGTTCTGATGTGTGACCAGGGTGAAGTTTAACAGCCAGATAATTCTGCTTTCTTACTTTTTAGACTTGATTTTGGCCAGAAATTTCAGAAGAGCTTCCTAAGAAGTGTTCTTCATCTTTAAATAATATAAACGTAAGACTGCTTTCTCATTTCTGCTGCTCATGTATGTATGTATGTATGTATGTATATATTTTTGTGGTATTGAGAGTAGAACCCAAGGTTTTCACACTAAGCTAACTCTGCAGCCTATTTATCTATTTACCTTATTTTGAGACAGGGTCTCACTAAGTTGCTCAGGCTGGACTCATACTTGTGGTCCTCCTGCCTCAGCCTCCCAGAGTGTTGGATTATAAGCATATACTACTATGCCTGGCTTCATCTCTGCTTTTATCACATTCTCTATCTGCCCATGTTGTGGCACAAACTACTTGATGTGCGTACAGAAACCAGCCTTATTCTCATTCATCCTTTTGTTTTCAATGTCTACCAGAGACCCAGCACATAATTAATATAGTCAATAACCATTTATTGAATGAGTAAATATCTACATTAATATGCAAAAGTACACTTGTGCTATTGTAAAAAAAAGTGTTCTGTATATTGATATCCCTTTATTCTTGAGAAAGTTCACCTTCATTTAAGATTATGAAACATGAGCCATGCAACTGTCTTTCCCCCTCTTCTACTCCAGCCCCCTGATGTCTTCCTTTTGGTTTCAGGACACATCATACATATTCCAGCCTGAAGGACATTTCTGTACATACTACTTTAGAACTTCCCCCATTCAACCTCCAGTTGCTACCACTGTTTCCAAATGGACATTTGTCCTGTCCTTCAATGCTGTTGGAATGTTCCCATTCAACATTCTGCATAAAATGCTTGTTTTTCCATTGAAAAACAATCATATTTGTAATAATTAGTTCAATACTTGCTCACTCTGTCAGATTCTAAGGTACATGTGAGTACCCTTCATATCCATTGTGTTCAGTTTTGAAACATCAGAAATACGCATACAGTAGGAAATCAAACACTGAGTGACGGATTATACATTTTACTATGGCAAAATGCTTTGCTCCACCATTAAACTAGGAGCTTCTGTGGATCAGGGACTAGGTTTAATTCATTTTTCTATTTTTGCCACATGGCACAGTGCCTGGAAGACAGAATGTATCTCATAAATTTCCTTTAAACTCTTCAGGCCCTTGTTTATTTTTGTGTTTGTTTAGTTTTGCCTAGACAAAAGTGTGGGAGAGAAATTTAAAACAAGGGTAGATGTTGGTAGTGATATAAAAGTTTTTTTCTTTCTTGCCATTAGAGCTCAATCTTTAAATATCTTAAAAATAAAAATAAACCCAAACAACAGGGAATATTTAATAGAATTGAGGCACTCCCGTACAGCTGAAATATTTTTGAAAAAACAGAAAATGATAATGAGCAAGGTAACAGCTTAAAAGATAGTTTTCAAATTGTCAAAAGATCATTTCAAATACAGCTTTTGGCATACTTTCGCATTGAGAAACTGGAGCATTTAGCAAATGGCAGTTCCATCAGTTTTTGATTTCTAAAGGCAGAATCCAGCCCAGCTGCAGCCCAGCTGGAACTGGTTGCGAAGACATTACTTCCGGTTACACAAGGGATGGGGACCTTAGGGACTCTAACCACTCCTTCTCCTGAGAATATTGTCCAACTCCCCATTGTTTCGCTCTTTCAGTGACAACCTTCAGCAGTCAAGTTGTTTCTTCTCATAATATTAAAAATGGGCTTTGTGGTAATGAGCTGTCCCTGCTTCTAAGGAAAGATAAAGGGAAGAGGCACCTATTTCTCTGGGGCAAGTGGAAATGTGTCTCTTGTTTCTTCCCCATTATCCCTACTATACAGAGCTGGTCCCAGGGAAAGGAGGACAAATTTTGCATTAGACCAAAGAATGGAAGAAATACATATCTCATTATTTTTCTTTAAAATTAAATGGATTTTTAACATCTTTAGTGGATGGAGATTATACCAGCTGAGGTATTTCAGCAAAGATCCTTCTTAGGGAAAGAATGTAGACCAGTGATGAAGTCTGAACATCAGGAGGGTCTAACTCAGAGGAGCTAAGACTGTAAATATCTTCTGATACAAATGAGGGAAGTGGCTTGATGTTTTGTGAGAACAAGATCTCTCTCAGGGAGAGAGCTGCCACCAGAGCAGCACACACATGCACACCAACCTAGAAGGACTGCACTGAGGTAGCATGCAAGCCACAATCCATCACTGACCACTGACTGCAGTGACCTTTGGTCAGAGTGGTTCCTGCAAGTCTAGGCCAAAACAAAGAGAAGAGAGAAACCAATAGGGAAAAAAAAGTGAAAGTTTCTGTGATCAGCTTAAATATTTTCAGAACAATCTTAACTTTTAATACTTTAGGTTAATGAATGAACCATGAATCATCAGCATAGCAATAGTTGCCTGTCTCTGCTATAAGGTGACCACAAAAATAGGGCTTAAAACAATACAAATATATGATTCTAGAGTTCTAGGGGTTACAAGTCCACAACTGTTGTCTTACTGGGCTCAAATTAAGGTGTGGCTGGAGCTGAGCTCCTGTGGAAGGTGTCTGGGGAGAACGGCTTCCCTGCCTTCTCACCTTCTGGAAGCTGTCTACAGTCCTTGTCCACTGGCTTCTTCTAACCACTCAGCATTTTCAAAATCTCTCTCCCTCTTCTCCTTATTCTCCCTCTTTCTCTGCTGTGAGAGTCAAGTCTCCTTTGTAATCTGATCCTCCTGCCTCACCACTGTAAGGCCCTTTAAATAACGTCTGCCCATAGTTTCCCATCTCAAGATCTGCACCCTTAATTCCATCTGCAAAGTCAATTTTCATATGTAAGTAGTACACTCACAGATTCCAGGGATTAGAGTTCAGACACCGTGAGAGGAGGGCATATTGTACCCCAGGCCTGCGTCATCATCTTAACCATGGTAAATTATTGGCATCTGTCATCACCTTAGGAGACAGCAGAGCTTTTGAAAAGAGCACAGGTCAGAGTAGGTCAAAGGACAACAATCACTTAAACCTGAAGAGTCATTAGTGCAATGGACAGAACTTGGTGACTTCTGATTCTGCTTTGGACAAACAACATAGATGCAACTGCCATTAATAGAAATCTGATATAGATGAGGAGTATGGGATAAAAATAAATATGATTTTTTTAGAGATGTTTAATCTGCCAGGAACTGTTAGATTATTCTAGAGGGAAAAGCTAGGTGGCTAATACAAAACATTTCAGAGAAAATGCCTCAAGGGTTCTCAGAAATAAGGGACAGAAGGCTTTAGTTAATTTCTTGTGGTTTTTAATCTCATTCTACATATTTTCTTTTGAGCTAGATTTTAAATTCCTAATGTGTTTTCTCAAAAATGACCCTCCAAATTTCATAAACTTTAGACTTTACAAAACTGACCAATTCTGCCTAATTGGATTTATCATTTACCAAACAAAGATAGCTCTATCTCATGAGATCTTTTCATGCCAGACTCCTAGAAAATAATATTTTTGCATATAATTATGTATGATTAATTTTCATGCCCCTGTACCACATTGGAAAAAGTCAATGTCCATGCCCAACTCATTTTTGTGTCCACGATGTTCATAAAGTCACCAGGTGCTCAGTTAGAATTTTATTTAAAATGTATTAATGATTCGATACAGGAATGGATTACGATAATTCCCACAAATGAGTCACTGTAATCAATAAAATAAGGGACTGAGCATAAGAATTAACTGTGTGCTTGTATTCACCATGATGTCCCCCATGGGGTACAGTGTTTGAGGAGCACTGGTCAGGGTGAAAAACAAGAGTTCAAGCAAACCCACCCTCTTCTCCTCCATGCTGTAAGGCACCTGGGGAAGGAGCTCCATATTTGATCATGTAGCTGTTCTGTCCATAACCAGAAGCCAGAGTTTAAGATGGAAGCTTGGTTCTGGCCATAGACCAAACCAGGGTTTTTAGTCTAGTTTTATTTATGACTATCAATATTCATCAACAGCTAATAGTTTGATCTCCCATCTGCCTCCTGCACCTAGTTATCTATTGTCCACAGCATATTTAGCTATTATCCCTAAACCAAACCAATAATTTCTTGAAAAATAAGATAAGGTTGAGGTAATTTGATGTTTACTTTGCTGGGCCAGAAATTTTTGTTCTGAAGAGTTCCAGAAAAGAGTTGTCTCAATTTAAACTGATTTTCGGGAAACAGTAACATTAACAAAACCTTCCAAGGTTAAGAGGTGACTTTTAAGTAACAGCAGAATTAGGCAGAAAGCAGAGAAAAGGGACTCTGAGATTCAGGTCAAAGAACAAAAAGAGAAAGATGGCACAGCAACATAGAACAGGATTAGCAAGCAGAAGTCAAGAAAACTTAATGGGGACACAGGAGAACAGAACGGAGGACTTGAGGACCATCATGGAATAAAGAACGACAGGAAGTCAATACCTAATTCTCAGCTGCATGACCAGACCCCTGAGGGTGAGAGGAAGGGAGAAAAGAGGCAGCAAGTCAAATGAAAGAAAAGGATCAAACACACTGAGAGTCCACCTCACCCCAGAAAGAATGGCTGCTATCAAGAAATCAACCAATAACAAGTGCTGGCGGGGGTGTGGGGAGAAAGGAACCCTTCTCCATTGTTGGTGGGAGTGCAGACTGGTGAGACCACTATGGAAATCAGTGTGGAGATGCCGCAAAGAACTAGGGCTGGAGGTCCCATTTGACCCAGCTATTCCCCTGCTGGGTATCTTCCCAAGAGAATTAAAAGAATCATACCACAGTGATATATGCTCACCCATGTTCATAGCAGCACAGTTTGTAATAACTAAAGCTTGGAAGCAGCCCAAGTGCCCATCAACTGGAAACTGGATAAAGAAAATGTGGGGTTTTTTTTATAAAATGGAGTACTACTCAGCCATAAAGAACGAAAAACTAAAGTCATTTATAATTAAATGGATGCAAATCGAGGCCATACTCTTAAGTGAAATAAATAGGACACACGTGTGTAAATACCAAATAGTTTCTCTAGTGTGAGATACTGATAGTGTAAACAAGAGTTAAAATGATTAAAATGAATAATTGATCATTTGAAATAGGAAAAAAGGTCCAAAGATGAAGGAGTGAAGGGAGGGGAAGGGGAAAGGAAAATAGGGAAAGGAAAAACTATGAGAAAAAAAAAAATGGAAATGAAATCTATGTAAATAGGGAAGGGCAGAGTGGGTGAAGGGAGCACAAGTAATGGGGAAAAAAATAAGAACCAAGATACATCATGTACAGGTACAAGCACCCAATGATAAATGTAAATGAATTGTTTACCTAAAATGTACCAATAAAAGAACAACAACAACAAAAAAAAAAATAAGGAGAAAGGTCTATGGACTGTGCTCTGCCTGGGGTGAAGGCACAAATTTATTTCTTATGTGAATGTTTTCTGGGACTCATCTAGTTCATTCACAATTTCAATTCAATATTTCTTTAAATAACACTAAGAGAAGATCATTAACTGGGAGTTATTATAAATCAAAACCAAAATAAAACCATTGCAAATGAGTGAGAGTTCTCATAACCCTAATCAGAAAGACCTGTGTCGCATTTCCAAATCCTGTCCCTAAAGGCCATGAGAAGTTTTAATGACAGTGTTTCTATAAAAGCCAGACTGAATACAATCATGCCCCAGCCGAAGTGTGGGGAAAATTACAAAACTGCTTTCAAATCCAAGTCTTTCTTTGAAAATTAGAATTATACTGTGTGACAATGGTGGTTCATGTAATTCTTAAGGCAAGGCAACAAACTAAAAGATGCAACAAAGGATGATTTAAGAAGGAGCAGAGTAGTGTGAAAGTTGTCAGGGTCAATATGGAGTCACTTTTGTCAAAACTTCACAAGAACAACAGCAAATAATCAAGCCAGGCTGCTGTGATGGAGCAAGGGGCTCTTGTGTACATCTGACTGGTAATAGGAGCTGTCACAATGGACTTTGCCAGAACCACAACCTGCACAACAGCCACCACAACCGTACACAGAAAATACTGCAAGGACATCTGTCTCACAACTGCCTGTCCAGCCTTGGACCAATGCCACCTTTGTTATTGATACTTGTAGCAAGAATTATTGCTTCAAACTAGCTTATGTAATCCTTTTCATTTTGCCTTTAAAAACTTCCCCTTCTTGACTATGCCCATGGTTTCCATGGCATGCATGTTACTCACTACAATGTATCCTGCTTATTTCCAAGTGAACATAATTGTTCTCTGGAGAGTCTGTCTTTCTGTGTTTGTTATTTAGAGTGACATTATTGAAAAAGACAAGCCAGAGCTTTATTACATTTTCTCATAAAACACATCAGGACTTGTAAGCATGTGAATTCTGGGCCAAGTGGTTTTTAAGGCTTGGAGATTCATTTTAAACTACATAGAAAAACCTCATACTCAGTTAAGTTTTCAGGGCAGTTGTATAGACCCAGTTACCATGTACTGGAAGTATCCAAACTTTACCCTCAGTGGTCACTGAAATGGCCTAAACTGTAGAAATCCCATTGCCATTGATATTAGCTAATGCCTCGGGCAGTTTATGAATAAAAAATCTTCAGCAGAGCCTTCTTTTGTTTGATATTTATAAGAAATTCCGTGGCTGGGAGATGTTTATGTTCATATGAAAATAACTGTAAGCAAACCATCCTATGGTACACATCTCTCCAGAAAAGACAAATTCCAACTTTTTAAAGAGAAAAGTAGCAATGAAGTTAGTGCCTTTGGCTCATTATGCTGTAAAATTATCTGGAAGCTCTTTAACATTACCCTAAGAAATAATTTGATTTGGATTATATCACACTATAATACTCTTATAAAGCTGCTTTGGGCAGTTGAATCTTTAATGAGTCTGATTAGATAAGAGGAACACATACATTCTAGATTGAAAGCCATCTCAACAAATGTGTGGAGCAACTGTATTTATTTAATTTAATTTAGGCAATGGATTTATTTCTACCCTACTATCTTTCAGAAAGGATTTAAGGATTTAGCTACTGTGAAGGTCTGAAGGTGTAGATACTCATGAAAACCTCAGATTAACATCGAGAACATATAACATGTCCAGATAGTTTTCCATTATCAATGCATTAATCTAAGCTTGGAAAGGGCTTTTAAACTGCAATGAAATATCAACTCCTTCCAACCTGCAGTTTTAGAAAGCAATTTTGTCATTTAGAGGCCTGCACAATAAACCTATTATTGCTTAAAAGAAGGAAAGAAAAGCACCCTGCTGGTGTTGCTTTGTCCATCTTATCACGGTATCATTCCTCAACCATTTTAGGCTTATATGTAGGAAAGGAGCGGGGGCATCTGCTTGAGCCCTGGACTCAGTACTGGAATTTCTTGGGAAAACCTCCTTCTTTTGGGGGTAGCTAGGTATAGAAAAAAAGAGAAATTCTACTACTACAATGAAATTAGTTTGTTGTTGTTGTTGTTGTTGTTGTTGAATGTGTTTCAAATCCAGTGTTCAAAATTAAGAAAATTCAAAGCAGACCATCTAGGTAGATTTCTCATACATCATTTTTGTGACAGCAGTCAGATTAAATGAGATTATTAGCAGATTCTTGCCATACGAGGGAAAGAGTTCCATCTTTAAAATAATATGCCTCAAATATCTCTTTGTTTTTAAAGGTTAAAGGGTGACAAAGAGATTTATCTTCTACTGAATGACTCCCTATTCCATGTACACTGTGGGGATGAGGCTATTCACCCATTTCTCTAACTACATCAATATGAGTTGAAGGCCCAAATCCAAAATCAAAACTTAATCTCTATTGAGTTCTAATCTCAGTACTAAAACAGGCTCATTCAGAAATCCTGCTAACTGGACCATACCCAGATTCCATCTGGAGCATACAAAGGGAGCCAAACATTGTACAAGTGAAGAATAT
Organism: Heterocephalus glaber; assembly: GCF_000247695.1. Next base: position 14,222,710 of record NW_004624750.1, on the reverse strand, counting down.
TCATTGTAAACTGTATCTGCCAACAAATACAAGGGTCAGATCATTATAGATGTGACAAGCAGATGTGATCAGATCCTACTGGACATTCAGAAGCCTCACCATGTTTCCCGCTAATTGTTGACAGCTGATTAACTGCAAAGCCCATTCTATTACTGTCTTACTTTTCTCATTGCTGAGACAAAACACTCAACACCCAAAGTTAAAGGAGAAAAAGTTTATTTTGGCTCACAGTTTGTAGAGGTTTCAGTCCATAATGGGCTGGCTCTAAGGCAGGGTGGCATGGCAGACAGGCCTCATAGAGGAGAAGCAGTTCATGGAGGGCATAAGGCACCAAGCTACAAGCGACAATAGCAGCTTCTTTCTGTTCCTTTTATATTCTATGTAGGCTACTCGGCTTAGGGCAGGTGTCAAACTAATCAATGGACTTAATTTGGCAATCACACACCCTTAATTCCAGCATCAAAAATTCTAGATCCAGCCACCTCTGAAAAAGCCCTACCTATGACAGCATGAGGCTTTGGGGTGGGAGGACATCTAGATATAAGCCATAAAAACTACTGACATTCATTTCCTTTGGACAATTTTATAGCCACCATTCTAATGGAAAGATGTATGAATAAGTATTATCTCAGTAGTATATAAGAAAACTATTATAAACACAATACTTTCTATAAGATTTAGTCCTATCCTATATCACTGATGTTTTAAGTTTTACAATAATTTGGAAGAATGAGGTAAAAAGCATGATATTCTTATATTTCTAGAAATCAAGTCACAGCATTGGAGCCAGGAAGAAGAAATACAGGAACATCTTCTTGAAGAAAATGAGTTTTCTACCTTAGCTCTGTTAGGAAAGTTGTTTTAGGAAGTGAAAATTTCTTCGATTTTCAAGTTATTTGAATGTTAGGTCTTCCTGTTGAAGCTTCTAAGGAAAGTATTTTGCTTTACTTTTAAACACATCAGAGAAACTGAGACAAGTCATTACATCACTTTTACATGGCAGTTGGGATACTTCAGATGTGTAACTACCATCTAATATGATCAAAAGATGGAATCAAACTAGACAGTTGAGGATAAAGAAATACACATAAGGGCTGGGGATTTAGCTCAGTGATGCCACTGCCTACCTTGCAAGCACAAGGTCCTGAGTTCGACCCCCAGTACAAAAAAGAGAAGAAAAGAAAGAAATACACATAAAACTGATAATTATGTTAGTCTCTCAATTCCCTAAGCCCTCCTAAGATTTAGCCCTATTTACCATTTCAAATTAGCAAATGAGATAGGCATAACTGGATATGGAAATACTGGATTTCCACTTCTCAGTTTCCTTTCTCTGGCCCTAGTCACCAGGAAGGCCCCAGATTACCTCAAATGTCACATTGACTTTATAGCACTGCATATTTTATAGCATCATATTTTCATTTTTGCTTCCCTCTGCCAATAGACTATGAGTTATTTGGTGACAGAAACTGTGATTTACACACATTTGCATCCTCAGAGCTTCACAGTGTCTGGGACCGAATAGAGGTAGATGATTTTGTCATTGTCATCACCACTCTTGCAAAAGTTGCTCCCTATTCCTTTTATTTAACAGGTATTTATTACATACCATGCATTTTTATGCACTTTACAAGTTTAGTCTTCGTGACTACCTTATAGGTGGCTACTGTTATTAGCTCTATTTTTCAAATAAGACATTGAGGTAAAAAAAGGTAAAATAGTTGAGCTAAGCTCACACAATCAATGGTAGCAGAAAGATTGGCTGGACTCTTTAAAGACTGCTTTGCCATGTGTCACCATGATGTGGACCATAACATTTGCCATAGGCATTGCTCAGAGCAATGACATATTACTGCAATAAGTTTACCTGTCTCTCACAAGACTTGGAGAACAGAAGCTGTATTGTTTATTTACAAATCATGAGTTTAGGAGCCAGAAACATCTGGACCCAAATTCTGCCTCATATGCCTCTTCTTCATGGGATTAGTAGCCTGATTTCCTTCTTAAAACTGACATTTCCCTTGTTTAATCATGTAGTCTGAATGGAATTGGCATTATTCTTAGCTAGCACTGTGGGTCTTCATTGGTTTAAATGAATCATCAATGCCAATTTCCTGGCCCTTGATTAGTTTAAGAGTAGCTATGTGACTTTATTTGGATCAATGAGGTTCCTTTGTGAATGTTCATTTGCGAGCATTTCTACCTTACAGCATCTTTGCTCTTAGGAGAGAATTCTCAGGCAAGATACAATTACGAATACTGAATCAGAAAAGTCATCGTGTTGGGAATTGTTGGCTACTATATTGCAAGCACGAAGTGAGCTAGCCTTAGAATGAGGATGTCCCCTTGAAAGTCAGTGCAGATGAGGGCAAAAGTTGAGTTGTACTGACATTGATGAGCAACTTTAGTAGATCAACTGAAGCCTGATCTACTTGATCTAGTTGATCTTCAACTATCTAAGCCATTAAATTGTTTTCTCTGTTTCCTTAGTGAGAAATTTCTAATACATATATCCTTGGACCAATTATAGAAAATCTTTGAGAAAGTTTCCTCATCTTTAAAATAGAGATACTGATCTCACATAGCTACTTTAAAGACTAGATTAAGTAAACTAAGTAAAGCATTAATGTGTTGAGGAAATGTTACATGAATAAATAAATTAAAGAGCTCGATCTGTCATTTGAGAATTACCCAAATCAGATGCAACCATTTGTCCTCCAGGTGAATGGAAATGGTCTGAATATAGTTCTTTTCATACTTATGTTATGAATCGTAGTGTTTTAAACTGGCCAGTTTCTGAGTGTGAGTGTTATGGCTTTAATGCTGCATTCCACACAAACCAGTCTATATAATGAAGTGGCTTATAGCTTTAGGATAACTGAATGCTCGTTTGACAAGTAAGGCAAAACCCAAAACAAGATCAAACTACCATTGATTGAAGACACTGAAAACTGAAGACACCGGAAGACACTGAAAACTGCTTTAGGATAAAACAGCCTCCAGATCAGTATTTAAGAACTGCAGATGGACTTTTCTGAATGCAGTGAGGTGTAGCACAAACTTAGACATGGCCTTGTGACTTCAAGACCAGCCTAGACCAGAGTCCTGAATCTGCCACTATACTAGCTGTGGCTTCTTTCTAATTAACCTTCTGGTTCTTCAGTTTCCTGTTCTACAGAATGGGTATAATTCCTACTTCCTATTCATTTTGTTATGGTAGAAGCTTTCTAAAATGAGATAAATATGTAAAAATCACTTTAAAACTGCCAAAATACATAGTAATATTATAAATACATCTATATCAGCAAGCTGTGAATGTAGCAGTAAGAGATTTACACTAAGGCATCCACATTTGTAAGTTAACACTCCTTTCTGATAAAATATAATAGACATAGAGGAATATCTGCCCTGTGTCCAGCACTCCCCTAAGGATCTCTCTTCCATCCCGATATCCAACCCACCACTGGGAAAGGGCTCCACATACTGTATTTTATAGCTCAGCGCACATTCTGACATTCAGCTAGTTGAATCAAGGGACACAACTATTCATTAGGAACTCATTGTTAATTTCTTAGGAGTGTAACTTGACATCACAGGCTTGTAGAAAATTGATGGTGTTATTGGATCTAAATGATGATTGCTGCTCAAGGCTCTGGTGGTGTAAATGGTGAGCTGAGACAGGTGCTCTATACAGACAGCACAAAGCACATGAGTGGAGAAGTTGAGCTAAAGAGACAATGAAGCAGGGACAAACACAGAAGCAGAAACAAAGAGGTAGCTGGGGAAGAGAGCAGAGATAAGTTGATAAAACTGTGTGTAGTTCCTGATGGATTTCCAGTTCCTTCTTCCAGTTCCTGCTGCTGTTTAGCTGTACTTTCTCTCACTACACTTCACCTGATATCCTGTATGCATCAAATAAAGTCTTTTTTTTTCCCTTAAGCGTGCTAATTTGGATGTCTGTTATTTCCAATGAATAGAATTCACAAAAGCACCTCATTTATATCATAATATGCTATGAATAACTCTTAACAGAATAGTATTCCACTGTTGGTAACAGAGATCCAGTTCAACGGCTTCAACACACAAGATATTTCTCTCTCGTATTAAACAAGTCTAAGGGTAGCAGTCTAGGGCTGGAATAGGGTCTGCAAAGTCATATGGGGCTAGACTTCTATCTTTTTCTTACATCCCAAGTGACTTCTGTCACCAAGACCACCTCATGGTCTAGAATAGATGATACTTCTACATCTGTATTCCAAAGAGCAAAAAGGAAAGCAAGTACAAGAAAAATGTGTCCTTACTTTCTATTTGGATTGCTTCTGCTTACATCTCGCTAGCCAGACATAGATATATGGCCCCACCTACCTAGAAAGGAATGTAAGAAGTATAGATTTTTCAGATTGGCCATTGCCCAGGGTTACGGTAAGCAAGAAGGGGAAGATAGGATAGTTATTGGAATATTGCAAGTAGTAGATTCCACCTTTCAGATGTCAAACATACACATGTACTCATTCTTATGCATAAAAGAAGCCTCATCCATTTACTACATAGAGCTCAAAATTCAGACTGTCTGGGTCAGCCTTAGATGCTGTAAGACCAAAAGAGAAGTTCCCCATTACTCCAAATACAAAGTGCCAAGGAAAGGAATAGGGAAACTATAAAACAAAGCAAAACCACAACCTCTGTTTTGAGGGTTGGGAGTGTAAAGGGAGAGGAAATATTGCAGCCATTTTGACAGTCACAAGCTCTTTCAGGACAGGCTTGGGATATCTTTGGTTGTCAAGTTCTCCAAAAACTTAGTAGGCTTCCAGTTCATGGGCTATGGTTGAGATTCTGTGCAGGTGACCACAGTCAAATTCTTCATTTAATTTTAAATCTCAAGGCCTTATTTCATCTGCTAGCCTCTGTATTCTGTCTATTTGTAAGTCCTGGATAAAAAGGCAATTACCCAGAATCCAACCAGTGACCTCAAATGAGAGGACAAAAATTTAAACACCACTGTGCCAGGGCTCCACCATGTGGGTGTGGCCATGTCCTTTTATGTATGTCACAATCCAAACTGCTGTAGACTGCAGTGCAGAAGTATCAGCTTCTACCCTACCATAATACAATATTATTGGAATTTAAAGACATAGACTACAGGCTTCAGATAGAGTACATCTATATGAGCAGAGCAGCCTTTCTTTTCTTATCTCTTCTGCAGACTGGCTAACTCTAGTCCGAAGTCATCTCTCATTTATAGACCAAGCCACACATAGTAAATGTTGCCAGTTATCAGTCCTGAAGCAACATGCCTGTTTTCCAAGAAAATAAATGTGAGTTGCCTTGGTGAGTTTTCTTTTCCCATTTCCCCGCAGATCTACACTTCCAGGTTCAACAAGTCCCTTCCAGCTGTCACCAGCTCATTGCATGGAAAAGTCTGGGAATTTTCTTCTTCTCTACCATCCAACTTGTCATAGAAGTACCCAGTGAATTTTTAGGAGTGGACTGAGGGAGAGCTAGGGGGAAAAGGAGGAGTAAGTACTGAAAGTGAATTACCCAAGTGCTCACTTACACACGGGGCCCGAGGATCCCCTCGGACCAGTTTTTGAGTTCTGTGGCTGATGAGGAGGTGAGTGGGCTTCCTGGCATTGTGGCCCAGGGCTATGGTGTCCCATGTGGCAGTCACTAACCGACATGTGACTCCTGAGCACCTGAACCTCACTTGTCTGAATTGAGATGTGAAGGAGATGTGGAATGTACAAGAGACCTTAAAGACTTAAGACAAAACAATATAAAATATCTGAATTACTGGTTATTGATTATTCGTACTTGAAAATTTTGATGAAGCAGTGAATTCATTGTAATTCAGCAACCTACTGGACCTGTCTCCATTTGATATGTGGTTTCTAGAAATAAGAGACTTATTGATAGCAATTATTGAAATGCCCCGGTTATTGACTGTATCATAGATAGAGAATTTAAAGTTTTGCCACTGGCTTTTTGTAAAACTCTTTCTTACAGTTAGGAGAGGCCAGTGTTTCTCTCACTTTCTCAAAACTCTTCCAGCATTATTTATTCATGTACTTACTGCGATGCTGGGGATTGAACCCAGGGCCTTTACACTGAGCTGCATTCCTAGTTCTTTAAAACTTTTGTTTTGATGCTAAGTTGCCCCGGTTACCCTCAATTTGTGATCCTTCTGTTTCAGCCTCCCAGAGTGCCTGGATTACAAGCATCTGTCACCATGCCTGGCTAAGTGCTAGGCAGTTCATGTAGGTCTTACAATTGTCACTTGTTCCACTAGATAACCTCTAAGTGGCAAAAAAGAAAAGAAAAGCCCCCAAAATAAGTTTGCTTTACCCAAATAGGTTTTAGTAATTGTGTCCTGGTGGAGACTAAATACTGCGGCAAGGAGCACCAGTAATATGTCAAAATGAGCTAAAGTTTTAAGAGAAGTTATTTGGGGAAATGCTTATTTTTTTAGATGAAAAGTTTCAAAAATTTTATTTAAAATATGTAATGAGTGTGGGAACTAGAGGATCTTCTAAGTAACTTTGTATAAGTTGTGAAAGCTCTCTTAGTTCAGTTTCTTATAAAATGAAGGGTTTAAGTAGATGATTACAAACATTCCCATCAGCCCTGTCTTAGAACTATGTTATTGAAATACGTCAGGTCTGTGTGAAAAATCCCCTTTGGCAGTTTCCCAAGTGAGTCTAAAATCCTGAGGAACTGCTTACACTTGGTTCCCATCTTTGAAGTCTTAATGTCCACAAGAACACACCAGCTTTCTATTCTTGGTCAAAAGAGCTCACCCAGAATGAGGGCTAGAATTTTATCACTCAGAGACTCTGCTTGGGGGAAGCAGAAAGGCACTGAAATGATACCGGGAGACAAATTCTCCACTGAGATTATTGATCAACTCTAGAGTGACATTCCTAAAAAGAGTCCCAGTCCTATCACCTTCCATGATATTAGCAGCTTCTGCTATTTGAGCTGATAGCCTCTGCTTTCTTTTTTCTCCCTACATGAACATCTATGCATAGTCAAGTGTAATTCTGAATATTTAAATCATCACCTGAGGACCTTCCATAATAATGCTCTCATATTCCTTTCTTCAAAGGGGTATTCAAAAGGCCATTATTATTGTTGTTTTAATCATAGGGACAAACAACAACCATAATATTATCTCCAGTCAAATTCCACATCTCAAACTAATTGTGTTTCTGTCGTGCAAAAGTTACCAAGTCATTTTGGGTATATGTTTCCTGGTATGTGATTTTTGGAGGGAGTGGAAGAAAAAGCAAAGCTATTCCTTCTATTTATGTCCCACTCAAACAACTGGGAGTGAAATAGGTTTATTTGAAGACCATGCCTACATTTTATTGACTGAATAAGAGATAAAATATAGGTGACACCCACTGCTCAGATATTTTTTCATTCCTCATAAACGAAGTTATTATTAAAGGTAAGATATCAAGTAAACTAAAACCACTTTAATTTTTGCACAAAAGACCATAAGAAATGCAGAGCCAAGAAAAGGTTATGTTTCCATTTTATTCATCATCTGAGAAATCAGTATTGTGGAGAAGATAAAGTCACTTGTTCTAAAATTTTAGCTGACATCAGTCTCCTGGGGAGACTTAACCCCAGAGACTCTGATTCAGCGAGTCCGGAGAAAGACTCAAAACTTTGCATTTCTAACAAGTTCATAGGTGAAGCTGATACTATTGGTCAGAAGAACCTCACTTTGAGAACTATTCCCTTAAGATATCATTGGAAAAAAAGAAATGTGAGTGCTTTACTCAACCCGTTCAATGTCTGCAGCTAAAATGCTTTTAGGGGTGAGAGGATCAATTTGTAATCAAACTCTAGATCAGAACCCTAACCTATCCATCTCCTAGCTCTCCTGCTTTGGGGGAACTGACAAAGTTGAGATATGGGAGATAATGTTTCAAACAATTATAAATAAGTGCAACTTATTCACCTCCCTTTTGGAGGAAATGAGCTTGAAATCAGATTCTCCTCACCAATCTTCATTGAAAAAGATCAGGGAAACCCTACATTATTTTATGCTAAGTCTTACACTGATAGAAATCTAAGTTTCATTCTTCATCCAATAATGACATTTCAGAACCGCCAGCAGAAACCCCTCAAGTATTCAGGTGGTCATACTAAATAGACTGAATCATAATGCTAAGATGAAGCCAACCAGGACAGTTTCTGAGGTACAGGAATATGACAGCGAATCAGTTGTGATTCCTCAGTATCTACTTACTATGCCCTTAGCAACACAATTGCATCTCACACAGGTCCTTGTATATATCACATTCTTAATAAACACTGAATCTATGCATAAAATATATGAACAAAAGGAATTAGTGCCACATGTCTGCTATGAAGTCTCCCTGGGCCCCTTCAACTAGCTGAGTTGAAGTTTGTACCTTAGCACTATGTACCTCGATTTCCATGCCATACATCAGCATCAGCACTTTGTGAGGAAGAAACAATTTGTGGTGTCTGCTCAGCCCATTCCTCCCCTCGCTGCCTCCAACTTATGTGGTGAATTTCAGTCTTCTTAGTCACAGAATGGATGAGACCAATCAGAACGTCCCTACCCACAGTGATGGTTAGGTGGTCTTGCCACGGAGGTCTTCAGGTGACCCAGGCAGATCCAGGAAGAGTCATCCTTGGGATATTTTTAACTTAAATCCCAAAAGAAATACTGCTTTTATTTGCTTTGTCATATTGTTTGTAGGTTCTTACCTGGGCCAATGCCAACTAGGCAAATAGATATGTGAGTTAGGATTAAAAGGAAACAAAAAGATTAAGATAAGAAGTAAAAAGACAAAAATGATAAGTGTAATTAGAAACTCATCCTTAAATTTATTTTCTTCTCCTTCTCAGTTTATGTCCAAAGTTTCTTGTCACCCTTGTAATTTAATCTGTTCTTATGACTCAATTCCAGCCAATATCAAATTGGCAAAAGTAGGTGGCATTCCAGGTCTGACACATAAAAACTCCTTGTGCCTGATCCTCCATATTCTCTCACGCTTTTTTTTGCCAGATATGACAAGCTTGAAAAGTATGAGTTGAATCCTCCAGAATTAAAAAAAGGAAAAAAAATGGAGGGATTTACATCTCCACTTCAAAGAAAGCCATCAACTGACTCACAACCCTCAGACCAAACTTCATGTCAGCCAGAAATAAGTGTCTATCATATTTGATCATTAAATGTTTTTAAGTTTTCCTGACAGCAGCCAGTCTTATCTTCATTAATAAAGGAACCCTTTCATGGATATTTGAAACATGAGGTTACATGATAACTCGTAGGAAGTGGAGTTAGATGGAAAGTGGAAGTGGTTTGAAGAGTGAGCCCTGAAGTACTTTAATAATGAAACATCAAGAATGAGAAGGAAAGTTAGCAAACATGTCCAGAGGAAGCATCTATGTAGGGACAGGAGAAATCAATGGTGTCCCAGGTGAGTGTGAAGCCAGGTGTGTGAGCAAGGATAACTGATGCGCCCCATGCAGTCCTAGACAGCCTTTATTTCTCACCTCTTTTTCTCAATTCTATGAGGTGCTTCAATATTCTGCCAAACACTTCTTGCTTTCTTAAAATAATTTGTGTTAGACTCTTGCCAACCGAGAGTCTTGACCGTGATAGGCACCTTCTAACATGAACTCTTGTGACCTCTGCCCAGGAGTGTTCATGCCCTTGGTAATCTCTCCCTGACTATAGGCTCAACTTTTTGAAGAACTTCTAATAAATAGATCACAGTACAAGTGATGAGCTGTTGCTTCTGAAATTATCTTATAAAAACACTATGGTTTCCATGCTGGATGTAACTGCCCTACTCTTTCTTGGATCATTTATCTTGGGAAAAGCAATTGCTATGGTATGAGGCAGGCTCATGTAGATGTGGCAAGCTGCCCAAACCTGCCAGCGTCTCATGGGTGAGCTTAAAGTGAATCTCCCATCCAGTTGATCCTTTACATGAGACCTCAGCCCCAGCCCACAACCTAAGTGAAATTTCAAAAGATATCTTGAGCCAAAATACCCACCTAGGCCACATTCAGTTCTTGAGTTATAGAGACAGTAAGACAGATTTTATTTTTAACCCTTAAATTTTGTGAATGATTTGTTATAAGGAAGCAGCTAACACACTAACCAGTATAACTGATAAGTACAGAGATAAACATTTCCATTAAATATACTTAAGTCATAAGCAGCCTGAGAGTATTTACCTATTAGTTCTGTCCATTCAACCAATATTTATAGACATTTCCTCTAATCTAACATTATTTTAGACACTGGAGATATCAAGGTCACTGACACATTAGGTATGAATAAGGAGACAATTTAAGAGAGGATAAATCCTATTGGGAAAATTGAAAGGATGGTGTGAGATAGAACTAGGCCCCTGTTTAGGGAAGTCAGAGAAGAGGACTTCGTGAGATGAGATGAGTTGTCCGCACTGAGAAGTGAGTGGAGGAAAGTACCTCCATCGAAAGAGCCGAGGACAGAGTTTTCCAGCAGAGGAAATGTTGAGTGTGAAGACTCTAGGGTGAGAATGAAGCTACTTGTCTGAAAAGTGTGAAAAAAAAAAAACCCAGTGAGACCACTATGTGGGAAGCAAAGAGAAGAGTGGTTGAAGACGTGGTGGGGAAGGTAGTCCTTGTAAGGCTGAGTAAGAAGTTGGATTTAAATGTAGGGAAACTTACATTCAAATAGTGGACATTAACATTGAGACAAGACAATTTGCAATACACATGAATGTTGTGAAATCAATACATAGGTACATGAGAGAGTATATGGTAGAGCAACTACAGTGCTAGGGTAGCCTTTCTGGACAGTTTGCTTAGGGGAAGCTTCTAAAAGAAGCCAATTGTGGTGGATGAAAAGCAAGAAGTATGAAGAGCTAAGGAAAGAGCTGCTCCTGGGAGGAGCACGTGACAAAGCCCTGAAGAAGCAATAATTCAGGTTGTCTGAAAAACTGAAGGTGACCAATATGTCTGGAATACAGGAGGAAGCTGAAGAAACATTCATAGCATAACTACAGATCCTTACAGTCCATGGTTAGCAGCTTGGAGATCATGTGGAATCTATTAAAAAAAATTTAAATTCAGAGTAATCTCTGATCACTCATTTTCCTCTGGATTAAAATACAATGAGATGAAAGCAAAGACATAGAAATTATTAAACATGGCCCAAGCTAAGTGCAGGGGGATTGAAGGGAATAAAATTACCCTTGGCATTGTGTAAGCATATGGACAAAGAGAATAAATAGGGGCCTAAAACTACATATATGTCGGATCCCATAGGAGAAATGGATCTATTTATTTATCCTATGAACGTAAGGAAGGTCTATAGAAGAGTACTTTGAATCTCTTTCCCAAAGGATGAGTGGAGTTAGCTCAGTGGGCAAAGGAGGAAGAACCTTGTCAGCAGTAGATATATGTATAAAAGCATGAATATTGGGCAGAGCTTGTGTTGTCCAGGGAGTGGGAAGCTAGTCTCTGTTACTGAAATCGTAAGAACAAAGGTAAAAAGAAAGGGACAAAACTTCCAAGACAGGTCAAGAGTTTCAGATCCTGACTTTAAAAGGGTACTTTAATACTTAATGTCAAGAACTCCCACCCATGGTTCAATAATAAACTTTTACTGAGAACCTGCTGTGCGCTTTACATGTTTTATTGCATGATCTTAATTATACCTCATCTATAAACCACTTAGAGATTAAAAATCTAAGTCTCCAAAAAGCAAAATGATATGCCTGAAGACTAACAAACGTGGCAAACTATGGAATCAAACCTATCCTATCTCTCTTTAAATAGGAAGTATGTTTGGAGAGATTATGAGTGAAACTTTAGGGCTGGTGAAAGGTTCCTATAGTAGTAGTAGTTGGAAAACTTGTTGAAAGTAGGTTGATTCCAAATGTAGATTGGATTCAGACTGAAAAAAGAATCCCATTTTGAATATGATCCTGAGAAGTTTGTACTAAATCTTGAGATAATAGGGTAAAGATTTTTGAGTTAAAGTGACACGTTTGAAGGGTTGTTTGAAAGATTTATTTGGTAACTGTTCATGATGTGTATCACAGGGGAAGAGACTAAAGGAAAAAAGGTCTATCAAACCAATGGTTTAGGCATGTGGTCTTAGCTAAATGCTGACTAAAAAATGGAAGGGAAAAGAGTACGAGAGCCATCCCTCCAAGAAAGAATCAATAGGATTCAGTGACTAATTTGATATAGACTGGGGGAAGGGAGATTATGAGGAAGACCCTATATGGCAAGGAGGATGGTGTTACCATAAACAGTAGAGCAGTCAAGAGGTAGGCCCAGTTTGAGGGAAGTGGGTGAGAGCAAAGAGAAGATGAATAGCAATCATATGTGTAGGATTAGAGATAATAACATGGAAGTGAATGTGTTGCTAAAGATAAGAAGGGATCTTGGCCAAAACCAGTGACTTGGGATTCATATCCAGACAGGGAATTAAAATCCAGAGAGTCTATGACATTCTAAGGAAAGACAAAGAAGGGAAGTGTTCTGGTTTCCAACATTCATTCCCACCTCGAGCTTCCTAAAGGAATTCCCATTTGGTTCAACTAAACCTTGCCTTCAGTATGTGCTTCCATGGAAGCTGTTCAGATCCAGGGTGGATCCTGGTTGGGCTCAGCCAGCTGCTGTCCTTCCAATCTGTGTTAAGAGCACAAGGCCATGAGATTGGGGGAGTCAGATAGGAGTCTCCCAAACAGGCTAAGGAGGCAGGAGAAGAGATGGGCTCAAGTTTTCCTCTGGAAGTTGCTCTTCCTCTGTCTTCACAAAAGACCCGGAATTGCTCTGCCATCCTGGGCCTCGGAAGAGTCAGGCTTCTTTGGGTTGGAGCACCAGGAACCAAACCTTGGAAAATTACTCCAATTCAGAGATCTGAAACAAAGCTAGGGAAACCCAGAGAAGGCTTGGTCAGAAAATGGGAAGACGAAGAAAATCAAGATGGGCTCTTAAGCCAAGGTGTCAGGGAACTAAAAAGAAGCTGGACATTTTGACAGGGCCTAGAGTAGGCTGGGGTGAAATACCTCTGCAAAGACAGAGTGATTTGGACCCAGGAGGGAGCAATAGGAGATAATAATGCTTTCTCACCCTCATAGTCAAAGAGATGCCCTTAAAAGGATTCATGAAGTGATTCTAGGGTCAGGCAAAGGTTGTTTCTGAACTATTAAACACATCCTCTTTTTCAAAAGTAACATTCATGTCAGCTGAGCAAATCATTCCAAAACCAGCTGCAATACAAGCTATTATTCAGATTCACCCTGTCAGTGTGAAAATATGGGTCGAAATGGACTTTGCTACTTGAAATTAAGTGTGATCACACTCAGCAGCTAGGGAGGCACTCCAATTCAAAGCTCAATTATGAGCAGCTTTGAGCCATGGGGAATCGGGAGTAGCATTCAGAAAAAGAGAAGAGATTCTTTCTCTGGGATTTTCCCTCTTGGCTGCCTGAAGCCCGTGTGATGTCCTTTCTGTTCTGTGATTCTGTTTTCTTGCTCTCAGAATCCTATTCTCACTTCTCTCTCCTAAATTATCTCTCCCTTGGAGGAAGTATCTGGACCCTTGGGTGACAGTTACATGTGACTCCATGAGCTGTTGGAATTAACTAAAACTTACACTTCCCAATAAATCTCCCCCGAGCTGACACACAGCAGCTGCAAATTCCCAGCATGGGCCTGGCAGAGTTTCTAAGAAAAGCTGGCCATATTCCTGAATCTTGTTCCTCATGGGTCCCAAAGAATCACCCGACACTGGCCTCAAGTCATTCCAAGAAGGGATGTGCTCTTCAAAGCGCAACTCTTTGTTTAACCGCCTCTGATTTCCCAAAAGTTGGGCTGGGTTTGCTTTAAGAAAAGGTGAAACACACCAGAGACAAAATTCAAAAACATGTGATTAAATACCAACATGGCCAGCTAGTAGGCAAGATTTAAGACTGCAGAAAATGCAAACAAAATCACTGAGGGTTGTTTAGGTAGTGGCTAATCAGGAGAAGTAATAGTTGATCATAAAATGGCGGGCCTGGCATCTTTTCCGAATCCATGCATTGGTGGGAGTTTGCTGCTCTTCCCAGCTCTCATTTTATTCTTGGTGGGGGCAGTGGCTGGGGAGGGGGCTGAAGAGTTGAGAGCAGTACACAAAGTATTTACTGGCTGAAGATGTTTACACTTCTGCCAAAATTGTGTTTATTTGGTAAAATATACTTCATCGTGTTATTGCAAAACTAAATCCATCCCCAGCCCCCATGGAGACAGGGCGATTGGGTTTCATGTTGAGGTGCCAGCAAGTGCTTTTGGGGGCATTAATGTGCCAGCTGCTCCTCCAGCATGCCTTTTATTTGCAGCCCCTAGGCTGGCTTTACACTTTGTTTCTGTGTAAGGAAATCGGGATTAGAGGGCCTTTTGTTAGTGAGGGGGAGAGGGAGAGCAATGTCTCCTTTGAGCCCTGTGAGCACGGGCAGCCTAGCAGCCAAAGCTCAAAGCCCTGATTTACTTCTCACTCGCCAACTTCTGCACAAAGAAAGGATCTGCTACATGAGGCTGCTCCGTCGGAAACTCATAAGGCAGTGGATTCACGGGATTGAGGTTTCCAGAATGCAATCTGCAAAGCACCAACCCATCCTTACCTTTGAGGTCTATGCAAATAAAGCCTGTCAAGAGGTTCATAGAATGGAAGGCTTCAGTAGCACATGGTGGACAACAATCAGGAGGCGGTACCTGTCTGAGGGCTGAAGGAACGTATGGCTTCCTCCTTTACTCTCCGAAGGAGTTAACATTACTTTTACCCACTTGGAAATTCTGATCTGCCACAAGTGTCCCTAGTCTCCTTCATTAGCCTGTTCATCCAGCACAGAGAGCTGTTAGAACAATGCCAGCCAGATTTGCCTCTGCTGAACAAATCACCCAGCTTCCAAAAGAAAGCGTGGCCGCTTTCATTGAGCAACCCCTCTTAAAATAGAACGGCTAAAGGTATAGGTATGCACACGTGCGCGTACATGTGGCCACACCATGTGGTATATATTTTTTGATTGATAGTTCCCCAATAAACACCCCCCCCCAGCAGAAAGAGACAAATTGAATAAGGAGCCTCCCTTATCCCCTTCCCCCTCACAGCCTGGAATCAAAACACTCATTCTCAGGACTGAGCAGGGGTGGAAAAGTTCAAGAAAATTAGGCCTTGTCTGTTTCCTGGCTCTGTCAGGAACTATTGTTGCTCAGCAGCTGCTCCCCTGGCTTCTCAGCAAGCCCTGATAGAAGTGGGCTGGGGACAGGAGGGAGGCACATGGGCTGGCAGTGAGCGCGGAGAGCGACATCTACCAGTTTTTACACCTCAAGAAAGATGGGCTTTCTCAGGAAAATGCAGGGATCTTGTTTCTCGGTAGCTGTTATCAAAACCTGGTTTTAACCAAACATAGTTGGATAGCAAATAAGAGGGTTTCTGTGTGTGTGTGTGTGTGTGTGTGTGTGTGTGTGTGTGTGTGTCTAATGGGCGGAAAGGGATGAAGAAAAGAAGAGTCTCAAGGCACAATCTATGCAACCTTGAATTCAGCATTTTTTAATGTAGAAAAAGCTGAAAAATTTCGGCCAAATGAAAAGCAGTAAAGTGGTTGAGAAAGGTTTTATGACTAAGAGAGAATTCCAATGGAAAATATGTAAAAAGAGAAGTTAAACCAGCTGGCTTATTCAATTTTGGCTTTTTCTCCCTTTTCAGGTTTTTTTTTTTTCTTCATCTTAAACCAGGGGAAAATGGACTGTGTAAACATCCAGTGTTTTTCTTAAAGCTTAGCCCTAATAGGATTCTTTACAGGACTTAGTGGATCTCCTGGGATTGGGTGTGAACAGGACATTTCCCCTCTGGTCACAGGTTGCTCCCTGCTCCAGCACGTGAGTCAAAGCTCTCACTATTCCTGGGGTCTCCTCAGCCCAGAAGTAGAGGTAGGGGTAGGAGATAGGATAGTAGAGTGCGGGCAGGGAAAGCCCAATGGATATTTATTTTTCGCATTATTTTATTATAGCAACATTCTCCTACCATTTTTATGTCACACCCAGAAACTAAATTTCAAAGTCTCATTGCAAAATACATCAACACATTGATAAATTTCTAGTTTATGCATTTATTCATGCATTTCATAAACATAAATACTGTCAACGAACCCAGACATTGTGTTATGTGCTGGAGAACAAAGATAACTTAAATAAACTCCCTGCCTTGCATGTCCTCAAACAAACAAGAGAAACAGATGTCCAGACTAAGAATTACAGTTATGACAGAAAGTACTCGGAGATGACAGAACAGCACACACCTAAGCCTGCCTGGGGAGGGCAAGGACAGCTTCCAGGAGGTGGTGATGATGAAACCAAGCCTTGTGTGCTAAGTAGGAACACAGCAGAGGGTCAGACAGAGGGAGGATGTGCAAGAGAAGGAAGCAGGCATGCACTGAGAGAGGGCCAGTCTGCAACCTTGTACCCTGACAAGGGTTCTGGAAACCTGGAGCAATTGAGTTGGATTGTTCCATGAGCATCATCCAAGGGTGGCAGTGAACTGAATCCTAGCAGAAAATGATACCTAGGGATCATCCTAAAGGCACCGAGTATAAAGACAAAAGCCAGCAGTAGGAAGCAGGTTGGAGGCAGCACGGGCTTGGGGCAAGGAGGAGAGAGAACTTAAAGCAAAGCCCTTACACACAGCCACGGGGGACTTTTAGAGCAGCTGTACTATGGAAAGCATAGAACCTGCTCAGGCAGGCGTGGGGGCCAGGCAAAGCATACTGCAGTCTGGAAATTAAGGCAGTCCTCATGATGGCGGCCTGGAACATTGAGGAAGATGGTGGAGAGGGAATGGGGGCCTTCTTCATGAGGATTCTAGACAGTGTTCTTGAAACATCACCTTCCCAGCCGGGATTTCCCAAAGGGTGGCATGGATACCACTGGTGGAAAAAGGATGTGAAAAGACTTAGTAGTTCTGTATTGATTTTTATACAAACTAGAAAAAAAGCACATAACTAGCACATTAAATCTGTAAGTACCAAGGTATAAAAATTGCTTAAGATGAAGGTAATGTTGATAGCACTGTTTTAAATTAACTGCAGGAAAAATTAGGAATACACAGAAAGAGGTACTACAGATAGCAAAAACTGGGCCAGCGATTTAGCTCAGTGGTTTCATAGGTTGCCGAGAGCAAGGACCTGAGTTCGATCTCCGGTACCAAAAAAAAAAAAAAAAAACCAAAACAATAGCAAAAACTGAGAAAGAAGGCGACTATCTTAGACGACTGAAATGTGACAATGTTAGCAGTAGAAAGGCAGAGCCTCTAAGGAGCTCTACGCATTGGGCTGTATTTTAGAACGTTGTTCTTTTGGGAACCAGGGAGGCTAAAGAGATTTGGTAAGGGAGATTGCATTTAACTTTTACAACCACAATGGACTTCGCATAGTTTTCAGAGTCATATTCCAATATAAACTGTAACTTAAATAGGGAAGTACTCACACAATTCTTCAAGAACTACTTCGTAACATTTGAAATATTCATCACTTTATCTTAACCTTGAGTAATTTGATGTATTTATTTATGTGGATAATTTTAGCAGAAATGGGCGGTGGTCAAAATGATTTCCAAGGAGGGAGGTAATGGGATAATAAACTGAGTCTATCAAATGTCAGTTAAGTCTGTGTCTTTCTAATTATTTAGCCATTTTGATTTACATAGGCCCTACTATCTTAATTTTGCATATGTCTGACACATGATCCATTAATTTAGGGTTTTAATTTTTATATTTTATGACATTTGGCATTCTAGGGCCTTATAGACTAGAGATGAATGAGCTAATTTCTAAAATACTAAACAACCTGGCTTGGAGCACCTTTCATAGGCAAACAAACCACTCCAGAGTCCACACCCATCTGCCTCTATTAGGCTCCCACTGTCTAGAATATTGCCCTCCTGCCATAAGTCACCCCAGGACAAGGTCTTGTATTGATAGAAAGAACTCCTGTGGCTCAGGGCCTGCCCAAAAGGCTATTCAATCCCAGGCCTCCTCAGTTCCTTACCTTTGCCATCCTTTCCTGTGAAAATGGAAACACAGGTCCTGGCGTGCCCTTTACTCCTCCTGCCTCCTGAGTAAGCCTGGTGCTTCCAATGCAGGCCCACACCGCATGGTGTGCCTCAAACTCTCGGGGGCAATAAACTATGAGCAAAAACTCATCTTTCCAAGGCAAATGACTCCATGTCTGTCACCTTACCACAATCTGATTAAAGCAAAATCCCAGGTACATTTTAAAGCACACTGATGAAACTCAATAAACAAAATATTTGTTACATAAATAAAGGAATGGATATCTCCACTCAGAACAAGTCTCTCTTTAACTTGCTAAAATTGGTCTTACATGATTAAAAGTCACTTTTCTTAGCTGTATGTGACAAGCGGCCAAGGATGGGACTTGTAAGAAATGGGAGAGCTCAGTGACTTACTCATTGCAAACACCAAGAAATTATGGCCTGAAAAATAGTGCTGTTCCTCATTTCCAGAAAGAAATCCGAAGGGAACTTCTTCTCTGTAAATGCACCCATTTTACTGTCTCTTCCCATGTAAAATGTTATTTTTGTATGCCAGAGTAGATTCATCACTCTAACCAAAAAACATAAATTTCAATTACATGAGATAACAAAAATTTATTTCTTACTCACTAAAATGCAATGCAGGTCTTCATAGTTGGATGGCTCTCCTGGCTGCCTCCATGACTCAGAAATCATGGATTCTTCTATCTTTTGATGTTACCATTTTTTAAACCTGACATCCACGGTCACTACAGAAGATGGGAAGATTATAGAAATAGACACATCTGATATATACTCAACTTATACACAGGTGCTGATAAAAATGTCTATATATATTCTATTGCTTGGAAATAGTTTTCTCTCTCTCTCTCTCTCTCTCTCTCTCTCTCTCTC
>NW_004624750.1:14181808-14194614 GCF_000247695.1 Heterocephalus glaber | reverse complement strand
AATAGGTATATCTTTTTATATATAGCATATTTATAAGTACATTTTTATATTTTGAAAGCCAAATATAAATTAAACATACACATATTTCTGGGCGTTTAGTCCAGAACTCTAAAATATTGAAGAAGAAAAAAAACTTGTTTAAACCAAAACCTCCAAAGCTTGAAAAATCCTCTAAAAACTCCTTGGAACCTAGGGGTTTTGACACTGTCTTTTAAGTATGCCAAAGTGTATTCCCAGTTTCCCTAGGCCTGGCTGGCCATGAACATCTTCAATTCAACTTCATAAGCTTTCCTTGACACCTGCTAGCACCATAAATTCCATCTTCACGTATATCCAGTTTAAAAGTATGGATTATCTTACTGGAGAGTGTTTTTCTCATGAGCTTTCTAGTCCAAGGTCAATTCCAATTAAACACCCAGTCTTGCCTCAATATTCTTGAATTTGAATCACAGAACACAGTATCAAGTTTTACATCCTGCTTTCAGGCAACATTGCCCTTCCCCTAAATGCACTGAGCCTTTGAAATTTCCAGTAAAAGGTGTATGTACAAAACTAGTCTACCATTTAATCACTAAAGTCATTTGGGAAAGCTGTGCATTAATATACAATGCAGACACCTAAGTGTTCAAAACTGAAACACATTTAAACCTGAAGTAGGAGCAGTTAGATTTATGTGCCGTGGTGCCTGAATGTGCAAAAGTTTTCAAGTAATCTGAAGTGTTAGATTGAGTTACTCTTAGCAAATATTTTGCTTTATTTTTATAGCTTTTTGATACAGTGAAAGAGTATTGAATCAGAAGTTAGCAACTGAGGGATTATTAAAAAGGGTTTTAGATATCATATTATTATAACCCACCATAAATTGTAAACAGTTTACAATTTCATGACCAGAAATATGATGAACTAAATGACTTTTTCTTCTGAACTGCTCTGTTCCAGTGCAGAATGCTTATAACCAGATTTATTTGCATGAGAATTTGAAGGCAATTATGTATATATACAAAAGAAAGCTGATTTTTCTATAACGGTTTTCTGGATTAAAATTACCAAAAGACACCATTCCAAAAATACTGTAGTCCATAAATTTAGTAATACATGAAGCATATAATGATAATAATTCCCAGGTATATCAAAGAAGAAATAAGCAAGCTGGTTGTTATGTTCTTCATAATACAAATAATGATTGTGTGGGTGCTCTAAGTTATTCTTTCTCTCCATTTAAGCAGCAAGGGAAACAGAATGAATGACCTGGCTCTTTTCTTGAAAATAAGATGCCAAGTAGGTCAACATCTTAGGATATTTGTGCTACGAAAACCACAAAATACTCAATTTGTGACATTAGAAAATATCATGACACTGAAAGTTAGCACTAAACTTTTAGACACTTTGTAGTTCATTTATTTCATTTTAATAATATGAATCCTGAGTCCCAGAAAGACAAGGAACTTGCTCAACCTCTCATATCTTGTAATAGCAAGCATTAGGAAGGACTTCACCCTAAGATGTCAAGTCCAAAACCAGGGCTTTCCTCTCTGGCATGTCAGTCAGGAACCAGTCCAGAAGTAATAAGCATGAAATGTGAATCGTGCAGTTGGAGTTTTACACCTAGTAACAATAATAAAAATGAAGTTGCACTACAAAAGCTTAAAGTATATTCCTTTTCTCTCCTCTAGGTTGTGAGAGGAAAGAGTTGTTACTCATAGGGTCAAATCATCAAGAGAACTTTGTAAATTATTTCCTGATCAAAATGGCCTTGCATTTAAAAAAATAATATTAACCTGGTACTATTCTCACACTCCTTAAAGGTGAAGGGCTGCATTTGACATACAAAAGAAAATGACATGGCTTGATAATAAAATTATCTCTAAACCAGAAATGCTGACCTCTTTTGGCTTTTCTTTCTTTGAATCAATTTTAAGACATTCACTTTTCTATCATTAAATCTATATTGCTGGAATTATTATATAATATATACATATATACATCATGTGACTATAAATTACACTGAATCTTCCAAGCATACTTTAGAGAGTTCAGACATACAAAAAAATTGCTGTTAGGTCACGTGACCACTTCTATAAACCACAATCAATGCTGCCACACTTGCATACAATGTTTGTTGTTCTCGCAGCATTTGGTTTTTGGAGCACCAAGTCTACAGGATTAAATTTAATCTTACTGTTATAGCTACAGCCTATGTTGTACCAAAAGGCTTACTCCATTTTTCTACCATTTATATTTTTCTTCACATTTAGCTCCTGGTTATTTCTTCCTAACAAAAAGAGGACCAATGTTACCAATGAAGATCACTTGGAAAGAATATTATTCAGGCTCTAGAAAACATTTTAAAGAAAATTTTATTAGCCATGGCAAGAATACTCAAATAAGGCCATGGGCTTCCGATTTTTAATGAGACGGCTCTCAGCAGCATGAACACGTTCCGATACACATCTTCAACACAGGTCTTTGGGATTTGAACAAACTCACATCAAGTGCCTTCTGCTTCCACAGGTGTAGTTTCAAAATTTTTCCTGTAGGGCCGACTGAAGTTAAAGCTGGAAGAATTCCAGCTACATGCCCTAGAATGTGACTTCTCCTCCTCCCTGTGCCCAAGGGGCAGAAACACCTAAGCTGCAATGGGTTTAATCTCTTCAGTGCAACCACATGCTAGCAATTCTCAATTTATTTTTTTTTTTTCCTTTGGTACCGGGGATGGAACTCAGGTCCTTGTGCTTGCACAGCAGGCTCAGGTGGCAAAACCACTGAGCTAAATATTTAGCCCTCGGGGCATTTGGGAAAGAGAGACAGCCCTTCATTTCCCCTTTTGCCACTGGGTGGGGCCTCCTTACCTCTTTCAAATACTGGGCCTCACCCTATGCTATGGAGAGCAGGACCTAAAGTTGCGTTTTGACCCAGAGCTACAATGGCTGTCTGAACTGCAAATGAAAAGCTGTGAAAAATTACATGAAAAAGGATGATTGCCTTCTGTTTTTAGAAACTCACTCAGCGCGTGGGGACAGGTGAAAAGGCTGGGTGGTGGGACACAGAAAAAGACTCCTATGCCAAGTTGGTTTATAGTCAACAGCTTGAGACAGCTTATCCAGTAGTATTCTGATTCCATTTGACTGGGTTTGAATTCTGACTCTGGGGTTACTCTACAAATTGAGACCAGACCTATGAAATGAGAACTAAAATGCCTACATCATGTCATGCTATTTTATGCCGTAAAGCTGTAATAACAACGTCTGGAACACAGGGAATGTCCAATCATTAAAAATGGCTATCATTTATTGAAAGGTTACTGTGTTTCCAGGTGCCCAGTGAACATAGCAGCCACTTCCCTTTGAAGTCTTCCTGTGAGTTTCTGCTTTCCAAAGTGAAATCAACACGAATAACTACTAATAATCTTTTTTATTTTCTGACCCATTCAAAAATTTTTTTGTTTTTTATTTTTATTAGTCCATGTTTGCAGTAAATGTTTTCAATCCTTATGTGAAGCTGGCACACGTCCACAACACATCTTCATTCCTTTTTTTCATCCCCTTTCCCTCCCCTTTCTCCCATTTCCCCTCCTTTCTTGATCCACGTCCCATTTGAGAAAGATTTATCTTCCTACTTCCTATTCTCTATCTTTTATTTTGCTCTTTATCTATACTTTGGGTTTCTCATATAAGACAAACCATGCTATATTTAAGCTTGTGTATCTGATTTATTTCACTTAACATTATGGTCTCAAGGTGCATCTATTTTCCTACAAATGACTCTAGTTTATCTTTATGGTGGGGGGGTACTTCATTATGTGTAATATCATGTTTTCTTTATCCATTCTTCTGTCGATGGACACATAGGCTGCTTCCAAGATTTAATAATTATGAGTTGTGCTGCTATAAACTGATTATGTAAGGATCACTCTACTATGATGTTTTTAACTCTTTTGGGAAGATACCTAGATGAGGAATAGCTGGGGTTGAATGGAATTTCTAGTTTCAGTTTTGTGTTTTCTGTCTTTGGTTAGCATAGTCATTAGTTGACAGTACACACAAATACATGTGTATTTTTTTTTACATTCTTAGATACACATGCAAGTTCCTTGAACACATAATGAAAATTTAAGAACCATAAACCATATTTATAGTCCTCTTTTATTCTCACTATACCTTCCTTGTATCCATTCTTCAGTGTCAGCCAAAATAACTCCTATCCTAAGAGAAAAGACAGAATAGAAACCGAGTCATGACAATCTGCTCTGCTCAACACAAGCATAGTTACAGAGCTAAGTATATCCATGCCCCAAGACAGTGAGAAGGATCCTGCACCTTGCCCGGGAGCCAACACCATGAAGGCAGCTGGGAAATACTGGTGACCTTGCAATAGATGGAGAGTGACACCAAGTGCTAGATACTTCCAGAGCTGTCATGGAAGAACTTAGGGCCTATTTCAGGACTATGGCTTGAGCTGAGATGCCTCATCCTTCTTCAAATGAATGGGTAGTGATTTCTTTCCAACCTATTTGGTGGTTTCTCTAAGCTGTCTCAACTTGGAGGCCTTGATCTAATTCCAGATATTTTTTAAGTGTACCGCAAACCAACACAGCACAAGAATTCAGGCCCAGGAACAAATGCAAAGTTACAACAATAACCAAATTATCTACTTTACTGGAAAGCTCACTTGAAACCAGACTCATAAAGTGAGTAGAATTTTGGAAGGGACCCACAGTCCTTTTTTGCATCACCAGGAAAACAACTTGTCTGTAAATCCCTTAATAAAGAAAAGGGCTCATGAATTAACCTCTCTTAGGCAAGTGCCATTACTGGTATTTCGGCTTCATAAGCAATTTAACTGCAAAACATAAACTAAAATAATAATGGTAATGACAGTGTAACCACATACTCTTGCATTATCAATCCCTTTCTTTCATACACTACTTTGATTGTGCTTTCTTATACATAAGACTCTACCTTCCCACCCTCGCTTCTACTTCTCACCTACTCTGATATGAAATCACTCTCAATAAGGCTGAGAAATGTCCCCTGGGCTTATTGTGAAGGACACAACTGCAGCTACTGAAAAGAGACTGGGAGTAATTGACGCTAACTTAGGATAAAATTGTTTTCAGGAGACTGATAATTGTACCTTGGGCTTTAAAATACGCAAACTCATGCCGGTAACCTCACCCAGACCAAGGGCGGGTACATTCACACACACTTGCCACAGTATCTTAGTGTGTCTTGGAGTGTTGCCAGTCACATCTTTCCCTCCCACACTGGTATGCAACTGTACTCTTTCATGACAGTTTACGTATTTGCACATGACAACAAACTTTTATTGAGAAAATGCATCTGTATCCATTGTAAAAATTGCTGCCTTCTCCACAAAATGTCTTCTTGAATACATTCTTGTCTAAAATGTTTTATCCTTCCCTCCCCTCTTGTAATGCAATCCCAACTAGACTGCTAGTGCTCATCCATACACATAGTCTCCTCCCCTTCCCAGGCACAGAGCTGGAAGACATTTTTCATCTTCTTTGGTGGTTGGACGGTACCTGTGACTGAGACCTCACCAACAGAAATCGGGGAAAGTGATGACTGCCTTGTTCAGTCCTGAGCCATAAGACCCAACTGGCACACCTGTTCTCCTTCACTAGCTGAGTGGAGAGGACTGAAGACACCAAGGAATGGGTACAGCCAATAGATGGAGGAAAGTGGATCCCTGAATGGCTGTGTGGAGCAGATTCTACTTCTCTACTTTGCCATTCCACTTTGAACTATGGCCTGAGCAAGGCGTAAATCTCTGTTATTTTAATACATTGAGCTTGGGAAATTTATGTTATAGTCACTGGCATCATTCACTTTATTGAGAACAGTTCTTTTCCCACTTGCTTATACCTCTCTATTTTTACAACCATTTCTCATTATTTCCCTTTTCTTCCTTCATTTCATTTACTTCACAAAGAATTATTGTGCACACGGCATATCTTCTAGGAACACAGTGCTCTTTTATATCTTCAAAGTTGTTGGAGATTTAGCTCAGTGGTTCTGCCACCTGCCTTGCAAGCACAAGGACCCGAATTCGACCCCCAGTACCAAGAAAGAGAAAAAAAAAATCTCCAAAGTAACATAAATTAACAACCGACCACATTACACTTGGAAAAACACAATAATTTAGTATATATATTTTCAGAAGAGGGGCCATCAAACAAACTCTGTCCTATGTTGTAAGTGAAGTGTTCTGGGTCATAGGTGCGCAAACCCATTTCCATCTTACTGATGGAAGCCTCCACACACACTGCCCTGTAGACCCCATGTCCAGCCCTTTACAAAAAAAGTTGGTTGACTGGGCCTCTAAAAGACATTTTTAAAGGATTCTCAAAAGAGATGACACATGAGGTAGGGTTTGCTGGAGTTCACATTGGTTAAAAAAAGAGACAGAGAGGACACATTCTGGGGAGGGAGAATAATAGACAAGTAAAGACCAAGTGACAAACTTAGTCAGGCAGTACTGAGAAAACCGAGGAGGCAATGATTCTCCCTCTCAGATCACTAACTGCAGCTGAGAAGGAGCAACTGGAAAAACCATGAAGAGGGAGATGCTCAGGTCCTTAATTCTGTTTGGGTGTCAAATTTTAATGGATAATATTACATCCATGCTAAATAGCATCAAGTTCATCTGTAGATAAATGAGGACACACCCTCATCCATCATTTCATGCATAAACTAATAAGATTCCCTGGAAATTGATGCATAGATGACTGTGACCCTGGGATGGACTTCACTCATCAATTCTGTAAAAAATCTCTGTGACAAATGAAGAGGGTAACCCATGTCTTACAAAAAAGAGAAAAGATGAAAGTTCTAATGCCAAAATAAATGGAAAATATGTTTATATGTTCCTTGTCTCAGTTTGCTTGAGCTGCCAGAGCAAAATCCTACGGACCAGGTAACTTAAACATCAGACATTTATTTTCTTTCCATTTTGGAGACAGAAGTGTGAGATCGGAATGCCAGCATGGTCAGTTTCTGGAGATCATGCTCCTCATAGTTTTTCCCAGTGTACTTACATGGGCAGGAAAGAACACCAGCTTCTCTCTATCTTCTTATAAGGATATTAATCCCATCATGGGGCTTCATCCAAACCTAGTTACTTCTCCAAAGCCCCACCAACAAATCCCACTACATTGGGACTAGGGTCTCAACATATGGATTCAGAGGGCAGATGATTTAGTCCAAAGCGTTCCTCAAACATAAATAAAATTTTCAATAAGCATAATCATTTATTCATTGAATGTATTCTTTGACTACCTATCATGTGTCAGGCACTCTTCTAACTTTGGAGATGCAACAGAGAACAAAATAGACAAGAAAGGCTTCTTCACTCACAGAGTTTAGTTTTTAGTCATAGGAGACAGACAAGTAAAAGCAGGATAACTGCAAAGTTTCACAAGTGACATAAAGAGACAGGGTTTCCTTAGGACAGAAACTCAAGGAAGGCCTTGTGAGTGGGCGGCCTATAAACTCACACTGCAACCATAATAAGGAGCCAACAATGACCAGATTTGGGGGATAGAACATCGTAGCCAAAGGAAAGAACACAGGTCAGTTTTTCAAAGTTGAATAGTTTTGTACAACTGAGAAATAAAATAAAGTCCATGTATCTGCAGCACTGAGAGGCTGGAGAAAAGTGGAGCGCGAAGAGGTTAGAGAGGTAATGAGGGAGAAATCCACACACAGAGGGACATGTGAATATGAATCTGATGCTCACTAGTCAGGAGAAAGAAGTGTTCAAGGAATAATTCAGTCCATCACACTTGCCTTTAAGTGGTTGAGTTAACTGGGTATAGTTTGAAGAACAGGTATCTCTTCAGTGCTGGTTGATATGCACATTGGTACAATTCTTCTAGAGGGTATGTTGATCACATATTTATCAAGACTTCAGAATGTGTACAGCTTTAACCCAGCAATTCCTGTTCTAAGAAATCATTCTAAGGACATTATAAGTGATCATTCAGTGATGTTTCTTGTAATTCTACCTGCACTCCTCACACCTAGATTTCATAATTTTTTAAAAATAAATTTCCTAAAGAGTAGACTCTCATCACCATTTAGAAGCCTGGCAATCTGCTGAAAATAGTCCTATATAGACGAAGAAAACTATGACAAAAGTTAAAGATTTAGCACTGCTACAAACTCAGTGTTCATGTCCAAAAATTCATAAGCTGAAATCCTAACACCCAAAGTGATGGGATAAGGAAGGCAATTGAGTCATGAGGGAAGAGCCTTCATGAATGGGATCCATGCTCTGGAGAGAGCATCACCACTTCCACCACACAAGGACACAAGAGAAAGCGGCCATCTAGGAATCAGGAAGGTGGCCCTTACTAGTCACTGATGCTGCTGGCTCACTGATCTCTGACTTCTAAGCCTTCAGAATTGTGAGAAATGAATTTCTCTTAGGTGCAGACCACTCAGTGTATCTGATTGTGCTGTAGCACCTTGAAGTGGTTTACACAACACCATTTCCTAATGCTATCAATTAAGATTTGACAACAAGGTATGGTATCAATATACCATAATAGAACTCTGCTTCTTAAAATGTACAAAGGCATAAAAGCTCTTTACACCTACAGTAACAATAGAAAAACCTTGCACAAATTTTTTAAAAGATACTTTTCCATTAAACTATTATTAAATGGTAGATGCAAGAAAGTCTTAATGAATTGAATTTTAGAGACAAGAAATCTGTCCCTTTTGAGATGAGGCGAGAGTAAGTTCTCATACCAGATCTGCACATATATAGTAGTCAGCTTGGTACAGTCTGGGACACTTTGCATGAAGAAGTCAACCAACCCTTCCTTATTCAACCATGACTGCTGGCAGGAAAGCCTGAGCCTGACAGAGCCCAACATGAAAACGTAGTTGCTCAGCCTGACAAAACTCCCTTCTGCCCCAACCCCCAAATTACACTGAAAATTAGACAACAGGAGAGAAGCTGGAAACAAAGAATATAATGACATAGTCTCTTGAATTCCTGTGAGGGTTGGATTCCAGAGACAGCTCAGATTTGGATTCTAAGGTAAAACTACAGCCTAACTGCCTCCCAGTTCTATAGTGACATGATCAAAAAAAGCCGTGAAGCAGTTTGGGATGTGGTTAAACACACATTCTTTCAATATAAAGGTATGAGTTAGTACCAGCTCAACCCTTCTAAGAGAGAACTAATGATCTGTCCCTCCCATAACCAAAAGACAGATAATAAACTAAAGAAAAAGTAATATACATTAGTCTCCACTGTTTTATCACAATGTCTACAATACAATTTTAAAATTATAAGACATGTGATGAAACAAGAAAATGTGATCTTATTTAAGATAAAATACACTCTATAGGATCAGACCAACCAATGATCAGCTGCTAAAAATTAGGAAAAACTTTACAACTATTAGAAATATATTTTTAAATATGTAGGAAAATACTGATATGATGAATGAAGAGTAATTTTTAGGAAGTAGAAATGCTATAAAAACCCAAATGGAAAATTATAGAGTTAAAAAATACAATATCTAATTAAATAATGTTAAATAGGTTAACAAGAGTAGGTTAGCTGTAAATACCTATTATTCAGGTCTTCTGTAGTAGGGAGAAGAATTGGCTAAAAGCGAAGCTATTTCTCTAGATCCGCCACAGCATTCTTACCAAGATCAAGCAAGGCTGCTCCTCACCAATGGCTACACACGATGGAGTATCAAGGCAAACACATTCCTACAAACTGGGAGGCTTCTCTGGTGAATGACTCTGGATTGAGAAATTCCCACAGATCTGGCAAATGTTTTTGAGACCTGTTCAACAGTCCTAGACTTTTCGTACAAGTCCTTTCTCCTTTTTGTTACAGACATCAAACTTTAGGCCTGAGAGTTATCCCCACCTTCTGCTCCTTAAACTTTTACCTTTCACTGACATTCTCCTCAAATTATCTATTAGAAGTCTAGTCCTATCTTTACATCTGCTTCTTAATGGATTTAAGTGTACCAGAAGATCACACACTTCAGAAGAAAGCATCATAGAGTTGAAAATAGATCACTAGAGATTCTCTAGTCTGAATCTGAGAAAAGAAAGCAACTGGAAGGAAAAAATAATAGTGTGTAAATGTCCAAAGGAATCAAATTAAGTAATGTAATTCAATTGATGTCTCAGATGGAAGGGAGTAAAAAATATTTTAAGAGCTAATGGTAAAGCAACTTTCAAATTTAATTAGAAATATTCACCCCAGATTCAAGAAACTCAATAAATATCAAGCAAAATGAACATAAGCAAAACAATACTGAGGTACATCATAGTCAAATTTCTGAAAACCCAATATAAAAAGAAAATTTAATGAGCAACAAGTAAAGAGGAGGCATTGCACACAGGGGAACAGTGCTGTGGAGGTTTGCTGACTTTTCATCCAAAGCAAAGTAGGCCAGACAGCAAGAGAACAACATCTTTGAGGCACTAAAGAAAGAGAATTGTTCATCTGGGTTTTTATAACCAGCAAAAAGGTAACCTTTAATTATGAGGATGAGTGGAAGATGCTTTCAGAGTGTCAAGGCTGAGGGATTTTATTGCCAGATCGAGTATATCAGTTTGGGTTCACCAGAGGAACAGATTTAATATTATACATAGACATATCATTAAGTATATATCATATATAATATGTATAACATTAAATTTTATATAT
Source organism: Heterocephalus glaber (assembly GCF_000247695.1). The sequence continues at coordinate 14,183,904 of NW_004624750.1, read as the reverse complement.
ATGTATATATATGTATATATATGTGTATATGTGTGTATATATATGTATATATATGTGTATATATGCATATATATGTTTTGCAAGGTAGGCTTACCATCACACCTGCAGAGTCAGGGTGGATGAATGCAAAAGGTTGTCTGCACACTACAGAGCATGAGGATCCACTCAAAGAGTTGTAGAACTGAAGCTCACTCTAGGGCCAGTTGGGAAAGCTGATGAGTCTGTGCTGGAAGCCTGGAGACTGGTGTCCAAAGATGAAGATGAAGGTTGGAGCTCTTGCAAAGAAGCAAAAGCAACACTTCCACCTTTCCCTTTTTATTCCATCCATTCTACAAGCTTAGTGGTTGGCACCATCCACATTCATGGTGGCTCTTTCCCCTTCAGTAAGTCAGTCATCCAAACACACCCAGAACTGTGCTAAATTCATTTTCTAGGTGTCTCTTATTCAAGTTGACACCATAATTAACTTTCTTTTTTTAAAAAAAAAATGTATTAAATTCTTTTATTGGTACATTGTAGGTATATGACACAATTGCATTTCTCATTGGGAATTGTACCTTTACATACTGCATCTTGGTTCTTATTTTTTCCCCATTCCTAGCCCTCCCTTCACACCCTCCACCTTTCCTATTTACAAAGACTTTATTTCCATTTTTTCCATTTCTCATCATTTTTCCTTTCCCTTCTCACAAGGAGATTCTCTGGATAGAGAAGCAATAAGGGAAGAAGGCTCATATCTACAGGAATCACTGAAGAGCACCAGAGATGGTACGTATGAAAATTTGCTTCTGCTATTTGATGGCAAGTTAGATGTTTAAAGCAAAATTATAGCAATATGTTGAGTGTCAACATGTATGGAAGTAAAATTCCTGAGGATCGTGGTACTCGAATATGGAAGGAATGGATGTGGATATATTGTGAGATTGCTGCCCTTTATGTGAGGTAGTGATATATTATTTCAGAGTAGATGGTGGTGGGGTGGAATGAATATTGTGATTCTGCAGCAACTGCTATAAAAACAAGACAAGACAATAAAAGAAAAAACAATAAAAATAATAAACTATAATTACTACAAGCTTTCTGGCCATGAGCTACAATAAGAAATAATTTATAACAGGGTACGAAAGAGCAAAAGAGGTAGGAACGCCTCTTCTAGTCAGAAACTGACCAATTCTAAACTCCATTTCACCAGGGCTCTGCCCAGGACTGAAGACGAGCCAACCCCTAAGGATTGTGAAGGAGAACACTGTCTGAGCATAGACTGGAGTGAGCTCAGCAGAAGTACAAAGAGCCTATAGTGAGACTAGATTTATTCACGTCCAGAAGGCAACACTGCCTGCTTCCTCCTGGGTCCTCAGTCTCTCTTTCCCTTCTGCCCAAAGGTTACAAATATCCCTCTTAACACAGGTAATCTAGAAGAATTGGTATATCTGACTGTCCCCTGAAATGCAGTTGAACTGTATTAGTCTGTCCTTTGAGTGCTCAAAAGCTGTGTGCTTTTGTTTTTCTATAATTTAGAAGAAATAAAAGAAGAAGGTTGGTTTTTGAAAAAAGAAAGTCTTCTTTTAAAAATTAACATTCCGGGCAGAGAAGCTCAGCCAGTCCCAGCACCCAGTAGGAAGCTCCCCGCCTCCATCCCAGGCTCCTAGGGCAGAGAAGCTCAGCCAGTCCCAGCACCCAGAAGGAAGCTCCCCGCCTCCATCCCAGGCTCCTAGGGCAGAGAAGCTCAGCCAGTCCCAGCACCCAGAAGGAAGCTCCCCACCTCCATCCCAGGCTCCTAGGGCAGAGAAGCTCGGCCGGTCCCAGTCCCTGGAAGGAAGCTCCCCGGCTGCCATCCCAAGCTCCTAGAACAGAGAAGCTGAGCTGGTCCCAGAACCCAGAAGGAAGCTCCCCCGCTGCCATCCCAAGCTCATAGGGCAGAGAAGATGAGCTGTGTGAGTGCCAGAAGCACCCCCTCCCATGGAAATGAGAAGACATGTAAACAAGTCTCAAAAACAGACTTCTGGATCACCTACAGCAACCACAAAGGGAAATGAGATGGAATAATCTGATACTCAACAACCTGGACTCTCTGAACTGGCAACAAAAGAGGATCT
>NW_004624750.1:14085674-14176458 GCF_000247695.1 Heterocephalus glaber | reverse complement strand
TCTATTTTTTTATCTGTGTCCTCTCTAGATTTATTAATCATGTCTTGCACCATGAGCAAAATCTTTGCTGTTATCGGAGAAATTATTTCTGATTTCATTTTTTCCAGATCCTCTTTGGTTGCCAGTTCAGGGAGTCCAGGTGGTTGAGTATCAGATTGTTTCATCTTGTTTCTCTTTGGGGTTGCTGTAGGTGATCTGGATGTCCGATTTTGAGGCTTGTTTACATGTCTTCTCATTTCCATGGGGCGGGGTGGAGGGGTAGTGCTTCTGGCACTCACACAGCTCACCTTCTCTGCCCTAGGAGTGTGAAATGCCAGCAGGGGAGCCTCTTCCCGGGTGCCTTCTTGGCTTTTTTGTTAAAAGTACATGACACAGGGCCGGAGACTTAGCTCAGTGGTTCTGTTGCCTGCTTCACAAGTGCAAGGACCAGAGTTTGATCCCCCCAATACCAAAAGAAAAAGTACATGACACTGGGGTGCAGATATAGCTCAGCAATAAAGTATTGTTTAACACTCATGAGTCCTTTGTTTGAATCCCAGAACCACAAAAAATAAGTAATTAATTAATTAAAAATAAAACAATACTTATAATTACCATGTACAATGAACATTCAATTATGAATTATTACCAAACTCCTACAGTGAATAAAAACTTGTAATTGAAAAAATATTTTTCTAAAATGTCAGACTTTCTTTTCCTTCCTTCCTTCCTTCCTCCCTTCCTTCCTTCTTGTCTTCCTTTCTTTCTTCCTTTCTTTTTCTTTTTAAAATTTGTTTGTTACTTCACTGATTTTCACCAAAATATTTCATGCAGATGTTATTTATCATTACTTTAGAAGTGAGAAAATCAGACTTGGAAAAATTAACTACATTTTCAATATCATATGGCTAGTAAATGAAAAAAGGGAGAATATCCTTGCAGTTACAAAAAAGGATAACTATTGTAATTTAAGACATAGCATAAATTTGAGGACCTGGATATCATGGATGAGTACATGCATCTACACACATTTTTCTTGGAATAGAAGACTTGTTTTCACCCAGGCATAGTGGCATGTGCCTATAACCTCAGCATGCTGGGAGGCTGAGACAGGAGGATTCAGAGTTCAAACCTATCCTGGGAAACTTTGTAATTGAATGAGATCCTATCTTAACTTAAAAATTTTAAAAATGGGGCTGGGGATTTAGTTTATTGGCTCTGCTGCCTGCCTTGCAAGCACAAGGTCCTTGAGTTCGATTCCCATTACCAAAAAAAGAAAAAAATTTTTAAATGTCTGGAGCTATAGCTTACTATAAAAGCACTGGGTTCTAGCCCCAGTAAAACACACACATGGCAATTTATTTTCATCATTAACCTGAAATACTCTAAAGAATCACAGTACTGCACTGCTCTGCTGTGATTGGCTGCCTTGTTTTCCATACCCTAACTGTGATGTAGTCCCAGGGTATGAGCAGACACTTACAAAAACTCCAGTCACTTGACCATGATAACACTCTGACCTTCAAGGCTTTGTCTCCTATACTTTCTTTTGTATATGTTGTTGGTGGGTGGGTGACCACTGGCATCTCAAAACACATAAATGAAAAACTCCACTGAGACAATTTTTCAGCTGTACAAATTTGCAAACCTATAATTTTAATCAAGGGCCCAGTCACCTGCTGTTCCATAACTAAGCCACAAGTTGTCTAAATTGCTCAGAAACATATACAAAGACAGGGGTCCCCTTATCTTTTTATGAGACCTACAGTTTATTAGCCTTTTGGACAACTTAAACATATTTCTTTTATTTTATTGCCTATCATAAAGGTAGAATAATCTAGCTTGCTTCGGGATAATCATTTTCTTTCATACACTTGTATACTTTAAGAAAACTTTATTCACAATTGAGCCTTTTCCCCTCTAGACTAAATAAATACAATCCCCCTAATCTTCTTCTATTGGATTGACTTTCTCTATAATCATTTAAGGAGGCCTTCCTGGGAGACCCTCTCTGGTTTCTCTGCATACATTTCTGAGGGTAGGGACCCTCACTGATCACATTACTCTAATAAGGGCCTAACTGATGCCAAGTGTGCCTGGCGAATCTGAGACTCTTGCCTGTTGTGTCCTTTCTGACTGAGAGCTGAGTATCATGTTGGCATTTCCAAAAGCATTACAGTCAGTGTTCTGGATTGTCATTAGCTAAAGTCAAATCTCACAAAGTGCCAACATAATCATGCTCTGTTTAAAAATATTTCTTCATATGCTTTTAGGATACTTGTGTTTCATCTTTCAAGGCTTGAATTTTCTTGTTCATCATTTTGGGGTTTTTATGTTAATATTTCTCTATCACAACACTATCAACTTAATTAATTTTAAGAGTTTCCTTTACATTAACTATTTCATCTTTTAGCTGTTTATGTGTTATTTCTAAGCTCATATGTAATCAAATATATTGCCAATGTTTTCTTTTCTTTCTTCTATTGTTTTGATAGAAAGAGATTTTTCAACCTCAAGATCAACTAATAATTACTTATGTGTATTTTACACATACACATATACTGTTTTAGGATTTTACACTTTTGGGGATTGACTTAATCACATAGCATTAATTTTGGTATTTATCCCAATATGAAAAATGGTAAAAATCTCACATATGTCCAAGTAAGAGAAAAAAATCTACCAACTTCTAATTCATGCCTTTTCCAGTGGTTTATGGTACTTTCCTTACCATATACTGTAATATAAAATTCATATGTGATGGAATGTGCTTGAGGGTTATCTACATATCAAAATATTAATGTATATAACAGATCAAAGGTTCTTAAGAAATGAACCCTCCAATCAAACATAGGTAAAGACAGTTGATAAAAGAAGAAAATTTCCTACAAATTGAAAAGATTTAAACTTTATAAATATGGAAATAAAAAATAAAATAGTATGCAACTTTTTCTATTAAATCAGCAGAGATTTTTCATAATTATCATAACATTTGGGACACTAAGATTGGTTTAAAAGGCTCAACCCATGGGATGCTCAATAGCTTCAGACATTGCCATGTGTGTTCTTTTCCTTCATATTTTCTTTTGATAAGTTTTAACCCATTCTGAAAATATAAAATTACAATTCAATGATATAATTCATGTCTGAAACCCATATATTCCTCATCTATTGTGATCATTAACTTTATATATTAACTTGTGTGGGCCACATGTTGCCAGATTACATTTATTTCCAAGTGTATTTGTGAACTTGCTTCCAGATGAGATTAGAATCTGAGTCAGTGGACACAGTAAAGAATACTGCCCACATGCATGGTGGGTGGGCTTCCTTTAATCCATCAAGGGCACGAACAAAACAAAAAGTGAAGGAAGAATTGCACCTATTTTGCCTCCTGCCTACCTGCTTGTGTTGGACATTGATATTCTGCCCCTGGAGTAGAATTTGCATCATTGGTCCTTCTGGTTCTGAAGTCTTCAAACGTGGATTGGAATTGGACCATGGACTTTCCTGGGTCTCCCGCTGGCAGATCATGGGACTTCTCAGCCTTTGTAACTGCATGAGTCAGTTCCTGATAACAAACCTTTTCCTAAATGTGTGTGTGTCATATATATATACACAAATGTATATATAGGAAGAGTAGAATCTATTGGTTCTACTTCTTTAAAGAACCCAATGTATCTATAATACATCTATACACTATTCCCTAATAGCAAATATTGTTTGCAGTTGGACTGACCCTTTCTCTCTCTTTTTCTCCATATGTGCTAGTGTTTATATGTATATAAAACATTTTTTACTGCACCACTTGAAAGTTACTTGCAAATATCATGATGTTTCATGCTCAAAGACTTTAACCTGCAGCTGTAAGTGCTTTAAAGGTAAGAAGCAGTAGCTGTGGTTGTGTGGACTTGCTTCTATGTCCTCTATTCTCTTCCATTGGTTTGCATGTCTATTTTGTGCCAGTACTATACTGTTTTGTTTGTATTGCTTTGACATATGCAATTGTGATGCATCTGGTATTACTCTTTTTGCTCAAGACTGCTTTGGCTAATGTGGGTCTTTTGTGCTTCATATGAATTTGAGGATTGTTTTTTCCAGTTTGTGCAGAACGCCGTTGGAATGTTGATGTGATGGTACTGAATCTGTACGTAGCCTTCAGTAACGTGGCCATTTTAATAATATCAATTCTGCTGATCCATGAACATATGAAGTCTTTCCATCTTCTAATGTGTTCTTCAATCTCTTTCTTCCGTGTCCTTTAATTTTCCATGTAGAGGTCTTTCACCTTCTTGGTTAGACTGATCCATAGGTTTTGCTTTTTTTTTTTTTTTTTGGTACCGGGGATCAAACTCAGGTCCTTGCGCTTGCGCAGCAGGCGGTGAAACCACTGAGCTAAATCCCCGGCTCCCATAGGTATTTTTTTGAAGCTATTGTGACTGGAATTATTTCCCTGATTTCTTTCTCAGCTAGAACATTATTGATGTATAGAAAACGTATTGATTTGTTAATGTTGATTTTGTATCCTGTTACTTTGCTGAATTTATTTATTAGACCTAAAAGTCTTTTGGTCTTTTAAGTATAGAATCATATTGTCTGCAAATAGAGATAATTTTATTCCTTCTTTTCCTGTCCTTTTATTTTGTTCTCTTGCCTAAAACATATATTAAAGTATAAAACACACATGAAAAAGCAATATAATATCACATTTGGAGAAAAAGAGCAACAAAATTTATGTATATATGTGTAAATAAATGCAATATACATTTTCCTACATTAAGTACACATATTCAGCAGAATAGTTATTGTAGCATTTTTAAATAACCATGGAAATGAGTTGGTTGGTTGATGGTACAAAACTAAGAAAATAGTTGAAGTAACTACAACATTTGTATTAAAGAATATTACGTAGTTATAAATATAATTTTTAGGCTCTGCCTTAGTTGACCTGGAGAGATGGCCAGATAAAATATGTTAAAAGATAAGTTTCAAAGTTATATTTATAGGGCAATTCTTATTAACACGTATATATATATATATATATATATATACATATATACACACACACACACATACATATATATATCTTACATTGTGTATATATATATATATATCTTACATTTATTTGTATGAGCATGTAGAAAATTGAAAACATAAAGAGGCTTATACATCAAACTATTGACATGTGTTTTCAAGGGGATAAAAATGGATTGGACAAGATAAGAGTTACTAGTAGTTTTTAATTTAATTTTTAAAGAATATTAATATGAGGTACACTTTTTGCTTTATAAAGTTTATGATGTTCTTAAAGTATATCTCATATTAGTATTTTTTAAAAATTAAATTAAAAACTACAAGTAACTCAAGAACTTTCAAGAAATTAGCAGATATCAGTGATGGCTGATATTTTATTTTTCTATGTAAGTATAAAATACAGAAATGTTAAAATAAAAGCACATATCCCATGTCACCACTGAACAAAAATCACTTTCATGTCAGAGGTTCCAATTTGCACCTATATAGTTGTCGTTGTAGTTTTTGTCACCATAGGATTCAGACATGCCCAGGCCTGGGCGAGAGTAAAGGATAATTTGCATGAAAGAGAGAGAGAGAGAGAGAGAGAGAGAGAGAGAGAGAGACTAAGGAGTCTTCTAAACACTCTCCTCTGAAACCAGGAAGAGTTGAATACATGCTTTTGGTCTGAGCACAATATAGAGACAAAAGGTGAGCTGCCTTAGTATTTAATGCTTTCCCATCCAGTCTCCTTAGCCAATACCTGGACTCTAGGACCATGGAGAGTTAATTAATTGAATTAATAGGGTTCACACAGAACCTCTCTGAGATGCTGAGAAATCAAGAACCAAGGATGGAAGTATGGCAATGAAGTGGTGCTGGTGTGATGGGATTTCAGGGCCTGAATAAGCTCCCCCTGTGTCAACAACAGCAGCAGTCACACGCTTGGCACTGGCTGGCATCATGGTAGCACTGGAAGCTGTGCCAAGTGTCTATAGGTCTTACAGAAGCAAGTTGCAAAATAGCAGGAGGAATTGCTTCAATAAAGGGCATTGGAGGCAGCAGAGAAGCCGCTGTGTTCTGCTTTATTCATGTGACATTATAGAAAATGTTTCCCCACATTTCTGTGGTCTTTTCAGCAACTGTTTAAAATAATAAACAGTAGTTCATTATTATATATCATATCATTAAAATAGTATATGGAATGTGGTTTCTTAAGCTCTTCTCACTTTTTTTGTTGTTTTGTTTTTACTGCTGTCTTAGTCCATTCAGGCTCTTATAATAGAATTAATAGAATGCCATAGGTTGTGTGGCTTATAAACATTAGAAATTTACCTCTCATAGTTCTAGAGACTGGGAAGTACAAGATCAAGACTTCAGCAGATTTAGAGTCTGGAATCTCTTTCTAGTTCGTAGACAACGCCTTCTTGTTTTCTTACGTGATAGAGAGGTGAAGGTCTTTCTGGAGCACCAGTCCCACCCATGAGAGCTGTACTCATCATCTGATGACCACCCACAGACTCCATCTCCTAATCCTGTCACCTTGGGAGTCATGTTTCGCTATGAGAATGTGGAAGTCCGACTAAAACTTTAAGACCATAGTATCTACCATTACATAACTTCATACAGACAGTTTTGTTTTAACATTCAGTTATTGTCTGAGGATAAATTTCCAAGAGTATATACTGGAAGATTCAAAAGATCTGAGCATTTGCATATGCATAATGACACACCAGCATATTATTTTGCAGAAGCAATAAAGAAATTCAGCATTAGCCGTGTTTGAGTTCTCAAACTTTTATCACAAAGTTAACTGCTGGTTGTTATCTTTTACACCGAACAAATATTTATCGAGTATACTATCACAAGCCACTCTTCTGAGTGTAGGTAAGTAGTGAACAAAACTGACAAAATTCCCCGCCAGCATGGAGCTTACAAGCAGAGGAGGAGGGTGGTCTGCTAGGTATAAAGTCATTTTCTCTAAGTGTTGCTTCAACTGCATGTTCTTGGTTCCTTGGGAAGGTGATCCCCAGCTTCTGTTCCTTTGCTGTTTGTCATTCTGGTGGTGTGAATTGCTTGTTCATATCTTTTTTCCATGCAGTAAATGAATGCTTAATGTGAAGGTTCATGAATGCTTCGCAGTGGTTTCCCTCTGAGATCCCACATTGCCTCCTAAGTTTTGGACTGGTCGTCTTTAGGACAATCAGTTGCCATCATGCAAAGAACTCACAGCTGAGAAGAATCCAACTGGCCACTGGATCCTGTTTCCCTGCTGGGACACTTTCCATTTTCCAGGGGCCTCTGGGAGAATCTGTCTTTCTCTTCTTGGTCAATGAAAGCAGGTCCTGTCACAGAGGTTGGTTTTCTAGGACAACTCTCCCATTCTTTCCACACCCAGGACAGAGTCCTCCCTCCGTATCTCTTCAGTCTCTACCTTCTGGAGGAGAGGCACCTTCCTGGGTCACCTCACCTGCCATGCCCTATGACCATTTCAATTCTCCAGTCCTCAGAGTGTCAGCAGAGCTGGTGAGCATCATGTCAGCCCCTTTCCCCTGGGCATAGGAAGATCCTCAAGACTGCAGTCCTGCTTTCACCTAAAGCTCTCCTTCCTCCGTCCCTCCCATTGTTTATACAGACCCATGTAATCAGCCCTCCTGGGAGTTCCCCAAAGATGACAGTCATTTCTCATGTGGGATATAATTCTTTTCCATCTGCTGACATAAGTTATTTTGTTACTGCTGTTGCACGTGTATTTACATTTCCTCATGTAGCCAAATATACCAATCTTTTTCTTTGTCATTTCTTTTGTCACTTGAGAGTGAAAAACAAGCATAATAATAATTTTTTAAATGGTGGTTTCTGCAAAGATCTGATGGCCAATAACATATTTTCTGTTGTGCTTTCCATTATCTAAAACTTTTTGTTATTCAAACTTTATTTTGATTGAGGTATTAAATACAGTGTTAAAGTGATTGTTTCAAAGAATCTAGCTAAGAATACTAAGTAATATCTATTAATTGTTGATTGTTTTGAACAAGCATCTCTTGTTATCTATCATATCCTTCTACAGTCAACCCACTGTTTCCATGGAGAATTGGAACCAGGATCCCTCCCCTTCAGACACCAAAATCCAGAAGCTCACCTCCTTTGGATAAAGTGGCACTGTTTTTGCACATAACTTGTGCAATAGGTTATGTACCTGTATGATGGCAAACAAAGCCACAGCTATCTGGGTCTGTCAGCTACGGTGAAATAAATCCTAGACACTAAGCAATCTCTCTGTAAATACCATAGCTTTCTCCCATCACAGCATCACATTCCAGCTGACAGATTTGAAATGTCCACACTCTGCCCAGTAAGTGCAAATTTCAAGAGAATGACTCCCCCTGAGAGAAGGGCAGGAGGAATAGGGTGTTAGGATAAGAGGAGGTTACATAGGGAGAAGTGAGTAATGAATTCTATTCTGGTACTCGGGTAGTAGTTTCATAAGTGATCGTATTATTATATTTTTAGTGTACGTATACATGAGTGTCTTTGTTAGTGTACATCAATTAATTTTAAAATATTAAACCAAAATAACCCTCTGGCACATTTCAAAGAACATGAGCATTCATTTAGCAATTTCTTTTCCCTCAACCCTGTCTCATTCTACAACGACCAAAAAGTTTCCAAAGCCTGTGCAAGCCCAACCTGATAATCATCTCTTACTCAGTAGAAGCCCTGGGAATTATCAGACCTGGATTTTAGAATTTGTTTGTGTAGAAAAGTAAAGCAAAATATCTTTCTTTAAGGGTTAGTCCTCCTTTTATCAAAGCTCCCAGAGACAAAGAAAGAAAAAATGTAAAAGCAGCCTGTTTCATTCCTACGGATTCATAACACTGCTCTTAAGGGCTAGGACTAGGCTCTATTCCTCCTGCAATATCCCAAAGTGCTGGCATAAGGCTTGCACTTAGTAGGTAGGCAATTGGTGTTTGTAAATCAGTGCATGAAAGGGAGAGTCGGGTCTCACAATTTCCATGGAGACCCTTAAATGTCACTGCTCTTGAAATGTGACCATACTTCTCAACCTACTAACAATTTCATAATGAACCACCCACGAAACAATCTTGTATGAATATCCCCTGTGTTCCCCAAATCCTTTGTGACCTATGGACATAATTGCTAAATGTGAGTCATCGTTTGACCACGGCTCCCACACAATGGGTATTTTTAATGCTCTAGCACTTCCTGAAGTTGAGCTCTCAGGAAATGGATTTTGCAATAATGACCTCACACTCCCTATATTCCCTTACCCCACCATAGAATCCCAGAATAGCTAAGCAGGTGTCCAAATACCTAAAATTTCCCCAGAAGCTTCATAACCTGGCTTCTGTTTCCTATCAGAGTCACAAGGTTAACCTCTTATCCTTTGCAGCTCAAAGGAATGTGTCCATGAACCAGATCCACCCATGTTTGTCCTTTATTTATATCGAGGCAATTTATTCTCAAGGCTGGAAATAGTTCCCACACACCAGAGGTAAACCAGCATATCACAGTATTTAAAGGTTTGGGCTCTGTGGTTCAACGGCCCTGGAGACCAAATGCTGATTCTGCCACTAAGTCTGTAGTTTCGGGTGAATCATTTAGCTCATTAAACCCTCAATGTTCTCAGCTGTAAAATGGAAACACTGGGGGGAAAAAGTATTTCTTGGAAGGTAGTGAAAATCAAATAATGCAATCTGTGTAAACTGCTCATCGTCAGGCCTGATACACAGTAAATACTCAAAGACTCACTAATAGTTGCCGTGGTGTCTTGTTTCGCAGCGCTTGCGGCTCATCAGTCTCTCTGGACATTTTTTGGTTGGTTGGTTGGTTGGTTGCTTTTTTTTTGAATACCGGGGATAGAACTCGGGGCGTTGCGCTTGCGCAGCAGGTGGTGAAACCACTGAGCTAAATCCCCGGCTCTCTTTGGACATTTTTAACCACATACTGCTCACTGCTACTGCTTAGGATCTTTAGACGTCCGGATATCATCAGGACCTCACCAAACTACGCTTACTCTGAGAAGCAGAGAGAGCAAAGGAGACCCGAGGTGAGAGAGCAGGGTTGGGTGGGAGAGAAGGAAGAAGTATTTATACAGTGAGCCCTTCTGAAGCCTCATGGTGAAAGCCCAATGTCTTGAGACTTTTCAAAGTAGAATCCCAACAGCAGAAAGGGACTGTGGGGCACAGCACCCTGCCACTAGGGTGGGGCCATCTGACAAGCTTCCCAGAGGGTTTTCTGAGTCTCTCCTGACAAACACAGCGCAGCCAAGAGGCAACTCAGGAGGATGTCCCGGGTGTCACCACAACTGGCCTAGAAATCACATTGGAGCCACCCAGTGTATCCCTCAGCCACCAATAGTCAGCCCAGGGCGGAGCATAACCAGAGCTTCCCAGAGACGGCTTCGGAGGCATAGTCAGGAAGAAAAAGGGCCCGCAGGCAGTGCTGGGAAACGCATCAGCGGGCAGCGCACGCGGCCCCCGACATCAGCAACCGCTTGGCCCAGGCTGAGCAAAAGCTTTCTGTGGATGGACGTGAGCGCGGTCCCTCGGAGGCTCGTGCTCCGCACAGGTTAAAGACAGACAACCAAAGACATTAATCCCGCTCCTAAATGGTATTTCACGACCATCAAACAGGCATCGCAGTCCCATCAAAGGAGCAGCTCATCTATGTCAGCTGTTGGGAGACGGCCGCCCGCCATAATTCAGACACACTGGTGTCCCGGGGAGGGGACACGGTCTCCAGGGTCTTTCTATTTACGGAAGCAGCACTTTGCATATTAAATGTTCCAGGCATAATCTTTACTTGGTATAGTTCTTTCTGGACCTAATAATGAGTATTACTCTTTGCCCTAATTAAGGGGAAGATGAAGCAGCTAATATTTCTTTTATAAATCAACAAACAAGATTCATGTAATGTACAAGAAGTCCTTCAATTTTCCTTGGGAGACCTGCTCCAAGTGACCGTAAGTGTGTCATGTCAATCCTCGGGGCTCTGATTTGTTCATCTACAAATCCTTCCTTTAAGATGATACCTTGTGGGTTCCCTTGAATTTTTTTATTCACTTCTCAAAATTTTTTAATCAAGGCTTAACATGCATGCAATTAAGTACACAAGGCAATGTAGTATTTTTACTTAGAATTTTAGACTTTTCAGGGAGAGGAAGATGGATGCGTGGTGATGTATTTTTCTTGTATTGGCATCAAAGTTCCTGTTATAGATGTAAAAGCTCTGCCCAGAGGCACAGAGAACAAATACATCAGACCACTCAGATCCGAACCCCAAAGTCCTGACTCAAGGCGTTTACTTGGTGAGCAAGGCAAAGTGTGGGCTGGGGACTGGAGAAGAATGAGGCAGTAGCCTCAAAAGAGATGCTTAGGGTGGGAGATTTAGCTCAGTGGTTTTGCCGCTTGCTGTGCAAGCGCAAGGACCCAAGTTCGATCCCCAATACCAAATAAAAAAAAGAGAGAGAGAGAGATGCTTAGCTCACTAGCAAATGCCTAGAAAAGACGAGTATGAACATGTCTGGAAAATAATGCTTCCCTTTGAACATTCAAGATCCACCATAATTTAATAACTTGTTTATTGGGTACTTTATTGTGACTAATCATTGCATAGAGAGTTTAACATGAATTATTCTATTTAACCCTCAGGATAACTCAGGCGTTAAACAATTTTATTGCCCCATCTTACAGAAAAGGAAATTAATTCTCCAGGCAAAACTACTTTCCCCAAGTTACAGAAAGAAAGCAGCAGACCTGGGATTTGAACCGACACCCACGGCTTCTACCATGACATGATTCCCACAAGTTGTTCCATCCCCTTCTGCCAATAAGCTCCACCATACCCCCAAGAAATCCATTACCCAGACAGACAGAGCTCTCATCCCTGCCTTTGTTGGTTCAGCCATGAATTTGACATGGTCTCCATCTCACTCTGCTATCCAATCAGCCCTTCCTGACCTCAGTGAAGTGCCACCTGCCCTGGCCATTCCACCCCACCCTGAGGACCCTCTCCTCTGAATTCATTTAAAGGTGGTCTTGGTCTCATTCACCCAAGCTCTTCATTGTTTTCTTAGATGTGTACCTCATTCATTTATTCAATAACATGTATTAAGTAACATTCACACTCATTGTCTTTTCTCCCCAAATATTAGAGGACAAGAAATGTGCTGCATATTTCTTTTGTGTCTCCCAAATTATCCTAGTACAAAATTTAGAAATGAAATAATGTAGCTCTGGATTCCAGATATAAAAATGATATCATACAACATTACAGCCCCTCCCCATATTTGCTGGTCAAATTATCCTTTCCATTTATTTCCCAAGCACTGGTCCCATTCTCCCCTAGAATGAATTGCCTTCTAAAAGATTTTTCCCCTTGTATGGACGCAACATTCTCTCTCCACTATTTCTATACTGAACTATTAGTAACTGTGTGTGTCTGTACATGCAGATGTATGTACGTATGTGTGAAAAACGTGTTCTGATAAAGCAAAGTACATTGAATAAAACCCTGCTGCATCTTGCCTTAAGTAAGCTCCCAGGACAGCGATAGCGTTAACCAGCAAACCCTCCTGGGAAATGAGCAACGTTCTCAGGCCACTGTTCAGCCTGATGTGTTGACAACCTTGGGAGAGAAGACTTTAATTGCAGTCATAAGGTAATATCCACCCCTATTCCCTCTGGATTGCTTGTTTGTAGTCTGAAATGGCTGAACGGGTTCTGCAGGTTTTTCTTGTCCCTTTGCTGAGCTTGAAGCCAGAAGAGACTCCCAGGTTCACTGAACTGTAAACAAGACCCTCCCCAAGGTCAAACTGGAGCGCCTGCACAGTCATGTGAGGCGGAGGGGCTGGGTTTCTGGATGTGACAAATGAGAGGAACAGATTGCATCTGTGCCATGCTGTGCACTTGGACAAGGAAAAAAGTGCAGAGAGAATCGCAGTATAGAGAATTGGGCTCAAACTTGATCTCCCACAAGTCTTTGGCAAAACACAAAAGCCAACTTTTAAAAAAGAATTAGACTTCTGACTTTTGTTTTATCCCACTGCCAGTTGGCTAGATATTAACAAGAGATATTTAAGAAACTCAGTGAGCCAGACAGCCCCAGGTTGTCTTGAAATAAACATGTGACAGTGGTCTCCAAAGGCAGTCTCCAGTACATTCAGCTCACCAACAGGTACTGGGTACCACCTCGCCATGACACATGGGGTTGCACCATTGAAAACACTCCCAGGAGCATCCAAGCTTTCTGCAATCTGGGGAGAATGATAAACACGTACATAGCGCATCATAACACAATAAGGGCAGGCAGACAAAACCATAACATTAGAAGACTATTTTAGCCTAACACTCTCAGCCTTAACTGGCTCAAGCAGATTGTCTAACATGACAAACTAAACATAAAAACAAACACATTTTTCAAAAGCTACCACAGTAGCTTTTGAAAAAATATACCAATTCCCATATCCCTCCATAAATATATCAAATGAGAATCTTTGGAGCTGGGGCTCCCAAGACTGTTTGTGTGGCAAACTCCCAAGGCAGTTCTTCTGCAGGCCATTCTGCAGTGGGCTACACTGAGTAGCTAGGTTTAGCAATGAGGCTCTAGGCAAACTATGATGCATGGACTCAGAATCTGATAGAGATTCTGTTAAAGTCAGTTCTCCCATTCCTTTGTTTTTGACTCTTCAAACCCAACCCTTAGTGGACATTTGTTAAGTGTCAATGAATAGGATCTAATTTACAGTATAATCACCCTGTGTTCACGCCTACAGCGATACTCACAGGAGAACTCAGCAAGCTAAACTCGATGAGGGTCTCATCAGCTGCAACCTCCGTGTCTCCACTCCACATTCAAAATTACTACCAACCTGATCAAAAAGTTGTTATTTTGGGATTGCCAAGCTACTGCTAAGCTTCCTTAGTTGGACTGAAGTTCACATGATTGCTTAAACCTTTTTTTTTTTTTCTAGGAAGGGAACTTTTGTGCCAAGTAGCAGCATTAGTGCCCTATCAGTCTACTTCCTGTCATTAGGTTTGACTGTTGACACTAGCAATGATTAGACAGCTGAGCAAGGGTATTTTTGCAGTGTGTGTGGAAGAGTACGGAACATAAACATTGGGTCTCATTACAAAGTCCTGAATGTGCAAAACATACTGGCCCAAATGCAGTGATCAGATAAACACCTGCAACGCCCATTAACTTCTAAAGGAGACTGAAGGCAAACTTGGGCTATATGCCGCCTGCCCATACACTTCAGCAAACCAGGTGACCTCTATTTCTGCAGTAAGTTTCTTTCTGAAACAACTTACGTGATAGCTATTGCTCCAGACTTTTAATAATTACCTTAGGTAGGTCTCCTCCCATATGTTGTGAAGTACTTCACCTGCAATATTTCTAGGGTGTCAGGTGAACTTTTGGCCCCAGCCTGAACAAAGTCTTTCTGAAAGACAGGTCCCTTTACACGGCTTTGAGGGAGAGCCTCATGCTCCCCCTACAAAAGGGAGTGAGGTGTGATGTTGACCCATCCCCTCACAAACAGAAAATGCATGCATGAAGGCAAATAGTTACTTGGGTGGCCAGGGTACTAACCGAGATTGACTCTGGAGGATTGAGAAGATGCAAGGAACCCTTAAGAAGAGAGCATTAAGGCCCCTTTGTCCCAACCCACAACGGTCTACTAGCAAAGTGCATCCCACACTTCATCACACGGGGCTCAGAAGACCTGTAGTTCAAGGTAGGGGTTCTAAGTAGCCTGGGAAAAAACTACATTCAGAAATTTGTTGTGCCTATAGGGGGCTATGGGGACAAAGTAGCTCTGAAAGCTACAATTCATTCAAGTGGGTGGTCTTATCTGGTCAGGGTACAGCTGGGCAAACAGAAGTGACTGGGTATGCAGGATGGGTTCAGCAGCTGGGGACCAAAGAGCCCTCTGGTCCTGTAAGTCTTTACCACATAAGTTCGAAAGGTCCCGGAGTCCCTTCCTGAGAGTCCAGCTCCTTTATACATCTGGACTGTGGCAGAGACCTGTCTCAGGGAAGATCACAGGCTGCAGAACTAAGCAGGTAGAGAGGCAGTTGGATAAAAAAGGGTCCCAATGGGCCCAAGAGATTCCTCCAGAAAGCCATGTTCAGATGAGAAGGAAAATTTGAGTAAGTGGCCTTTTGCATAAAATGAATAGTTTTCTCCCTCTCCTCCCTACAATGTTAGAACTAGCTGATGTGGAGCTGAGTGCCCAGAGCTGGTGATGCAATGACAATAGGACTCACCGATTCTCAAAAGCAGCTATCTCAGGAGAGCACAGCCAGGCCCCAGGAAAAGCACAGGAGGGACAGGCATGGCAACCTCCTGGGAAGGAGTAAGAAGGATTGTTTTCCTTTTCCAAAACTGAGACCATCATGTAATACCAAGCAGGTTTGGGGGAGAGCTAGAGTCAGAATATTCACAGAAGTCCCAAGACAAAGAGGAAACAAGAGCCTGAAATCAGAATGCAGTCCTACCTCCAGCTTATCAGACAGGGTGCATGGTTAATCAGAAGCCAAGGCAGCTAGCGAATTACACATGCATATACAACTCTGATATCTACATAATAAAGATGTCTAGATACAAAACTTCTAAGCAGTGGGAACTCTGCCTTGATTCAGATATACCCAGGAAAGCTATGCCACTCAGCAAGGTGCTATGAAAGGAGCTTCCAGGGCAGCATGCAAAGCATTTCAGAGACTGGGGTGCATCATACACGCCAAAGACCGACCTGATCTCTCAAATATTTCTATGCAAATATTCTCTAGAGGGGCGACATTTAAAATCACCCACATTTTAGTATGAAGGAGATTCCTTCATGTGACAGATGGAGTCCAGGTTGGAGTTAGCATAGTTTAGTGGTGGGGAGATACAAAGCCACTAGAGGGAAAGCAAAGTACAAGTCAGGCTCTGTATTTAAGCCCAGTCTGATGAAAGGCTGAACTTTAAAAGCATCTGTCATGAATTCCACAGATATTTTCTGGTCATCAGCAATATGTAAGACAATGTGCCAGGCATTTGGGGAGGATGTAATGATGTATAAAGATACTGATGCTTCCCTCAACTAGCTCAAGACTAGTGGGAGAAATAGCATGGATCTAACTGGGATATAAGATAAAATTAGCTAAGTGTCATGGACATAGCACAAGGACCTACAGCACTGACATCACCTGGCAGCTCATTACACTCCCAGAATGATAGTGTGTATTTTACCATGGTTTCCTGGGTGATGTTGAGAAACACTCATCTAAACAAAAACATCTAAGAGGAGTTCAGAAAAATCAGATACTACTCAGTGTTTCAAAAGCCAATGGCACATTCATGGAGACATGAAATATGCAAAAGAGCTTTGGAAACAGGAAAGATCTCACTGTGGGTTACATCAGCAAGTTTTCAGAAGAGAAGAAATATAGTTTTTCCCAGGTAAGTTTGAAAGACAGCAACCAGACCAGTGTTGAAAGTATCCAAGAACCTGGAATGATGGTCATGGAAAAAAATTCAGAAACGTAGATGTGGGCTGATTGTAGCATTGCACAATAACCCTCATTTCTGATTTCATAATTATACAAAGAGGCACAATCCAAGAAACATAGGGAAAATTTAAGTGGCAATAAAAACACTCTTCTCTTTGGTAGAATTGAGAGGACTTCAGTGCCAACCCAATCCCCATCTTTTCCGCTTCTAGAGTCCTAAGAAGCTCCTGTCTGTGTATGGTTTTAATCAAAAAGGAGAACTAGGTAGCCAATGGGGTGAGGGGTCCAACAAAGATTCCAACCCTGGGAAAGAAGAGTAACACTGTTCCTCAGAAAGCAGGCTGGATTTTGAGAGCAGAGACTACAAAGTTTAGTGGTAGTCTTAGCTCAAAGGATGTGCATACATTTGGGGCCTTCACTGTCTACTATGGACAACTTCTTCAGTCTGAATTTAATGTCTGATGCATGCTCCCTTATTTCTGATGAAAGCCCCAGTCTTCTGCCCCAGGTGTAACACTACTTGAAGTCTGGAACCTTTTTACCCAATTGCATTTTTATCCTGTGATTATATTCTCCTGCTCTGTAATTATATTCATATCCATAACAGATAAATTATGATAACACTTACGATGTTCCAGACACATGTGTAAGAATTGCATGTACCAGATCACATTAATATACACAATTGCCCTACTATTTAAGCATAATTATTACCACCAGTTCACAGATAAGAAACCATTACACAGGGCTGGGGATTTGGTTGAGTGGTAGAGCACTCACCTAATAGGAATGAGGCCATGAGTTTGATCTCCAGCAGTGAAAAAAGAAATGAAGCCATATCATGAGAGATAAAGAATCATAACTAAGAGTGCTCCATTAGTAAACAATAAGGCAGAGATTTGAATCCACAAAGTTGGTTCCAGAGTCCATACACTGCAGCAGATGTTTCTCCAAAGTGCTTCCTTATCATCTAACTCTGAGGCTAGAAGTAGTTCTAGAAAACAATAATCTGACTTACATAGACCTGTTCTCTATATGAATCACTTGCTCAGGTGATACCTAATGTTAACCATTTTGCCAAATAGATCATGACTACAAATTTTTTAGGACTGGCCTTGGGATCAGGTAATTCTTCAAGCCTTTATTATGCTTGATAATTAAATTTATTAAAACTAAAGATACATTCTAGAAAGCATTTGAAATTTTTAAAATATATTATGAATTTTGAGTATCCTTTTAAGAGGAGATGATGGATGTGTCATTGAAGGAAGGTTCTCAAAAATGGGTAAGCCCAAAAAGGGAATAATTGTGCTTATACAGAACAAACAAAGAGAAGAAGGAGGTGTAAAGACAGGCCATGGAAAAATGTAACCAACCAACATGGAGGCCATGCTGGGACATTTCAGTTGCCTTACCCCTTTCAGACAAGGAGAGGAAGGTCAGCTATCCCAGGGCTGGGAAGTCAGATCAACTAAGGAGGCTGCAGTCTCTGTGTGACAAAGACTGAGGCTTCCCAAAGAGAATCATAAGGATGCCAACCCTATGTCCTGCAGATGATCCACAAAGGAGCACTTTGCATGGGACAAGAAGAAGAGGCACCAGAGAGGAATGCACAGCCTGAGAGCTTTGAGAAGATGACAGGGGTTGTGCAAAGTCCAGAAAGCCACTGATTTGCTTGTCCACTTCACTGCACAGAATTTATGCAGAATCTACTATGCGTTGCCTTCTGTGACAGATTGTAGCTCTGTCTTCAAGGAGCTGACAGACCAGTAGGCAAGAGAGCCAAGAGATGAGCAAAGCAACAATTTGTTTCCTCTTTTTTATGAGTATGTAAGAGCAGAGGATAGGAAAGGATTTCCTGCTCAAGAAAACCCAAATCTGTGACTTTTAAGACGAGATCAGCAAAATGAGAAGAAAGCTATCATCTAAAATGGGCTGGGAGCTGGAGATTGAGTCTCCAGAGAGCCCTAAGAATGAGAACGGAAAGGAGGCTGCAGATCTTTGGGTGCCCTGGGTGACACCAGAGAGCCAAATCTGCAGAGCATAGAGGGGGTGAGACTCCCTCTGGGTGCAAGGTGAGAACTGGAGGTCCGAAGAGGTTGAATTTGGCTTTGCTATTTCAGGCCATGGATTACTGGAGATTTTCTGTTTCCATTTGACCTCCCAGCCCAAGGCAGGTACATTCTAGATATGTAGACATCACAACCATGGAGTGATTCATCGCCAGTCAGCTCCCTAACAAATTCCCCTCAGTCACTATTTGATATTTCCCCCTAGGCCTCCACCTCACCTTCCCCACACCCCCTCCATGATGACTTTTTCACATTCTTCCCTGAGATGGAGGCCAATAGACAAAGACTTCATCTTCTCTCTGCTCTACCTCACTATTTCCTCCCATCACCACTCTCCCTTTTGAGAAGAGGAATGTCTCCTTCACTCCAAAATTAACTCTGTCTTAGCCTTCGGCGCCCTCTCCCTCTTGCCCCTGTAACTTTTACCACCAATTACACTCCTTCCTGTTTATTTAATTTCTTCCTCACTCATGCCATCTATTCCAAAACCAACCATTTACTCAAGTTTTCCACCCTGAAGAGCTCTCACTCAATCCACTTTAGAGTCTCAACCAAACTTATCTCTCTGTAATTTTACCTCAGAACTTCTTAGAGATGGTTGGATGGCTGCTTTACCTCCTAGGGACCCCCTTACTCCTGAACCCTCACTGTGACCCCTGAATCTCAACCCTGTGCCCATCTATAGAGCCAACTCATTATTAGGCAGAAGAGACATGAAGGCAACCAACCCCACACTGAGATCCAGGATTAGATGTTCCAGGGTCAAGAGCATCTCTGTTGTGAAACCATCTTGCTTTTCCTACATGAGCCCAGTTTGGGCTCTAGCACTGGTCTTCTGGTTTCATTTTCATTCATCTTATTGAGTGTATATTATGTGCCAGGCTCTGTGGCACATACCTCCTCCATAGGACATCATTTCCTCCTCACTGCCACTGGGGTGGTGAACACTACACAGTCCATGGCTCCATGCTATGAAAGGACTGGGAAACTCTCTCAAAATCATACAGACTTTAGATGGGGAAAGCAGAACTTGAGCCAGGGATTCTAACTCTGAAGCTTTGGCTTGATAAATAGCTAGAGGTGTGCGTGTGTGTGTGTGTGTGTGTGTGTGTGTGTAGGGGTAGGGAGTAATTGTGGGAAAGCTTTCTGAGACCTTATTATTCGAACTAGAATTTCTGGTCCTGATTAGATGCAGCCTAGCTGTCAGGAGTGGTTATTATCGCTTTCTCCCGTGCCCGTTACTGGGCCTGTGGGGACTTGCCCTTCCTTCCTGTTCTCGACCCTCTGATGGTGACAGCAAGCTGGGAAGTCACATGCTGACTGCTGCCACGCTCTCCAGACACATGCTGTACGTGCCAGTCTGGACTTCCAGCCTCCCCTGCTCTGTCCTGCGTTTGGCCCTTCACAGGGGTCGTCCACTTCCAGGTCAGGGCCTTCTTCTTCTGCCTCATCCCTGTGAGTAATTGAGCTCTCCTCCAAGCTTATGGTCCTCTGTGGAGTCTTTTTCCTGCCTCTCCTGATAGAATTCATCCTTCACACTCTGTTGCATTCCTTTAAACCTGGGCTTATGGCCTTTCTGGCTCTTTTCTTCAGTAGATGGTAGATTAAGTTTAGTGACACACCTGTCTTATTCACATCTTCTGATAGGTAATTTCTTTTAAATTTAAATTTTTCTTGTATTGAATTAAGTAATTAAAACAAATTTTTAACTAGGATAGCACCAAAAACTGAAGTATGTTTGTTGGGGAAAATGAAGAAAAAACCACAGAAGTGAAAACAAGGATCTCGGCAGAAGAATGAGGAATAACCATGCCTTTTAAAGCACTTTGTAATTCCCAAACTCCAACTCACTGGATCCTTGCTATCCTGGAAGATGACTCTGTGACTTGCTGAAAGCCACACAGCAAGAATAATGATGACAGACCTCAACTCCGAGGCTGTGACTTCAAAACTCATCTTCTTTACAAAATGTTCTCTAAAGAAAAGATTTCTGTCTCCCTACTTACTAGCTGGGTCATTTGTAAACCTCAGGCAGAAATTCCCCAGCTCAGCATTATGCGTTCTCCAAGAATCAGCATCTTCAAATAGAACCAAAAGCAATGAAAACCAAGAACAAGTGACTTGGGGCTTCTCTTCAGTGGTAGCAAATCTTAGTTCTTTTTGCTCACTTCATGTGAAAAACTGTAACCCTCAAGGGGAATTATGGGATTTCCAAGGCAGAAGCAAAAGGTAGGAAATGCAACCTCACTAAGCACTCTTCAGGCGCAATGGGTTCCATGCTCTACCTAGGACAACACTGACATACACTCATACACAAAAGGACTCAATTTTATATTAATCCACCTGCTTCTTCTATAGAAAGCTAGACACATAGCACATGAACTGTTTATGAATCTTGTCACCAACAAACATAACTGAGTATTCAGTTTCTGAGGACATTAGTTCATTCAGAATGCTAAGAAAACGTGGGAAAAAAATTCCCTTGATATAAGAAGTCTATAGGATGACTGGACTTCTATTTCTGGCCTAACTGCCATGTTTGTAAAAATGATGCTGTGTAGAAAGCAAAGTAGAGGAGCGAGAAATTATCCCTCTGCTGAACAAGCCATACTTCTGGCGGACTGACTTGTTACCCCTCAGAAGCGAAGAAACATCTGGTTCTTAGATCTTGGGAATGACGAGGCACACCCATGGCAAGCTCAGGATAGCACTGTTCTTGAAGAATAGGAGACAGTCTCTTGAAAGGTCAGGACTGCCACAGGAGGTTTTTGTGGGGATGCTGTTTGTTTTGCTTTGTTGTAGTACTGGGGACTGCCCTGAGCTACATCCCCAGACTGCTCCCTCTTTTTGAGACAGGGTCTCCTTATTTGCTAAGTTGCCCAAGTTGGCCTCAAACTTTTAGTCCTCCTCCTTCAGCCCCACATGGTGCTGGGATTACAAGTGTGGGCCATCGTGCCTGGCTCTCAAGTTTTAATGTATGATAGCCTCATGCTTCTTTCAAAAAAATAGCTGTCTGTTCTCTTCTATGTGTTGAGAACTAACCAGATCAAAATATACCCTTATACTAGGTGTGGTGATACACGCCTGTAATCTCAGCTACTCAGGAAGCTGAGGCAGGAAGATGGCAAGGTCAAGGCCAGACTGGGCAACACAGCAGGAACCTGAAAATATAAATATCCTTGCTTCCATTTTCCACATTATGATCAGTGATCCTGCTGAAAGGTTAACTGCATCCCATCATGTTACTCCCTGCTCCAAGCTTTCCCTGGCTTCCCTCTGTACATAGAGCATGTTCAACTCCTCTCTGTGCTGTAGGAGGCTCGGCCTGTGCTCAGCTCGCCTCATCTCCTGCTCCTGGTGCTCCACTCCAGCTGTACCAGCCTTCCCCATCTCACTTAAGCACACCAGGCTCCTTTTGGCCTCAGGGTCCCTGACCTGCTGCTCGCTCTGCAGCCAGCTTGTCCCATGGACTCCTCTCCGGTGGCTAGTACCTTCTCCTTGCTCAGACCCCCCCTCATATATCAACTCCTAGAGGATGCTTGCTTATTCTAAAATCAGATTTCTCCCATTTCTTTCCATCCTCTTATCCCCTTTATTTTATTGATACTATTTCTCATTCTTAGACATACTTTGTTTATTGGTTATATCATTTGTTTTCCCCCATTAAAAGAGAAGATTTTTCCTGTCAATTTGTCTTGTATTCCAGAACCCAGTATCCTGAATCCAGTTCCATGCATAAACATGGAGGATGCCACTTATAAGACAATTTTGTTTTATTTTCTCCTCATATGTTGTGGAAGGAGTAGGATTTGAGGATGCTATTCCTGGTTAATGAGAAATCAGTTTTCCTATTACTAAGGACTTTTCACTTTAGAGGCCACCAAGAGTTGTCTCTTTGTTCGAGGTTTTCTGATTTCTCTGCATTGCAAGCACAAACACAGTATTTGGAGCAAAAGAGAAGTTTGATAAGCTTGCATCTTATCTAAAATATTGAAGAAAGAAAGTGACAGAGAGGAACATTTGCTCCAGATGTGTTGGGGAGATTCTAATAAACTCCGGGCCTCACACCCACTCTGCAGATTCTTTTGAATGATTCAATTTGGTTGTTAAACCTTTTTTCTCTATAGAGCTAAAAAAGAGAGAGGAAGATTCATTTATTCATTCAATAAATAGTTCAAATGTCACACCCCCAAGAAGTTTCCCTCAGCAGGAAATCTGAGTTCCCCTAAACTTCTATCACCTTCTAATTCATTACATTCTATTAATTTCTTGGCAGTATTTATCTCCTTCTAAACTTATATTCTACTGATGTTTTCTATGGCCATTGTCTGGTTCCTCCTGGGAGAATATAAGCTGTGTGACAACAAAAGTCCTGTCTCTCATCTGCTGATGTTTCTCCAGAAATAAGGGTTCATGATGCAAATGAAATCTTAGCAAGCACCTGCTGAGTAAATGAAGGAATAAAGTCTTGGCCCCTTCCCAAGTCTGAGGTTCTTGCTTTTCTGAACACACTTTGCACCTCTCAGCTCGTCCAGGTCACCAAGGGCTTCACCTCCGCTGTGGTCTCCTTTAATGGTTGTGCATTTAGTCCTGTGGAGCCTTCCGCCCTTTGTTACACTGGGCTGACATAAGCAACATGGGCTTTTGGGCGATTATTTCAAGCATTCAGATTTTGTTTCCCCATGCAACACCGTAAGCTCCCTACAGGGAGAACATATGTCTCAGGTCAGGGAATAGATGGGAAGACAGTTTTTGAGAGCATGATAATGAAGGGAGTTTTCAATACACTGAGTTTTGTACACCTGTAGTATATGCAGGTAGAAACATCCAATAAGCAGTTATTACATACACATCTGGATATCAGAGGGAGGTCTAAGCTGAACTCATTCATTGGAACTCATCAGCCTATGTTTGGTTCACTGCCAGGTGGAGTGCATGAACTGCATCACACAGGGAGAGTGGAGAGGGGCAGTGGGTGAGCAAGATGAGCGGGTGCGGGAAACCGGAAGCTCTGCCAGGTGAGGTGCTGGCGGGGGAGGAACCCCAGCCATGGTAAGAGGGGCCTGGAAGACTGTGTTACTGTGGATGCTGAGAAATTGTAAATTTCCGTGAGAACAGAGAGTGACCAATGGTGGCAAATGCCACAACAAAGACAAGTAAGAGAAGACTAGGAAAAGTGCCCAGTGGGTTTGACTGCAATTGACCCTCAAAGAGCAATTTCCCGTGAGTAATGAGAACAGAACCCGGACAGAGAGCGAATGAGGATGGGCTGCACTGCAAGGAGAGTAATTAGAGAACGCGAACTCAGACCATGCCCTGCACACCAGAGAAAGGAAGGCTGACACCAAACAGGAGCTTCCAGGGTAAGTGAGTGGGGCTTTACTACTTGGAATTAGGTTCTAAATGGTAGACGGGAAATATATCATTTACTGTATGCTAGCTATGCTTCAATAAGATAGTATTTTTTTAAATGTTTTAGAATCTTACAAAATATTAGTACTTTCTTCATTTGAGAATCAAATTTCAGATTTATTACAGCATATTAAGCTATTTCCTGATGCATGAATGAGAAAAAAAGCAGGAAAGTAAACAGCCAGAAATATGCAAACTCATACTCTTGTTTTACAACTAATAATAATAATAAGTCAAATAGTAACAAAAGTACTCTTTTCATAAAGTAGTGAGCAAGAAGGCATTAGGACCTGGAGTACGGGCCAGCAGGGAGAAAGACCAGGAATTATGGCTAGAGTTTGCAGATTTCTGTACACTTCTCTAAAAGCCTAGACTTTGGACTAAATTATGACCCACAGTAAAGCAATAAAAGCCAAATTAAGGCCTCTTGGAAAGACTCTGTTTTCCTGAGCAGAAGAATAGCCTTAATGTCATCAGAACCTCACTAAGAGTCATAACGGGAAAAGTATATGGGAAGACAATAAGGAGAGAAAGGAGAATAAGATCTAAATTAAATATTTGTCCTTTTTCCAAAGGTTCACTAATTGTCCTGCCAGTGTCCTAAAATTTAGAGTGAATAAATGTCAGAGTTTAAATAATTACCCAATGGTTGGTAACCTCAAAGATGAGACAGGTAACAAAACAAAAGGGAAATATTAACTCAGTGAATGCTATTTGCTCGAAATGCAGCCATCTGGAACCTTCTTTGTGGTGTATTTAACAGAAGATAGAAGTCCATAGACTAAATACTGACGTACACAGTGCTGTACCTTTTCCCAAAGCACACTTCGCTCACTGCATCCTTACAGTAACTCACAGAAATAAACAGCAGGCCTGGATCTTCCTCCTACCCCACCCCAGAGTGATATTTATCTTTTTGTTTTTACACAAACAGAGCCTAAGAGGTAATCAGTTTTTCCTTTGACTGTCTGGCTTCCCATAACATTATCCAGATACAAGCAGCTTTGCCAGCACTGAAAATGCGAAAGAGTAAGCAGGGCAAGTAGACAGGAGTTATTTTAAATCTGTTCGAATGCATAGTCACCTTATTGGTTATTTTTAAAAATCTAAGCAGTAAAGATAAATGGCAAGGTTCCTAATTTAAAGTGAGAGAACAATACAGAGAGGCTAAGTGATGTGATTATCTCTATCCATCTTGCAACATCTACTTCCTGCCAGAGAATGAGTAGTCACTGCAATGTTCCACCCTGCTGTGACCTAATGTTGTTCAGCTGAATTGATCATCAAGAAGTATGATGATTCACAAAGACCCACAAGAAGCGCAGGATGGATCTGGCATCAAATGCACTAGCATCTCCAGTTAGTCGTTCCTCTTCCCATGTGCCCCATCGAGGCCCAGCTCGATCCTGTTTCTTTCCCCTGACTTTGTAGCTAATACTTATAGAGGCCTTTCTATGTACCTAGCATTGTTCTTACTGCCTCTCATGGCCTGGATCATTTAATTATCCCAACAGCCCTAGTAGGGAGGTGGTATTCTTTTCATGCTTATTTACAGATGAAATGGCTATGACACAAATAGATGAGGTAATTTATGCAGTGGCACACAGCTGGCGAGTGGAAGAGCAGAATTCAAGCTCACACAGTCTGGAATCAAAGGCTTTATTCTCAACCACTGGGCTACGCTGCCTCCATTTTTATGTTAGGTAAGAAATTCTTTCCTTGAATACCACAACAGATTTTTTTAGTCTCCATTAAAAGTACTTCTTCTCATGCTACTATTTCTCATTATAAAAAATATATAGGTTTATTCTCTAGCTAAACTATTCTTATTGCATGAATTAGACAAAAATATCATCTGATCACAAGGTTGCTCCTCAGGTTCTGATGTGTCTCTTAGTTCTTTTCCTGCATATGTACGTACCTGTAAAAATATACAGCATTGCTTGATGGGTTTCTTTTTAAATAAATATCACTATATTTATCATTTGCAAATTTCATTCTAAACTCCTCTGTATGCCTTTGAGAGAACTCTGAATCAAAACAAAGGGGGCTTTCTGAAAGAAAAACAGCCGTGCCCTTTCTTGAAAAATATCCACACCCCTAAATAGAGATGGCACAATCCTATTAAAGTGCTCTAATACTCCTCTTTGGTACCAGTGAAATCTACCAAAGGGCTCCAAAAACTAGAAAAAAATTATAGGTTCAAGAATTCAAGCGCTATATACACATAAGGCTGAGGAACATCAATTTCTGGTAACGGATCTATATAATATAGGCATATTTCTTGGGGATTTGCCATGCAGTAAGGTCTGGCCCACTGCTTAATAAACTCTATGTAGATAACCAGAATATTTAATTTACCTGTACATCACATTCCTTTTTATTAGTCCATGTCTACACTACATAATGTTTCCATTCCTTGTGGGGAATTGGTGCATGTATGTAACACACGTTAATTCCTTTTTTCATTCCCTCTCCCTTCCCTCTGTTCCCCTCCATCCATATTTTGATCCCCTCTCGCATTTTTTATACATGTTCGCAGTACATAATGTTTACATTCCTTGTGTGGGGTCAAAAAACACATCTTAATTCCTTTTTTTCATTCCCTTTTCTCCCTCTCCTTTCTTCCCCCTCCCTCCATCTCGATTTCCTTCCCCTTTCAAAAAGATCTATCTCCCAACTTCCTATTGTCTGTCTTTTATTTTGCTCTTTATTAATACTTTGGGTTTCTCATATGAGATAAGCCATGTCATATTTAAACTTGCACACCTCATTCTTGTAGCAACCTGAGTCCTGGATTACATTATGATCCCACTCACTAATCCCTCCTTGAACTTGAATATCTTTACCTCTTGTTTACTATTTCCAGGGTGTAAGCCCATGAAGACAGGAATTGTATTCCTTTATTTCCTGCTGCAGTGACATTACTTAGCTCAGTGCCTAGCATGTAACAAATGTCTGTTGAATGAAGGGATGAACCCCAAACAATTGACTCATTCTGATTTCCAAGGCTCTGTGCATTCTGTATCTTGACATTTTATGTATCTTTGACATTATGAGGGTCTGACAGTTATAGATCTATAACAGTTCCTAATAACAAGTCATTAAAATAACACTTAACTGTGACATATTATTTTTTAAAATAAGTTTTAGAATGCTTGGACACTCTAAAGTGCATGTATTTTAGAATCTTGGGGCAATTTGTAACCTCTCTCTTCTGTTTCCTTATTATAACAATGAAGACAATAAAGCATTTAGATTTAGTGAGGACTAGATGAAATAACATATGAAAGCAATTAATAACATGTGAGACACTGAGCAGGAGTTGAGTAAATGCCTGTTTTATGCCTGTTTTCCTACCACCCCCTTACTAATAATAAAACTCAGTTTATTTATACTGATAATGTTGTTTCGTCTCTTATTTCCATTTGCAGCAATCCAGGCAGCAACTTCCTTCTCATCCAACCTTGACCTTTTGTTTTGTTGGACTCAGTCCCAGATCTCTGGGACCTGATGCTGGGACCTGATGCTGGACTTTGCAGAATCATGGATCAAATCCAAATGCTGCAGTACATAAAGGTTCTGTCTTCTTAAAAAAAATCCAAATTCTTGTAGCTCTTTTACAGAATGCAATATATGTCCAAAAGTTTATAATAAGATTATCAAATGTGATGTTCTAAAAATCAAAACTCATGTGCTTATAAAAATGATTTGCTACATTATTACACGCTGCTCTTAAGTCTAACATTCTCTCCAGAAGTTCCCACAGTTATAATTTCAAGCCAGTGAAAGTAATTAAGACAGGAAAAGGGAGAATCCTTAACTTACTTTCAGCAGATTTAGATTTTCTTCCTGTAATACTCTTTATGCAGCCCTCCCTGCTGTTGCAAACTCTTAGATCTACCCCCAAACATGTTATTTACAAAGTCTTAAAGTCTCACAGATATTTGCATTTGTTTTGTAATGTACTCAACAAGTCATCATAATGCTTTAAAAAGAATTGAAGAAGACACAGCTGGATCCTTTCTGTACTGTGAGACTGACTCTTCTCAAGATTTAAGACTGTCTTCCCACAAACCTTCGAAGTAGATCTATTGGACTGCTACCTGAAGGATCTCCTGGAAATAGGCATATCTTTAAAGCTGATGCCCATTGCATCCTCTTCATTCTGCATTACAAATTTTATAATGCCCAGTTTGATTAAAGGAGTGTCTTTAGGCTATTTGTTAGGGTCCAACTACAACCTTTGAATAGAGATTAGGCTGGGCAGCTTGCAAATCTTGCACAAAAAGTAAATCTACTCTTTGCTTTGAGACTTGGGGAGTGTCAAGAGTAATTGGAATGTTTTCTTCATGTGCCCCTGCCCTAAAGATTACATCTTTTCCTTCAAGATTTAGCAAGAGGCACTGAGTGAGAATTGTAATCAATATCATTAGCTAAACATACTACACCCAAAAGACAAACAGCTGCTGGATTACTGCGCTACTACTCACCATCTTAGAGTCCTCATTCATATAGTGCTCTAAACCTGGAGAAATTCACATACCGACTCATACATCACCCAAAAGAATTCTGAAAATATAGCTGTGAATTGTGGAAATTCACAGCCATATGGCCAGAATAGGCCTGGAAACAACTAGGTGTTCTTGATTTTTTATTTCAAGATTCTTTTTTGGTCTAAATATGTAAGCTCCAGCCAAGAGATACACCTGAACTATCCATACCTTGCTGTGAGTTTTTGGTGTGTTCAGAAACCAGCATGCAAATGTCATTGGAGATACTGTAAGAGAAAAGGATGTGAGGTGTCCCCTTGAGAGATTTTTAATGGAACTAGTCTGAGGCTAGTTTCACACAAATATCTCCTGGGGACTGGAGGCAGGGAAATGACTAGCTCAGCATCAAGCCTGTAGACCGAGGATATGCAGGGAGAATGGATGGGGAGACCCATCCAAGAGGGTTGTTTCAGGAGCTAGGTCATTCCACGGTTCCAATCTTCCTTCACGTGTCATACTCCTTCCTTCCAAGGTTTGGTGTCTGCCCTGCAAAATACCCAATAATCGAAAAGCACAGTATGATTTATGGCATTAGTAGTTCCTTAAAGCTGCTTATGGAAGTGTCTTCAGTCCATAAAGTTGGAGAAAAGAGAATGAGAAACACAGGGCATAAATTGTATCTTCAGAATACTTCATCAGCTGGCTAGTTAAGTATAATAGTCCATTAGTAGCAAGATAAGGCTCAGTTAAAACTGTAAATTAAAATTTAGATGTCTCTTTCCCTCTGCCTGTAAAAAAGCAATTTTGCTGCAACCTCAACACCAGGTGAACCACTAGACCACTTAAATAACAGGTACTAAATCAAAATTTCACTCTGGAAATTGGGAACTCAAATCTATTTTGCATGCTTTGTAAAGTCACCCACCATTCCAGGACATCTTAAACAGGCAGTTATTTTGTTACAGCCTTTTCCTGGTAGTGAGGAGAAAAGTTGGATGGGATGAGGCAGAGGTTGGAAAAGTTGTAAGTAGAGTATTTTTAATACCACAATATAAATAATGAATTAGGTAGGGCAGTGATTCCATGGATGCTAAAAAATGTTCTTATATCCAACCCCTTTGTTTTGAGAGGATTCAATCCCATTTTAAATGGCATTCTTTAGATTTGCCATTTAGTCATGCTAAAACCAAAAATGCTCAGAAAATAAAAACCCAAAACACTGAGAGTTGAACACATTGACACATTTCCAAGGGTGTAAAATGAAACAACTGCATGGAGGCAAAAGTTTGCCTAGATAAGAATCAGTATGAAACAACTTTGAGGGAGTAGAGAGAATCGTCTGCCTATGATATCAACCCTGGAAATGAGCCTGTAACCATCTCATTAGTAAGCTTCGTGCCCCGGCTTCACACACACTGAGATCCAACTCAGCAGCTACCAGAACTGACCCAGCTGCCCTACAGGAAAGTATGCAACTTTCCGTTTCTAAGTAGGTCCACCAAGAGAGCAAGAAGGGTCTTTGACCGAAAGAACTGGGTCACAGGATGGGAGCGGCACCATTGCCTTTAACATCATAAACTCTTGAGTTTTAAGGAGACACGGTTCCCATAGGCCTAAGAGAGTTTCTTAAATGTGACCTACATTCAAACATAATTATCTTTCTTTCCCAATTGGCAAACATTTACTGTATAATCTTGTCGTAAAATCCCACAATTAATAATTTTTAATGTAACAAGCCACATTCTCTGACCTAAAATGTAGTGCGATACATAACAGTAGAAAACAATTAAAATAGTCTGACTATACCTTAGTCCTGCCCCTAAGATTTTTGGAACTACAGCTTTTCCTTTAGATGAAATGACTTACTTAATCAGTTGAAGTTACCTGTAGCCTTCTTTGGGAGGAGTATTTAGAAATGTTGTATCCTTACTAAATATTCAGGACTAGTTTTAAATATTGTTTAAAAAGCACAATGAAGACTTGAACTAAAGCATTACACACGAAGCCCTTTGAAAGTAGGAATTTATTCTTTAGAAGATTATTTATGCTGTTCAATTCATTTGATTTTAGCAAATAGTATCTCAGAAATGGTGTGGCATAGGATAAAAAGTACTAGGGCTGGGGATTTAGCTCAGTGGTTCTGCCACCTGCCCCACAAGCTCAAGGACCGGAGTTCAATCCCTGGTACCAAAAAAAAAAAAAAAAAGAATAGGATAAAAAGTACTGAAAGGTTAGATCTAACCAGGCCAACAAGCCAGCAATATGATCGCAGGCTTCTCAGTCATCTTGGAATCTCTCTTTCATCTGTAAAATGAGATCATGGCAATGCCCATCTTGTAGTGTTGCTTTGAAGAATAAAAAATTAGAGTAACTGAAGTAACTGGTAACCTGAAAATGATTAAACAGATGTTTAGATTGTTGTGAGGCCTTCAAATATCAAGAAAATTATCAGAAAAATGAAGCACGCCAAAAACATCTTAAACATGTCTACCTAAAATACATTTTGACAAATATAGATGCCAAATATGCACACAGAAATTTCAGATCAAATAAATGTGCATTTAAAGTCAGCATGAACTTCCAGATAAAGATGGCAGATTATGCACATGTATTTATATTTTCTTCCAAGCAAAAGTCCATACAAACGTTATTAAAGGAATACAAATAGGTGCAAAACTACAAGGTAAAACAAGAATAAGAAATAGTTATCAGTAGGTAGAATATTTCAACAAATTTTTGGAGGATGAAAAGTACATGGAGGCATTCAAAGGCATTCACAGAAGTTCACTCAGAGTAGACGAAGGTTAAGGGAATAGGAGGATGATGGTAGGGATGTAGATTAGCTGCCAAGAAAAACCTTTGAGATGCTGAGAATCCTGAAACTTCAGATACTGTGGGGGTGGACATGAAACATAGGTTAAGATATAGAAGAAATCAATGAAAAGCCTGTCCAAGGAAAGCTGATTTTAACACTATGTAAATGTCAACCACAATCATTGCATTTGCCTTGCTCTATGATGTAAACGGAAAACCGAAGATTCCTTTACATTTGGGAAAAGTCTTAATGTGAGAGACTCTGACCAAGATAAACAAGGAGGAAAACCTGATTCCAAAATAAAAATAACACAACAAAGAACACAAGTTTTTACAAAAATTCTAACATCCTTGAAAGATTCAAGAATTCTTTGTTTCTATTAGACAAGAACAGGATACTCTGAAAAAGAATAAACTGAGTTTAAGAAGAAAGCTTGACATCATTTACATATGTATGTAACACAAACATATGTAGATACAGTTTTTCCAAAAAATTCAGAATGTAAAATTTATAAAATCTCATGGAAGGTAAAATGAAAATAGACAAAAAGATCAAACCAGGAGGACTAACAGGAAATCAATTGGAATTAAGTAAAATGAGATGCAAAATGGAAAGAAGTAGGGAAAGGATGGAAGGATCATTTTAATGGTACAAGAGAATTTTGTACCCGAAAGAATTAAGATTTCAGGTGGTAAGAACTCATAAGTGGTTGTAAAAAGACTCTTACCTAAGATCATCTTTGAAAGAAAAATGCAGGAAGAAAAAGCAATGAAAATCAAACTGGTATTGTACTTCATATTAGCAATATTGGACCCTCAAGAAAAAGGAACATGTTTTTTAAATTCTGAGAAAAAGTTACTTTCTAACTATATTACCCATGCCTAATTAAGTTATTATGCAAATGTGAGCATAGGCCACACTTGCAGGTGCTGATTTTCATACATTCAAAGAATCAGAAAAGTTGTCTCACGTATAATTTCTTTAGAATTGTGTTGAGTATGTCCTGCAGCAAAAGAAGTCTGCAAAAAGGCAAAAGCTTGATCCTACAAATGAGGAACAAAGCAGACACAGATGATCAATAAAGGAAAGACTTTCACTGGGTAGCAGGCATAGTGTACAAGGAGACAAGAGTAGAGGACAAAGGAATTTTTCTTGAAGTAGTTGAAGAAGAAGTAAGTTCCTGAAAAAGAATTAACAAAACCTTTACCTGAATGGACAGAAAGAGTACATGATAAAGATAAACAGCATTTTTAAAAAGGCGATTACAAACTCTAGAAAAGTTAAAAGCTGTACAAGAGAGGAAGTATAATAATAGCACGGTACTTGAAACTGTGAGAAACAATCTTAAATTCCAAAGTAAATAGCATTTACTGATTTATAAAATTACAGGAAAAGATGATAGAATTATAATTAGAGAGCAGAAAGCAAATGTCAATAATCTTGACAACACAGAAGAAAAGATTACAAAAATTGAGAGACGGAAGTGAGAGAAAAGAACTGAAAAGACAGAGATGCAGAATAAAATACTCTTATTAAAGAAATAAGTATTTTACTGAAAGTTACATAGGTAACCAATAAAGGCATAAAATAAAAATAAGATGTATAGAAAGTATTAGGAGGCTTAAATTACAGTCTAATCTATCAATAACACATAGCAAAACAATATAATATTGTATTGGTCCATTTTCCCTCCACTGTAACAAAATACCTGCAGCTGGATAATGTATAAAGAAAGGAGGTTTATTTAGCCCACAATTTTTGAGGCTGAGAGTCCAAGCTTGGGCAGCCCCATGTGTTTGGCCTCTGGTGAGGACCCCCTTGTCTGTGTCACCTCCTGGAAGATGACATTGTGATGGGAACCCATGCAAAAAGGAGAAAGAGTACAGTGAGATGGGAAGTCAGGGCATGAGGAGAGGCCAGTTTTGCTATTTTATAACAACCCACTCTTGTGAGAAGCATTTGGGTGGCCCAAAGCACCTACATTAATCCTTTCCAAGGGTAGAGTCCCCAGTGGCCTAATTGCCTGGCACTAGGTCCCACCGGTTAAAGGAGCTGACATATCCCAATCCCCTCACAATGAGAACCAAGTTTCCAACACACAAGAACTTGGGGACACACACAAACCATGTCCAAGCCATGGCAGATATCTAAGCTTAACAACTCAAGAAAGCAATACAAGCACATTAGTTAGCGATAGGAAGATAACTAACAAAAACTGCTATAAAATTAAAAGTCACATCTGAGCAGAGACACAGGACATGAGGGTCAGGACTGAAATTTATTGCTTTTCTGCCTCGATGCTTCTGTCCTTTGTTATTATCATGTGGAGTTTTGGGGGGTTTCTTAGCTTTGATAAAAATTTTTAAATGATTGATAAAAAACTCAAGGGCGTAAATTTTACTGCAAAATGTGCTATCCATTATGATACACTACCAATCCAATTTATGTAAAATTTGTGACAAAGCCTTCTGCTACAGTGTATTTCATACTGAATGTGATTTCAGAATGGGAAGATACTGACTCTATTTTGATAAACAGCCTGCTAACTAATTCTCAAGTGCTCCAACACAGTGAGATGTAAAGTGTCTTCCAGTATCCCCATGCATCTGAAGACATCGGTGCTGACTGATCAACAATGTGCAGGGAATGCCTGATTGTTTTATTATGTCATTTTGCTACTGAAGAAATTTATTCATGATTGTTCACCAGCAAGATGAGATCATGTGGGATCAGTATATATTTGGAACCTTAAACCTTACACAATGCGATTACTCGGGATATCTAGATGCAAATTTCACTCCAGCACCACCACCACCCCCTTCGTCTATCCTCAAAACACATACATTTACCACCAGGCACTGGAGGGGCATTTACAAGGAATGTCTCTTGGAACTGCAAAGAACAAAGGAAATTCTCTGCAAAATGATGCTGAAACATGATCACTGATGCATACTTTCTTGCCAGTATCTTGCTTTTTGAATATCGTCCTTACCTATTATTAGGATATTGTTTTCTTTGGATGGGAAAGACAAAGATGAGAAGTCCACTTAAGTGCTCAAACAGTACCCTCTACTGGTGCAGTTTGAGCTTAAGGTTTTATTTGTAGCAGGGCTTAGTTGTACTGACAACAGATGGAAAAGAGATAAGAAGAGAAAGCAAGGTGAAAAGTATACATCATCATGTAAAAAGAAAACATGAATTTAAAAAAACAACTAACTTTAGTCTGATATAACTAAACTGACATTTGAGGCATCCTAGCATATATGTGATACAAACGCACTTCATTAAATCCTCATAC
This sequence comes from Heterocephalus glaber, assembly GCF_000247695.1. The sequence continues at coordinate 14,141,857 of NW_004624750.1, read as the reverse complement.
AATACTTTGTTCTTGGAAAAACAGTACACTAATGGATGATTCTGCATATGACATTCAGTATCTTTGCTTTACGAAGTGATTCACCACCAGTTCCCCCAGGGAGTTCCTCAAGTTCCTGGAACATGTGACATGATTTATACCCTGACTTTGGGAACATATTAATTGTGAAAAATAAACTGGTTCCTTAGGTCACAGTCCAGGGCTCTTACATGATACCAGAGAGGCCTGTGCTACTTGACATGTTTGTAAATGTTTAGGCAAAGTTCAAAATTAATTTTTGGTGTCTTGCTAATATATAAGTAACAGTGGTTTGGAGATGGCAAGATTAATTTATCTGATGAAGGAAGGAATGAGCAACATATGCTTCCCAGAGCAGGGGATCTGGAGATCTATTTTGTTTAATATAGTATAAATGCTTAATAAATTGAATTGTGATTAAAACCAGGTGCAGCCCTACATTTAGAAGAAAACTCGGATTTTTAAAAATACCTCTGACTAAAAATCAATTGGATACTCAGCTCTCTGGGCCCTCCATGCTGGTGGCATTGAAAACGTACAAAGCACACCCCAATCTCACTGAGCATTTGCAGTTGGAAATTAAGTCAGCATATTTAGGCTGTCACACAACAGAAAGCCAACTGGTCTTTGTTCTGTTCCCTCCAAAGGAAAGTAAGGATGGGGGGATTTAAATGTCCTCAGGCACAGAGGGATGGGGCTTCTGTGTGTGAATGACACACACTGAGAGTGAGAAAGACACATGGTTCTCTTGGTCTATCTTTAATTTCTAGTGGAGACAGGAATACAGAGAAGTAATTCTTCACTGTAAGAAAAGCAACAGAGCAAACCTTATGATCAGTTCTGACTGAGGCCTCTGATATGACAATAAAGAGCAGGTGGACTGATGAAACGGACAGTCCACACCCCACTGAAACTGATGAGGTAGCAGTTGTCCTTGTCACCATGGAGCCCCGAGGGCCAAAGGGTGCCAGGTTTTAAGATTTCTCCAGGGGAGCTTGATGCCAGACTATTTACATAGTACTGACTTTTGTGGTCTCAAGTCTTTTTTTCCAAAAAAAATCTGTGAGCCAAAACAAATACTTACAAACTAAGTTTATCCCATGGATCCGTAGTGAATAACGAACACCAACTTGTGCTTTCAAGGCAGGCAGCGGCACCACTGAGCTAAATCCCTGGCCCTTGCTTATTTGCTTTTATTTGATTTTTTTCTCCTCCACCATGAGGGTGGAGGCCATGTCTCATTTATTCAGGAGGACATTACCCACCCTAAAGTAGGTATTTATTAATAATCACTGGATGAATGGTAAAGCTTTTAAGTTGCTCCTCCTGGAAGTAACTGGAACCACTCATCTGGGTTAATATCACACACACCCTTGAATTTGGGCTGGGAGGAAGGAAGTTCTAGGTTTGAATCTCAAAAAGGCTATCTTCTGACTGAGATATTGATCTTCTTAGAGTTTGTTTCCTTGCTTAAAAAATAGGGACTCAATAGATTTGTGCAGAAGATGGTTCTAAATGCTTGCATAGTAGTAGCACACAGTAGGTGCCCAATAAAGGTTTATTTTTATCATTACCTTTATTACTAAGTATTAGTCTACTCACACTGGACTGCCTATGTCCCCTCTGTGCCTAACGATGGGGTTTGGCAGATCTGATCTGTAGAGCCCTCTCTCATATTTTTTACCTCAGGAAAGGTTCTCCCAACTAATCACAAAGCCTTCTCCTAAGAGCTAAGCTAAATAGACACAGAAAGCTGCACTCTAATCTGTATGCTGAGAAATCAGGTCTGCGAGGAGCCTTACATCCAGTGTTTTAATTACAGAATTAAAACAAAAAAGAAAACGTATTCACCTCTGATACTTTTCCTAATGATCTAACTGATATTAATCAACTCCTGAAGAATGTCACATACTTACCTTGGGCCTGTAACCTACCAGGACTGAGTTATGACATAAAGGGAGTGATGCAAGGCCATCCTTGCAGCAGAACATGGGATTCCTTGAGACAGGTATCTTGAAGGAGACACAGCTGTGTCCGTGGGGCAAAGCAGGTGCAACTGAGGTCAAAGTCTTTGTCCTCACAGCTCTGTGGCTTTAGCCCAGTCCTGAGGCCTTGACTGAAAACTAAGCTCACCTTCCCTGTTTAGAGGGTGGTTTTGAAAGATGCTGAATGAAGGTTGTTTATAGAACAAGAGGAAACTGGAACATGGAACTCCTCCCTCCTGCTCTCCCCAAATGAGGTTCTACTGAGTGTATCCAAAACAGCACAAACCACAGTCCATTGGATGGTGTGCTGCAAATCATAGGATTTCAAACCTCTAATGGAAGAAATCAGACAATCTTTGAGCAGTTTAGGATCATGGATTAACTGGGTCAGAAATCCAGTCACCAAATATAGCTCTTTGTCCTCTATTCCTACAGACAGGCAGGGAGTGATCTGGCCCCACTGCCCGCTCCTCCCTGGCAGGCTGGCCTGGAAGCCCGCTCTCCGCAGTCCCCGCCCTACCAGGGAACCTGTCCCCAGCACCAGCACTGAAGGTCAAGTTGGCCCAGGTGCATCCTGTGACTCATTTCTCATTTCTGGCCCATGCTCTAACAAAAAATCTGAGTCCCACCCTTCATCGTCTTTATTTGTTTTTAATGTCTATGTGATCTCATGTCTCAAGTCAGCCTCCCTGTGTTCTGAGAAATAGCCTTGGCCCCCTGTATTAATTGAGCAGAGTGTATATTATCATTCATCATTCACAGTATCCATGCTCCTTGTTTATTCCCCATTGCTGCACTCCCCACCGCGGCCCAGTTCCTAGTCTATCTTTCTGAAATTGAGAATATGGGACTTTAGTCTGATTTACCTATTTGTCCAGCAATTGGTACATGGTAGGTGCTCATGGCTGCTCACAAAAGGAACTTTCTGTGGCTTAAGCAAGAAAGGAATCAGTTCAAAGGATGTTGGGCAATTCTCTGAATGTCCGGGAAGCCTGGAGATCCAGCCTATAAATTGGTGTGGTTGGAAACCAGGCCCCAAATAGAACCCAGTGGGGTCCCTGCTACAGAGTAGATGCTGACACTGTCATTGTAGTTGTCTTGGTGCTCACCACACACCTGACATTATAGGGCTCCATATTTAACAAAATAAACGGACAATGAATGATGTACTCTTTTGCTCTGGGTTCTGGTGACATCCACTTACAATCCACCTTTTGTCCTAAAGTTTTACACAGGCCAGATCCAAAATCCCTGTCCCCCACAGAGTGGATGCTAAGAACAGCAAGCCGTGTGGCTCCTGTTTCTTCAGCCCAGCTGGCACCAGCCCCAGAGCCGCCTGGCTTCCACTGCCTTTGGCTTTGTCTTCTCTTTTTCATCACTCTTGCCCTTTGGACTTGCTGCCTGTCTTTGGCTCACTTACTTTTTGACCCTGGGCACTTTGTAGTGTTTCTCAGCAGGGGCACTATTAGCATTTGGTGCCAAACAATTCTTTGTTGAGTGCAACCACTCCATGTGTCCCAAGACTTTTTAACATCCCTGACCATGCTCATTAAATGTTAGAACAGTTCTATAGTCATCGTGACAACAAAAAAAATGGATATACATTTCCAAATTGTCCCTAGTTTGCAGTAGGGAGCAGGGGGAAGGGCATGACCCCAGTCAGTAAGCTCCACTTTATAAAGATTCTGTTCATGTCATCATCTGGGTTCTCATCTGTTGGCCCAGCCCTTCCCACTCTGCACATCCAACTTGAGCCATCTTGACATCTAGAATCCCACATCCCCTAGGAGGGAGGAAACTTGTTCACTAAAATTAGCACTGGGAGACATTATTGTACAAGAATTCAACATGGAAGTCAGGTGGCAAAGAACTTCTTATTCCTGTTCTGCGGTGTGGTGGAGACAATCACTCTGAGCTCCACCTTCTTCATTTGGAAAATGAAGCAGAATCTGACGTTGGCATTGGTGGTGGGGCGGGGGGGGGGTTAGTACTCTGGGGAGAAGCAGAGCAGAATAGGGAAATAGAATGGGGCAGGCGAGAAGCCCAAGCAGGTAACCCCAAAGGGGTGATAATCTCTGAGTCCACCTCGAAATGAAGGAGCTGGTCTCTTGTGCCCTCAAGTCATAAGGCTTTGCTGAGGTCTTGGGTGGAGAGGCCACACCCAGTGGCCAGATGCAGCCTCCTCCCACAGACAAGGGTGTGGTGTGAATTGTTGTCAGCCAATCATAACAGCATCTAGGGGAAGATTGAACGGCTGGCAGTAAAGAGGGCCTGGGCAGGGCACCAACAGCATCCATTACAGGAAATGACTTGGCCCAGGAAGTGTGGTTAGCACAGGGCTTCATACACAGCAAGTGCTCCTCGAGTGGCATGAAGTGAGAGCCTGTGTTACTGAACCCTGCAGGTGGAGGGGGTGACACTGCAGGTGAGGTGAGCAGTCACAGTTCATCAGGCTCTCTCGAACTGTCAGGAGCTTCCTTTTCTGGACCTAACCCCTGACTCAGAAGGGCCACTCAGGCCCTGTACTATGGCAAACATCTATTGTTTTCCATTTTCGCAGTGACTAGAAGGCCAAAGTCTTAGAATACCAAAAACTTAAATAAGGAAATACTGAAGAAAAATGGTTGTCCAGGCCCTACTCAGAGCATCCCACAGACACAGAGATGTAGGAGTTACAAAAAGAAGGAAGAGTAGTTTTGCTTCTAGTGAGAGAGAGAGAGAAATGGAACTAAAGAAGCCAGGAAGGTAGGCAGGCAGGAAGGCAGGCAGGCAGGAAGGAAGGTAAGAGGGAATGAAGGAAGGAGGAAGGGTGTTTGGCTCCTTTGTCAAAGATAAGGTGGCTGAGTGTGTTTGGAGTTGTTTCTGCATCTTTTTATCTGTTCATTGATCCTCAATTCTGTTCTTTTGCCAGCACCATGCTGTTTTTCTCACAGTAGCTTTGTAGTATAGTTTCAAGTTGTGGATTGTGATACCCCCAGCCATGTCTCTGTTGCTCAAAATTGCTTTTGCTATTATTCTAGGTATCTTCTAGTTCTAAATAAATTTTAAAATTGTTTTCTCTAATTCTGTGAGATATGCTATTGGTATTTTGATCAGGATTGCCTTAAATCTGTATAATAATTTTGGAAGTTTGGCCATTTTTACTATATTGGTTCTTCCTACCAAAGAACAAGGGATATTTTGTTCCATTTTCTGATATCCTCTTCAATCTCCTTTTTCAGAGTACTGTAGATTTCAATGTAAAGATCTTTTACTTCCTTTGTTAGAATGATTCCTAGATATTTTATATTTTTGGATGCTATTGTGAAAGATATGCTTTCCCTAATTTCTCTCTCAGTGAGTCTGTTATTTGTGTACAGGAATGCTATTGATTTTTTTGAGTGTCAACTTTGTATCCAGCTATGCTACTGAATTTGGTTATTAAATTTAGAAGTGTTCTGGCAGAGCTTTTGGGGTCTTCTATGTAGAGTATCATGTCATCCATAAATAATGATAATTTAACTTCTTCCTTTTCTATCCCTATTCCTTTTCTTTCTCTTGTCTAATCATTGTGGCTGTTTCCAGAATTATATTGAATAAGAGTGGTAATATTAGACATCTTTGTCTTGTTCCCAATTTTAGAGTGAAAGCTTTCAGTTTTTGTCTATTTAGTATGCTGACTGTGTTTTGTCCTAGATGGCTTTTATCAGATTGACATAAAGACCATCTATTCCAGTTTTTTGTAGGGTTTTTATCATGCGTGAGTGTTGGACCTTGTCAAACACTTTTTCTACATCTATTCAGAAGATCCTATGTTTTTTCCCTTGGCTCTGTTAATATAGTGTATTACATTTATTGATTTGCATATGTTGAACCATCCCTGCATCCCTGGGATGAATCTTATTTGGTCATGGTGTATAATCTTGATGATTTGCTGCATTCTGCTCACCAGTATCTTATTAAGGATCTTTGCATCTATGTTCAATAGGGTGACTGGCCTACACTTCTCTTTTTTTGTTGGATCCTTCTCTGGTTTGAGTATCAGGGTACTGCTTGTTTCCAGGAATGCATTTGAAAGTATTGCCTCCCTTTCAATTTTATTAAAGAGTTTGAGAAGTAGAGGCATTGGGTCTTCTCTAAATTTCTTGTGGAATTCAGCACTAAATTCCTCAAGACCTGGCCTTTTCTTTGTTGGTTGGTTTTTAATTATGTCTTCAATTTCATTGACTGATATTGTGTTATTTAGAATTTTATATCTTCTTGATTTAGCTTTGATAATTCATATGTATCTAGAAATCTGTCCATTTCTTCTGTATTTTCCATCTTATTTGAATACAGGTTTCAAAGTAGGTATTAATGATCTTCTGGATTTCCACAGGATCTGTTGTGATTTCACCTTCTTCATTCTTAATCATGTGGGTTTGAGTCTTTTCTTTCCTTTTTTTTAAATAAAGTTGTTTAAGGATTTGTTGATTTTATTTAATCTTTCAAAGAACCAACTCTTCAATTCATTGATTCATTGTATTGTTTTCTTAGTCTAGATTGCATTAATTTCTGCTCTGATCTTTATAATTTCCTCCCTTGTTCAAGATTTGGGCTTGCTCTTCTTTTCTAGAAGCTTGAGGTTCAACATTAGGTTGTTTATTTGAGCTCACTCTTTTTTTTTGATGTGGAAATTCACTGCTATAAATTTCCTTTGTAGGGCTGCTCTCATTGTGTCCTATAAGTTCTGGTAGGTTGAATAGGCATTATCATATTGTAGAAACTGTATAATTTCCTCTTTAATTTCACCTGTGACCCATTGGTTTTTCAGGAGGGTATTATATAATTTCCATGTGTTTACATAGTTTTTGTGGTTTCTTTTGCCACTGATAACATGCCTGGGATAATTTCAATTCCTTTGCATTTACTTAAACATGTTCTATGGTATATAGTATATTTTGGAGAACATCTAATGCATAGCTGAGAAGAATGTGTATTCTGATGTTGCGGGGTGGAACACTCTGCAGATGTCTACCAAGTCCATTTGTTCACAGATTTGGTTCAGTTCTGATATTTCTTTGTTGATTTTTGTCTAGTTGATCTGTCTATTTGTGACAATGGGGTATTGAGAGTCCCCCATTACCATTGTGTTAGTGCTTGTTTGATTTTTGGTATCTGTTAATTATTTTTATATAGTTGGGTGCACTGGTATTTGGTGCATATATATTTATGATTGTTATCTTCTCATTTTAAAGTGTTCCCTTAACAAATATGTCTGCAGTTTTGTGGTAGTGTCTAAGTCAGAGCCTAAATCTATGTTGGGTGACCCCACCCAGGCTGCAGTAGGGTTAGCACTGGGTGCAAGGCACTCCCATCCAGCTTGCAGTAAGGTTGGCATGCACCAACTCTGCTCCTTCAGCTCCAAAGATGTGTAGGCTGATCTTGGCCTTTCACTATAAGGGTTGGGGCCCAAGTCTTCAACCAGCAACTCTCTGGGGCTTCCTTGGTGGCTCACCCATGTAGCCTGCTTACCCTGTATTTCTCCACTAATGTTGCTCACCTAGTTGCTACTAGCTTTCAACACCAGGAGTCCTTAGACAAAAATAGCCCAAGGCTGGACTGAGACCCCTGTTTAGCTGGCCCCTCCCAGCCTTTGCACAGCCTTCTCTGTTCTACTCAGCTGGCACATCTCTCTCCTCTCAAAGTGGGGCAGAGAGTATGAGTGCAGAGGTCAGAATCACTACTGCTGCCACAGCCATTGCGGTCCCTCTTATACTATCATTTTAATAGAAACATCAAATTCTACCATATGGTTATACCATAACTTTCTTAATCAATAGTTGTATTTGACACATAGGCTGCTTCCAGTTGTTTTGCTATTATAAACAACACCATGATGAACATTCTTAACTAGAACTTGAAGTACATTTATAATCAGTTACTTCAGACTGAGTCCTAAAAATGACATTACTAAGTCAAATAATTTTCATATTTGTAATTTCATGCACATTGCCAAATTATCTTCCAGAAAAGCTGGAAACATGTCTATGTTCACTGCTTCTACAGGAGCACTGTAAAACCTTAGCAATTTGGTAGCTCTTTCAGCTGGTTTTTGTTGCTATCACAGAATAGCAGACTAGGTGATTTCTAAAGAATATTGGTTTATGTTGCTCATGGTTCTAGAGGCTAGAAAATCCAAGATTGGGCAGCCACTCCTGGCAAAGGCCTTCTTGTATTATCCCATGGGAGGAAAATAGAATCAAAATTTTTTCATCAAAAATTGAAAATTTGTCTTATTTAGAATGAGAGAAACAAATTTTTTTTAAAATGGTTGCTGAAATGGTCATTGTACTAAGCAAGCAGACAATAATCTTTGTATTGAGACAGAGAGTTTCTTCTCAGTTTTGTCATTGATTTGGTGGCCTGTGAGGAGATAAGTGTGCCATGAAACAGAGAATTAGAAGTAACTCCTACACTCTCCCACCTGCACCCTTGGCCCCTTTCCACATAAATTTTGTAAGTTTATTAGAAACCATCTGCCAAGCCCTTTGAACTTCTCAAAGAGGAGTAGTTTATAAATAAAATTTAAGCCTGTGGGGTCTAGGACTAGTGATGTAAATTTCTTAAAAACTTATTTCACAACTGACTTAATAGGAGACAAAGAAAAGCTGCCTAGTCTCATAACCTACTACTTTGTGGAAAGCTTTCCCAAGGAAGTCTCCTTTCATACATGCCCTGAAATACTTACAATACTTCTCTGCGATGCTTTAAACATTTCTTTTTGTTTGTCTAGTTAAGACTTGACCCTCTTTGAAGCATTTTTGGAAAACCTTGTAAAAAAAATCCCTATTTATGTATTTCCAGTTCTCAGACACTAGTGATTCTAGAACTTGCCTTTGATAGTTTTACTGTCGGTGAAAAGGAAACACTACACCAAAACCACACAGAGGAAATATTTGCAACCCATTTAGCAGAGCAGATAAAGGGTTAATATCCAAGTTCTATAAGGAACTCCTCCTAAAGGAGGGCAGATTGGCTCAGCCCCCCTCACCACAGAGCATCTGGCTGCCAATGCAGGGTCCCAGGCACTGGGCTCTTTGCCTTCCCAGCGCCTCTTGAACATTTCCATTCCCAAGCCATGCTGCCTTCATCCGGGCCACCCGCAGGGAAAGGAGAATTTAAGGGACCAACAAGACTTGCCTCTCCCAGATGGGCCCCCCAGCCTGCCAAACTTCCTATGCTCCCTCTTTATGTCCTCCAAAATTCTCATGAGACTTTCTTTTCAGTTAGTGGCAAAGCCTCTGTGAAATTACATCTCAAGTTCACATTGTTTGAAAGGGAGCATTCTCATAGTGCATTGCTGCAATGAATTTCAGATTAAAGAAACCACATCTATGATTCCGTTCATTTGTTCATTCTGTTTATTTGTCCCTCTTCCTGCAATAACTTCCACTGTGTATGTATATATATACATTTTTAGGCCAGTGTTTTCAAAGAGTCTGTGCTTATCATATATGTGTGTGTGTGTGTGTGTGTGTGTGTGTGTGTATATATATACATGAAATAATTCAGCAAATATTTGGATTTACTGCAAGCTCAGTGTTGTGGTCACAGGCACTGGGGACAAAGTTTTAGGACAAAAATGTCACAAACACTTCCCTAGTATCTAATGGAATAATTAGAAATTAAGCAAAAAAAATTACATTAATAAATATATAAATGCAGGTAACTATTCCTCTAAACATCAATGATGCAGTGTTTTGAGTACATGACCAGGTGTATTCACCTTGTCTGCTGGACCAGGGAAAGCTTTGGGGAGAGAGTGCATTTACCATGAAATCAGACGATGAGTTCTGGAGACCCAGGCACTGAAGGGGGAAAATAACAGAGAGGAGGGGCAGAGCACCTATAAACACTCAAAGATGGTAGAGAAGTCAAATCTAAATGCTACCTGGCTTCAACTCTCAACACAGAAGAAATCATCCCCTCAAACCACCAGAATTGTGCCTTAGATAGTTAGTTTCCCTGTTTCCTCCTTCCAGCAAAATCTGCCAGTCGGTCACTAACTCTTTCACAGTAACAGTCAAGTCAACAACCACATGTAGTGAAAGCTCACTATATGTCCCAGGCTCTGCTATGAGCGACAGATCTATTTTTCTCATTTATTCCTCACAATTCTGAGATAGGTACTGTTATTAGCCACAGTTTACAGATGACGAAACTGACGCAAAGACCATTAACTCAATTTCACAATTCGAGAAATTGGGCTAGTGATTTTTTTTTTTTTTTTTTTTGCAGTGCTTGAAGTTTAACCCAGGACCTCTCACATGCTAAGCAAGCAGTGTACCACTGAGCTACATCCCAGCTGTTTTGTTTTTGCTTTTGGTACTGGGGATCAAACTCGGGACCTTGCGCTTTCAAGGCAGGAGGCAGAACCACTGAACTAAATCCCCAGCTCCATCCCAGCTGTTTTTATGTTCTTATTTTTTATTTTATAAGTTGCCCAGGCTACTTCAATCTTGAGATCCTCCTGCCTCAACATCCTGAGTAATTGGGATTACAGGCATGTGCCACCACACCAGTGCCCCAAAATACCTCCTTGTGATGCTATCCTTGTTAATTTGGTACGTACTTCACTCCTCCACCAGATGACAAGCTCAGAGAGAAGGACCCGAGGAAAGTGCCTCATCCCTACTCATTCATGCATGCAGCCAGCATTTCTTCCATGATTACCGTTCGCCAGTTACGTCTTCCATGACTACCGTTTATCACTGTGGACCTCACACACATCCCCTTGCATCGCAGGGTGAAAGAGCGAATGATCACTTGAGGAGCCTTCTGCAGAGGGTGGGGATGCAGATCCACTGCACTGGGGACCAGACCAACAAGGTGGCTTCACACATCACCAGACACCAGATGCCTCAAGACAGAAGGGGTCCTGAGCACAGCCAAGCACCTCCCAATCAGGAGGGGAAAAACTTAAGGGAACTGAACTTTAGGAATGTATGTGTGTGATCTGCCGAAAGCCATATAGCTAGGAAATGACAGCAGGGATTTCCCAGCCCTGTCTAATGCTGTCATCTCATCATGGAGTTTCACTATGGAGTCTTTCCTTGGAAAACTGAAAAAAAGTAAAATGCATCAAAAGTTAGTTTCCAAACTCTACTGCTTATTGGTAAAACGACTGAGACACATGGGCACTCCTGAGTGTGCATGCGGTGAAAGTCTTGTGAGAAGAAGGCGACTGGCCTGGAAAGGGATAGCAGGGAGCCCTGGAGGTGCAGCCCATGTCCTACTCTTTGTCTTGAGTAGCAATGATGGAAACATTCAGTTTGTAATTCACTGGGCTGTACATTCGCTTGGTGCACTTTTCTGTGTGTGTTGTCACCATAAAAACGTTTTAAGTCTCGCCATTTTTTCTAGCACAAGACAGCCTGCCAAAGATTACAGGGGCAGGTGGGGCCGGTGAGAGGGCGTTTATGTGATGGGTTATCTCTCAGCAGACCTGAAGGAACCACTTCTCCAGACGGCGGCATAGAGGATATGGAGTCATCCTCTCCCATCCTAGTTGCAAGCCCCAGGAAGGCTCACTTTGGCTCGTCTGTGTGCAGGCTCGGGACACAAGAGCAAGATTTACAGGGACTCTGTGATGCTCCCTGCCAGGGTTACACAAGAGTTGGGGCTTCACCATTAGGGATTATTTATCCCCCTGGAAATTCCCCAAGAACGGCTAAAGGACACTAGGCAAAGTTACAGTCTTCTTGCACAAGTAGCACCCTTACTTTCTTCTTCATTTCCTGCCTTGCCAAGCCACTGCCCTGGGGGTAGAGTACAGGGACCCCGTTACTCCGTTCATGCAGGAATGCAGAAGTTGCATGGCCAAGAGTGTGAAAGGTCCTTGACTCTAGGAGAGGAGGCGGCAGGGAGAACAGATAGGTCAGCCCAGAGCACGACCCAAGGTAGAAAATTCGGGAACCATCGCTCAAATATAATGTTCTAACTTGCTCTAAGTCTCTCTTTTCTATTTTTTTACTTATATTTTTGGCTCATTATTTTAGATTCATGGGTCTATTTTGGTTTCCCAAAAGCAGTATTTTAGTTATAGAGCATCCATCACCTTGAGATTCTGAGTGCAGAACAATTCTTCATCATTTTATAACGGAATTCTAATGTATCTGCCATCCACTCTGTAGTAAGTACCAGAAATGTGAGGTGCACCAAATTCAAAAGACTGCAGCCCCAGCACCACACACACACACACACACACACACACACAGTTTGTTCTTCCTGTACCAGATGACATATACTGTGACATATGTGTCCCAATAGGATACATCAACTGGTTTTTTTCTTTCTATAGTTGTTTTTCCTTTTGTCATTTAAATCCATCTTTGGAATTACTGACAATGTTCTCATCAAACAAGCAGCATTTCACATTTATTTTTGGAAACAGCACTTACAGGGAACTTTTGTACTCTCTTGATTACCTTCAAAGCCAAGTAAGTTGCCAGCTGTATCTATGAATGCAGAGGGCTAGCCATTTCCAAATTGTGAGCCAAGGCAAGCAAGTTAACCTTGCTGAGCCTCAGTTTCCTCATCTGCGAATAGGATCAGTGTTGTGTAGCTCACGATAGTACAGAGGAACTTAATGATAGGAAATATGTAAAGCTGTACATGGCAAGCAGAAGGTGGCTAATTCAGTTCAGTCCTTCCTCCTTTCCCCTCACTTTGCTGAGGCCCCAGTAGGATACAGAAAATAAAGCCAAATGACATCACACATCTTGTGGATTAAAAATGTGATTCTTAAAGGCACAGTGTATTTTAGTTTCTAAAACAACCACTGTGCATCCAAGAATAGTTCTGTTTATGACTGTGTATATTGATCCGTCTGGGTTCACTCAACCTTCAATGCATCAGTCTTTCGCATTAGGTTTGCATTTTATTTCCCCAAAGAAATTTTCTCCAGGCACTTCACCTCACAAAGCTCTCCTCCTTTCACAATGCCCCCACAAATGCATTAAACAAAACCTTACATCACTGTGTGTGTTTATGTGTGTGTGTGATTTTTCTTAGTCAAATTGTATACCCCTAAAGCAAGGATTATCACCAATGCCTGTTTGTTTCACATAATGCACCACAGTGCCCTGCATTCAAGCAGATCCTAAATGTATGCTTGTTGGTTAAAGATTGGCTGACTGGTTGATCAATTGGTTGATAGGCAGGCAGGCAGGGACTCAACTCCTTTGTTGTAACCATGCAGCAGGTGGGTATCACCTACAATCCATACAGTACAGCAGCACTTTCTCAAGGAATCCAGCCATTCCTTCCCCAACAGTCCCCTGAATGGCACCACTTGCAGTAATTGTGGAGAAATTATGATGAATCTGTGATTTCAGCAGGTCTGAGATCTATTCTAAATCTAATGGCTTAATCCACTTTTCACCTAGCTAAGCAATGACCAGTGTTTCTTCCCCACTAAAAACAAAAACATTTGTCCAGCTTAGCAAATGTCAGCCCAGCAGCATGAGGAACAAAATATTGAGTGCTGTTTCCATGAAGCAGAGTTACTGGGCCAACAGCAGATGCATTGCTGGCATCAAGTGAAGCCCATTATGTTAGCAGCCATAGCACCAGAGAACGACAGCACACAAAGCCCAGGCCTTCAGAGCTGATCAAAAGGCCCATCTATTGTCTCTGGCAGACAGTGCTAGAGATAAAGTATCCTGGAGATTCAATGTAAGGCAGGCTGAAAATGCATATGCCAAGCCACAACGAAAGCCAGGCTGCACAATGGTAACTACCAAAGGAGCAGCTGGTCCTGGTGGCACCAGACTGTGTCTTTCAGCCCATGTCATCAACATGTCCACATAGTAAACACTTTCTGAAGAAGTGCCTGTCAGTTTCCATTTATTTATAAATAAGTGAATGAATAGCATCCAACTTACACATTTTTCATGGTTCTTTTTTTTCCCCTTTAAATTCTGAAACCAAACGAGAAAGGACACCACACTGAAAAAGTGATAACACAAGGAGAATGCAGCCCATCCTGGAAGGACAGTTGACGACTGACGGATGATACTGTTGAGTCAAGGGTAGGAGGCAGTTGCAGGCTATTGTTGGAACAAAAAGAGGTCAAGTTTTATTCTTTTCTCCTGCTGGGACATAAAGGGTTGGTCACAACTTTTCTTTAAAAAGCAGAAGAAGAAGAATGCATTCCTCAATCAAGGCTACCCAGGGTAGTAAGTACAATCCCAGCACTCCTTAGCTACACTATCTCAGCTGTGGACAAATACTTCTGCCCTTTTAAAAGGAACTGGCAAACTTCTCATGCTAAGCAGCCACTTTGACAAAGTTCTTTTGAAGGCACATTAGCCATAGTCATCTCATTTTATCCATCTCCTCTTGGAAATATCAAAATAGGAAAGGATCCACTCTTTTCTTTTATGAAGCTTTGCATAGTCAAGTGGTCACTGAGTAAGTTCCCTATCTGGAGAGTAAAAATGGTCTTCTTTCCTGACCTTCTTTAAAAAACAAAAAGTAAAAGTAAATGAATTGAATCCAATCCATCATGGACCAGGTGGTGAGCTGGAAACAAATACCAAGACATAAAAGATTAAATTACTACACAGTCTTTAAAAGCAGTGATGCATTTTCTAGACCTAATTCAGAGGGATTGCAAAGCAACCATAGCAGCACAACAAATGACTTGTGAAGGCTTTGGGTTTAAATCTCAGTCAATATTTACTGGCCAAGTATGATAGATTTAATTCTTCGCTTCTTGTGTGCTGGTTCTGACTCCAGTTCCAGTCATGTGACTTTCTTCAGCCAATGAGATGTTATCTGGTATGCTGCAAGCAAAGAGTTAAAGAAATGTGTGTTTCAATTTGTGCTCTTGTCCCCAACCAATGCCAAAAGAACATGTCAGAGATAGTCTACTGGATGATGAAAGGCAGGGGGAACATAGCAGAGGCCTCCTACTTATTGCAGCCAAAGCAATCCTAATCAACTGACCATCAGCTCACTCCCAGGCATGAGGGAGCCTTGCTCAGGCCAGAAGAACTGTCCAGCAGAGCCCAGCCTAAATCACCAACCTATAGACTTGTGAGCTAAATTAACACTTATTATTTTAAATTACCATGTTTTGTGGTTATTTTTTATGAAGCATTATTTGGCAAAAGATAACTAATATACTACATGGTACTGGGGAAATCACTTTACCCTCATAAGCTTTAGTTTTCTCCAATTTTTTGTAAGTGAAATAAAAGTATAATTATTTTTATAAGGTGGTTGTCATAATTAATTTGTTAGACAAGGTATGTAAAATTTTTTATTTTTGTCTGCAGCACAGTAATCAATGTAAGTTCCTCTGTGCCTCACATTCTGCCTTTAAATCTCTCCCCCTGGGAGAAATATTTTCTTAGTGTTCACCTTTTTGGTCTCCATTCACTGTAGACATCACATGAGCCATAGCTGTGTC
Source organism: Heterocephalus glaber (assembly GCF_000247695.1). Next base: position 14,126,416 of record NW_004624750.1, on the reverse strand, counting down.
CCATTTGAACCACAGTAGAGTACTGGGTACTTTGCCAAACATTTAAACAGAAAGTCTCCTGTGATACCCAGAAGAGTCCTAAAATTCCTTTAGAGACTCCATTTACTCCAAATCACAACTCTACAGTGAAACCCAAAATTGTACCACTGACTTTTCAATTCCTTAAGGCTGTTTCTGAGGGTAAAAGTCCACTCTACCTATAATGGCACAGTCTTCAAGTAATAGAATTTTTAATTAACACATAAGTCCCCTCTCCCACACAAGGAACAATTCTGGGCTACATGATCTATACTATCTCTGAATGTGACCAGCTGAATTCTTAGCTTTGATTGACTTGGGAGCTGATCAGATGATTAATAAATTACACTTTTGGGTGTCTCTAGATCGACCATGATGGCATGACTTTGGGGTCTATATCTGATCCTACACTTCTTCTCTGGCTCAGAGGAGTTTGCTCACTCCAAATTCTGAGTATCTAGTTGCAGTGAGAGTCAGCTTATATACAAGTGGAGAAAGGAAGTTAAGAGGAACCTTTTAGGGTGGAGACATAGCTAGAAGCAGGAACTACTTGGGGAGGAGTTAACAGCGCAAACACTTTTGATACATCCAGGAGATACATCATGCAGCACAAACAGTTGCCAAATACTTTGATACATTAGGCAGGAATGCCTTGCAGCATGAACAGCTACATTTCTGAAACAGAACATTTTATAGATAAAAAAAAACAAAACATGAGGGCCAAAGGAAAGGCTTGCCCTATTGGGCATTATTGCCCCATCAAAATAACTTGCAAATCTTCAATCTAAAATTATTCTTCCAATATATCTACTTTCTAAACCCCAATTCCACTTTGAAAACCCTAATTAAGGGGTAAAATGGATTGGCCAGTCAAATCTAACCCATTTGATGACAATAATTCCAAAACATATTTCAAATCCATTCATTTCTTTCTGACTATCCTACCACCTTATCAGATTCCCCCTCTCATAACACATGTCCCTGCCTTCATTGCCTTGATTTTATATTTTATATTATATATTATATTTATATCATATTTGAGGTTAATGTATAATTTTATTTTTTATTATATGAAGTTTACCTTCTGTAGATTGTAAATTACTCTGATACAAAGGCTACATCTACTTTTAGTCACTATGGATGAAATTTTTGGTAAAATATATAGCAAATAGTATGTATTCTGTAATATGAGTTAAAGCAATTAGTGAGCCACTTCCTTATATTTAAAAAGATTTATCCTAAAGTTACTTATAGCATTTAACACCTGACATGCACAGCAACATTTTGCTCTTACGTCAATTTCCCCACATGATTGTGATCCTGAGGATCCTGGGCTTTCAGCCAGTCATCAGTAAAGACTCAGATTTGTTGAGCTGAGCTACCAAATGAAGGTTTCTGAAAGTGTGCAGTTATCATGTATAGAGGTGGGGGTTCCTCAGGAAGGCTTTGGAGAAGTAACACAGGATTTCAATCAGCTGAGATGATGACTTGGAAGTCATTTGAATAAAAAGGAAAATGCAGGTAAAAGCAAGTTGTATAGAAACTTCCAAGTTGTCGCTATGATTTGAAAGTGACTGGACTGTGTGTCATGGGACAACAATTTAGCTGACATGTATTGCATGTTTATTATATCCTAGGCACTTATTATAAAAGTATTAAAATCTTTTGAAAATAATGAAAGCTAAAGCCAGAAAAGTAAGGATTCCATATGTAGAAGACTTTGAATATTCTTTAGGAATTGTTCTTTATCTGATGGGTGATGGAGAAGATCCATTAAAAATTGTAAACAAAGGTGTTCTATATATCTAGCCTTCAAAGCCAGGCTGTAAGAATGGTAAGCTGGTGGTATCAGATAAGAAATCAAGAAGTAGATGAGGGCATAGAGATTGATTGGGTCATCTCTAGAGATAAGAATGAAAGTTTTCAAAGGTCCACAAGCTATACTCCCTTATAAGATGGCATGAAAAATAAGGGAGTAAGGAATTAGTCCATGAACTTGTACATGAGTGGTTCACCAAAGAAGTAGGAAGTACCAGCAACGAAAGACTCTGAAATGGCTAAATAAATTATAATAAATTCAATTTTAGTTTATTAGATATATGCCTATCTCAAATGAGAAAGCAAATAAATAAGACAGATTAGAGACCAAAATGTTATCTTTATTTATTGATAAGTTGATATTGGGAAAAGTGACTCATATCTCAATACAAAAGGCAAATGACTTTTTTCTCACATTGGTATTCAGGATTAGACAGACTGCCTGTCCTGCAGCACTGAGATCTATAGAGCCCGGTCTCAGAAAGACAGAAGCACATGTTCTAGGTTGGCAGTTAGCTCCCAAAGAGGAAGGGAAGAGAGAGTTCTATTTCTCCTCGACCTGCCTAATCACAGCAAGTCACCACCCCTCCTCTGGTCCAGTTAGTGAGGGAGTGAAGAGGACAGCTTGCTATGCCAATGGGGCTCACTCCACGTGGAAGGGAACACAAGATGTGTTCCTAACAAATTTATGTCTAGGATCAAGAAATGACCGTTCATGGCCTAATCTTCACTACTTCTTGGTTTTCTGCAGCTCCTGAGGAAAGAATGATTTATATATTTTTAATCATTGGAAAAAGTCAGAAAATGTAATATTTCATGACATTCAAATTCAGTGTAAATAGTTACATTGGAAAATAGACAAATTTGATAATTTTGTGTTCTCTGTGGCTGTTCTCGCGATACATCAAAGGATAAATATTAGGACAGACCTTAGGGACCATAAAGACAAAAATATCTGCTAGCTGATCCTTTAACGAAAATGTTAGCTGACCTCTAATTTGTACTATTGACTTCTATGTAGTCCTCAAAGTGAAGCGGTAGAACTATAGACTGATGTGGAAGGTGATGCACTCCATCATCCTGACTTATAAGTCAGGTTCTATCATTGTAACATAATACTAGAAGTAGCAGTTTATGAGTAGGAAATATTTATTTTGGCTCATAGTTTCAGAGGCTTCAGTTCATAGTTCTAGGCCTGATCACTTTGGGCCTGTGGCAGGGCAGAACATCATGGGAGGAGCACATAGCAGAGCAAAGTTGTCCATCTCATGATGTCTGGGAAGCAAAGAGAGAAGAAGAAGCCAAAGTTCCAATGTTCCCTTCAAGGACACACTGTCAATAATGCAACTTTGTTCCACTGGGTCCCACCTCTTCTCAAGGGCACCAAGGGATGATTACCAAGAATTTAACACAAAAGATTTTGAGGGGCTTTTCATATCCAAATTGTGTTCCCCTACCATATCTCATGGTGAGGGAAAGTAAGCTGCTGCAGAGCATAAGATAGTGGTAAGGCCATTTATTAAATGCACATATATAGCTAGATAGAAAGATATTTACATATCTACCCAAAAATCTTCACCAAACTTAGTGATAATTATTCAATGAATGGAAAGGAATGAGGAAAAAGATAGGAAGGCTTAGACATTTGTACACTTTGCATTACTTAAGATTTTTCTTACTATTATTACTGTTGGATACACACAAAAAATAAATATAACATTAACCCAGAGATGGGTTATGCTGCCATCAGTTCAAACAAAAGTAAACTTAATATGACTTGTATGCAATAATCAGAAGATGTCATAATACAGAAGCACCCATTTGATCTAAGAGCTCATTTGATGTTTGAATATATTCTACAACAATCTAACTCAAACTTGAATACCTCCAGCAACAGGAAATATGCTGCTACCTACAGCAGCTCACTTAATCTCTGGATAATTCTGGTAGTAACAAAATACTTTCTGACATTGTATTGAAATTTGCTCACTGAAGCTTTTACTTACAATTCCAATTCTCCATTTTAGGCTTATTAAACAAGTAATCCTTTCCCTATATAACTGAGTCTTCTTTTATCCAAGCTAAACATTCCTTTGCTCTTCAACCATCCATGGTGTTGTAGTAAGTGAGTCATGAAGTAGATTGGATAAGTTTAAAATATGCTCCTTTAAAAATGATAGGAATAAAGTTTATTAGATAAATGGAGATTTTATCTAGAGAAATAGGGCCAAAATTTCAATAATAAACATTTCAAATAAATGAGAGAATTGAGTATGGTTTACACAGAAGAAATGGTATCAGCAGGAATGGAGATAGATAAAGAATGGAATATGACTGAATACCCAGGCAGAGGGAAAACAAGCCAACTAAAAGTGTGAGAAAACAGAGAGTTGAGAGGAAAATCAGTAAACTAATTTACTGAAACAAAGCTTCCCAGAAAAACAAGTGAACAGATCACAATGAGAGACAGGGGTCACTAATGTGTGGAGAACATGGTGAAAGAAAGAGTAGGAAAAAAGTTGTGAAAGAATGCCTTGTTGACTTGGAAATTCACATAAAGATATCACAGTGACAATAGAGGAAACAGAAGACAGAAGCAATGGGAGTTAATACTGGGCTTTGGTGAAACCTGTGTGTAGGAGAAAGTAGACAGATCTCAAGTTTTATTGAGTTTTTTCCAACAGTAGTTAACAACTCAGTGCTTTCTCACCTCCCCTCTCCCCTGAGCTCCTCTCCATCAAATGCATGTCAGAGAAACCTCACAATGGATTGCTGTTGGGAAACCTGAGAGCCTTCTTTGCCAGGAATCCAGTAGTGGTCCTTTGTCCCCAATTCCAAGGGTAGGCGTGCCTTTGTGTGTGTAGACCATAAGCACATATGCCAATTGAAACATTCTGCTCTATGGGCTCATTAAAGAATCTTAATACCTTTCAAAACTGTCCAACCCACTATAAAAGCCCAGTATACAACAACGTAAACCATTTGATCTATTCAGTCAGAAATAATAGGAAAGATATTAAATGTGCTGCCTTTTTGCATTCTTAACAACATTTTTAATTTCCCATGGCACCTTAGTGGATTACTGTGAAATAATTTGTAGGCACAGAAATTCTATTTGTTTTCCCTCCGACATTAGCCTATAATTTTTTGAAATGTGTATATCAAAAGCTGAAGTGACTTGTTTCTCTGCCAGCCTTCGTGGAGGTGCACATAACAGGGAGGAAAGAGCGAGGACACGGAAGGGCCCATTCTGCTCAGCAATCATCCTGTGCCTTTGTGATTGACTCTTGGGCTACTTCTGGCCCTCTTGGTTGCTCTTCTAACACTTGGCCAAGTTTACAACTCTCTCTCTCTCTACCCACTTATTTTCTGTTACCTGTGTTTAAATGCTCAGCCCCACTCCTGGGCCTTTTTGGTAGCCTGGACCCTTTGGTTAATCTCTATAAAAGGCAACACGGACTGGTCAAACTCAAAACTCTGAGAGATTCCATGTGGATGATGGTGCTCAGCACACTACATGAGCTGTGATTGCCATCATCTAGCCAACTAGCAAACTAGACATTCCCATCAAGGTTCCTGTACAAAAGGAAGCAGGCCTTTTCCCATCGTGTAATTGAGAACTTCTCCTTCATGTGTTTTCTTGAGTCATCTCCTGTTGTTTTGTCCCTATGCCCTTTACATAGTTGACATTCACATCAACATCTTGCAACTTAGGTCCAAGAACAATTAACTAAAAATAAACAAACAAAGGGGCTGCACACTCTTTCCTTTTTCCTCCCCTCCAAACATTTACTCACTTAGATCACTAACTGGTACCCAGCAAAGTACCACCAGCTGAAGAGGAAGGAACCACAGGAAAACAATGGTGGAATGAGAGTTTGCTATATGGAGAGAATATTGGATTCTTGCTTTGAATGAGAAGACAAATAGCTTCAAAACTGTATATATACAAAAGAATAGCTTCAAAAGTACTCTGCCTTCAAACTTGGTGATCAGCACTTTTCACTCTATTTTATCTGAGTACAGTCTTTTAAGTACACTAACACTTTCCTATTTTATCGAGAAAGTTAAGGCCATCTGACAAAAGCTTCCCAAATTTTCTTTTATCAGCATTATAAGTTGAGGACAAGTTCTTTGGGCTCAGCCAGATCGAAATTAAATCTCAGCATTCTCTATCGCTTATGAGCTGCAAGGCAAGTTCCTTTGTCTTTCCAAATAAGTTCTTTCATTGAAGAAAAAAAAAAAGTAAAAATAATGCTGATCTTACAGAATTGATCTGAAATTTATTTAGATCGTGAACAGAAAAACTGTAGTCTTTCCTTCAGCTGAGCTTAAAATGCTCCCTAAAATACCAAGTTCTTGATCTGTGTTTAATAATGCAGCCAAATTACATGTCATTATAATTTCTTTATTTTCTTTGCTAGAAATATAAAGAAGAAAATCAGCATGGAAGGAAGTTGGGGCTCTGAGTGGAAAGATCTCACAACTAAAGTGATTCCAGCCTCCTAGCTGATCCTCTGCTTATAAATTTCATCTATTACCCACATCAGCAGTCACCAGCATGGACTATGAGCATCCTCACAGGTGTACACATCAATAAATAGGGGAGACAGGGGAGACATCAGAACCTCTATATCCATTTGTTTCCATCAAAGAAAAGAAGAGATGAAGTTTTCCGATGTGTCACTCTCCATCAGTATGTCAGTGGTCACCCCTCATGTAGAACATGTCAGGAGTCCTGAATGAGAATAGGGTGGGCTCTACACCCCAGAGCAGTGAACAGTGGCCCCTTTACAATTTAAACTGTTTAACTGCATTAATCATGGTATGTGACTGGTCAAGGGAATATGTGGGATTATCATCCAATTTTAATTTATTGAAAAAAATCACAAAACAGGTGATAAACTAAAAAAGACTCTCTAATGAAATTATGGACCGAAGATAATACAACCCATGTGAAAAGCTTCCTTGCTTAGTAGAACTGTTTTGTCATGTTTAACTCCCAATACAATTATAATAGAATTAGATCTGACAAGACATTAGTCCATTCTACCCATGAAGATGATCTGGAATATGGACTTACATGTAACTTCCTTAACAATGAATATCATCCTGAGGGTATACTGAATATTAGCTATAATTCTTAAACACTTAAAAACTAAGCAAGCAGACCACTGCTTTCAGTGAGGGAAAAATTAAAAGTAAATGTGAAATATTTTAAATATAGTTTATTTCATCTTTACTTGAACTTTTATAATATCCACATTTTTATTTTATGCTATAAAAAGTTATTGGTGTGTGTGTGTGTGTGTGTGTGTGTGTGTACAATTTACAAACACAAAGACATGCAGAAACAGCAGGACATGCTTAAACGTTGTGCAGCACTATCAAAAGTTGGAAGAACACACTGAACACTGACCCCAGATGTTCTACCCGACCTTTGGCTTACACCATGCACCTGCTGCCTTAATTCAGACTGCTATGACATTGACTGACTAGCCAACAACAAGCATTTATTCCTCACAGTTCTGGAGAGCTGTCATGCTGTCAGGTCCTGGGGAGGGCCTGCTTCTCAGTTCCTCAATGGCTGACTTTTCACAGAGTGTTCACTTAGTGGGAAAAGAGCTAGCTTATTCTCTGTGATCCCTTCTATAAGGACACTACTCCCTTCATGAGGGTTCCTTTTTCATAATCTACTTACCTCTCAAAGTCATCTCCTGATACCACCATGGTATGGTAGCTTTTTTTGATACTAGAGATTGAATCCAGGACTTTCACATAGAGATACATTTCCAAACTTTCCCTTTTTTTCTTTTTTCTTCTGGAGACAAGGTCTTGCTAAGTCATTAAGTTGTCCAGGTGGGACTTCAATTTGTAATCGTCCTAGCTCAGCCTCCCAGGGTTTTGGGATCAGAGGTATGTGCCACCATGCCGGGCTTAGGATGGAATTTCAATCTACAGCACCTGCATGAACATATCTCCATTGGCAATAGTTTTCCACTGGCAAATGAGTATGGCCTGAGTTTCCCAGGTGCATGTCAGATTCTTCCTGATCTGCTCATGGGCCTTCTTATATCTGTCTGGGTCCTGGCAGGAAATAGATTGGCACAGGTAAATTGAAGAGAGGTTCATAGAAGGACTACAAAGCTATAGGTACAGAGAAACAACTGTCAGGAACAGTGACATGGAAAGATAGGAGAAGGCCCACATCCGAGGCCTCAAGTGATAAGAGCTTGTTCTTGCAGGTAACTTAGTGAAGGGAGGCAACAGGCTGAGGTCTCTCCAATGGATGTTCCTCTCCTTTCACTTGCTCCATATTGGCTGAATCCAACACAGGTGGAAGATGTTAATGTGATTCACGCAGGGCAGCATTCCATGACACAGAATTGGATGGAGAAGAGCAGAAACTAGGCCTGGAGAAACCAATGGAAGATATTCAAACCAATTTCTTCCCAAAGTTTTCATTCTTCTTTGATATTATTATTTTTCAGTCAACACTTTTTTCTGAGTACAGTAGCAGAGGCTGATATGGGCACTAGGGATACAATAGAAGCAAGGCAGTCAGCATCCCCACCCTCGTGTCTCATCTACCTTCCAGGGAGGTGGATAAGGAATGAACAGGAAGCAGGAAAAGTTATTACCAGTCACAGTGCATTCTTTGTGATACGTGCTCTTCTGGGAAACCAGAAGACCTGCTTCAGGGAAGATGCCCATGAATAATCTTGCTAAGGGCATAAGATCTGAAGAGTGAGAAGGACCCAGCCATGAAACAAATAAAAGAAGAATTTTCCAGACATAGAAGCAGTAAGTATAGCAACTCTGAAGTGGGATCATATGAGCATGACCCAGGGACAAAGTGCAGCTAGTGCAGCAGGGTCTGTGAAGCACAGGAAGGGCTTGGGAAGGTGGGCAGGGATGACCATACCCAAGGCTCTGCCCACTGGAGTGAAGAGGATGGGCAATGATGTGTTCTTGAATCTTCAGAACTCCTCACACTGCCAAATATCACTGGTGTGTCAGGTGTGCCTCTGTGCCTTTGCACATGTGGTTTCCCTAGAAACTCACCCCTTTCTTCTGTCTGACAAACAGTTACTCATTTTTCATGACCCAGTTTCTGTTGCTTCCTAGGTGAAGCTTTCCTAGGTTCCCGCAGGCTTAGTCACTTCCTCCTCTGTGTCATCCTAGCACTCTGTAAGTCTCTCATCACTTTGCCACTGTTTGTTTACTGATTGTCTCTCTCTTGAGACAGTGAACTCTGACCATAAGAACCATCTTACTTTCCTTTGCATCCCCACCATGCTTTACCTCCTACCCTCAAGCCCTTTAAAAGCTGAGACCATGTCATGTTCATCTTTGCATCTTCATCTTACCCTTCCCCAACTCCAGTTCACTTGGCCCAGGGTGTGCCACATTAGCAACATGCAAGAATGCGCAGCAGATGACTAAAGTTGCAAAAAATAGACTGCCACTAACTCTGGCCTTGGATGATAAGGAAAGCCTCCTCAGAGAAGGTGATTGGTGATGAGTGATGTTCTCAGGATTCTGAACATAGAAAGACAGCTACTAGAATCTACTTCATTTACAATTTGATGTTTAACTGGAGTTTAGAGGATGTTCTAGTCCATATCAAGATAATAATAGGTAACATTGATTAAATTCCAAATAGCCAGACTACTTCAACAGCTGCTATAATCATTTATTTAATCTCAGAACTACACTCTAAACTGTGATGAAAGCTCTTCTTCATCATTTTCAAATGTAGTCATGCCATCACTCCAAGAGAGATGATGGACTTGTACAGATCCGTTGGTGCTCTTACTTCCCATATGCGCTTTATGGTTACCCATAATCAATGGTATGTTAGACAGCTTTTTGTCACTGTGAAAAAATAACTGAGACAAACAACTTCAAATAAGAAAGATTTGTTTTGGCTCATGGTTTCAGAGGGTTCAGTCCAAATTCAGCTGGCACCATTACTTAGGGCCTCAGGTAAGGCAGAACACCATGAGAGAGGTGCACATGAAGGAGACTGCACACCTCATGGCAGCCAGGCAGTGGAGATACAGAAAGAAAGCCTGAGCCCAAGAGGAAGGGGATGAGGGCAAGATACATTTCCCAAGGTCATGCATGCTCCATCACCCACTTCCTTCAACTAGGCACCACCTCCTCTATTTCTATCACTTCCCAATAATACCATCAAATTGTGAATCCATCAATAGATTGAAGAAGTTAGCTGATGAAGTTAGAGCCCTCATAATCCAATTACCTTCCCCAAACTGTTTAGCTGAAAAACATACCCCCAGCACAATACATAGTCCTTCAAACAAATCAACCTAATTAAGGAGTGGGATGAGCAACGGATCTCAAGCAAGAAGAACTGAGTTCACTCCTCAAACTAGCGGACTCACTAAAGACCTAGACCCAGCCCTTCAGCACTCTGAGCATCAGCTACCTCATCTGTAAGAGAAAAACTTAGATGAGGAATTCTTTAAGATCATATGTAGCTCTAAATCTCAGTGAAACATAGAAATACACATCCATATAAAACTAGCACTGCTTTCATTCAGGTGTTAAATAACTTATGCTTTGTAAGGATCTAGTAACAGCATATGATTTAAAGTCCAACAGAACAGGATATGAGGATTTATCACTTATCAAAGGCCATGCACAATATTAATTCTGAGAAAGAGAAGCAGAGTTCAGAACAACCTGATCCCTGCGGGAAGTCTTACTCTCTCCCATCCACAGCCAGAGAATATTAAAATGCAAGATGACAAGATAGATCTTCCCCACACTGGTGACAGACTAGAACCCTTGGTTGCCAAGCATGTTCTAGAGCACTGGCCACTGTGCATCTTCACTGAGGAAGGTGTGGCCAATGTCCTCATCCATGCTGTCGTTGGTGTATGGAGACAGGTGTGCTTTTCATTAAACTGTTTCAAGAATTGCAACCATGGGAACAGCATGTTTTGAGTAACATGAGAAGGTGATGAATGGGATCCTGTTGACATGAGCCGTGGGAAGGGTTAGAAAACAGTCAGGGAAATAAAAAGTTGATCTTTCACATGCCAAGTGCAGCTTAGAGGAAAGAGCATTGTGCAGGGAGCCAGTCCAGGCAGGTAACTACTTCTGTGGTTCTCGGAAAGTCATCCTCTCTCCTGTTTATACAATGAGGAGAGTGGATTCAATCACCAGTGATTTTCAAGCTGAGTCTTTAGAACACATGTGAATAGGCCAGCTGGGTGGAAAGTTCAGGTTGGGCATCTCATGGAAAGACCAAATGGTTGGAAGGAAGCACAAGCAAAGTGGAACAAGCTCTCAACTCTCCATTCCTTCTCCCACAAAGTCTTTGCTGCTTCTAAGGAGTTTGTATTGGAGCTAACAAAAGAGTTTATTTCAGAAAAAGTATGCTATTCTAAACAATGAAGGATTTGCAATCATACAGATTAGATGATCTCAAATATCTCCTCCCAACTGAGTCCACAAAAATATTAACAAACAAATAGCCATACATTTGTTATCTCAATTTATTTTCATACCCTCAGCAAATATTGTAAGGTATATTTAAAATAGTTCGGTTGAACTAGAACCCTTTTTCCTGCTATCTCTAGCTGTATATGTTTCAGCTCCTTGCCAAATGGTCTAAATCATAAAAATCACCAGTGGTCTACTCTTTACTAAAAAAGAATGAGTTTGACTTTCACCCAGATTTCCTCAAGTAATTCCCCCACAGCCATTTCTTTATGATAATTTTCTTGTCATTATTCATGGAGCCTTGACATAGTCTTCAGATATTCATCTCTAAAATCATGCGACACTTTCTTGCTCTACCACTGGAGCAGAGGTTGCCAGCACCCTCCCCACTGTTTAACAAAAATGCTGACCCTCTAATGAATCCAAACTAGTGTCCAGTCTCTCAATGCTTTACACAGTCACTGGAATCTTTTATAGGGTAAGAAGTAAAGGTTTTCATTTCCTGGGAAAGTCTCAAAGACAGTTGAAGGGATGATAGCACCTTACCAAACTGAGATGGGTGAACAAAAAGCAAGCAGTCTTTGTGCATATAATAAGGTGGAAGAAATTGAGAATGACCCACTACATCACTGAAAATAGCCATATGCTCTAACTTCATGGCAATCGGCCCAGCCAGTCCTATAGAATTTGCCTAGTCTTAATTGGTCTGTTTTTCTATACCCAGTGGGTCCTGGGACAAAATTACATTGCTATCTCAAAAGACTTTATTAGCCAGCTTTGGTTGGAATATCATGGTCAAGAGAAGAAACAATGGCAGCATTGAATTGTAGCTCTTGGAATCTGGTCTAGGTTTTAATCACATAGACAATTTCTTCAAATTTTAGTGCTTGTTCTGTTTTGCAGAGTGTGAAATGATACATCCAGTGTCACATATGTTGAGGCACTTATCCAATTAAGGGATATCACTTATTCAATTAATGGAGCCCAGTCTAAACCTGAAAGAGGCAGAGGGCCAGCAAATACTCACTTACTACCACAGTTTTGTCCTGTATCTATGGTGCACACGGAAAACTGATGTCAACCATCTTTTCCCCAAATCCATATGTCATTCCTGTATACAATTCCCTGGACATCTGCAAAATATTCATTAGAGTTGACAGTTGAGAGGAAACTTATTCCCCAGCCTGCATGTCCTCTTGGTATTCACAGACTTAACATTTATAATTTCAACCATTCAGAAGCACCCATCAAGATCATGACAGTAGTATAACCGGGTTTAGTCACATAGTTGAATCACTCGTGACGAAAATATCTCTTGGCTGGTAAGCAAGCCTAACCCCTTCCTGAAACTACATCTCATCACAATTTTGGAATTTTCTTTCTGTTTTTATAAAGATATTTTAGGAATAAAAATATAGACTGTACTTTACAGACTACGTAGACTAGTACTTCTAAATTTGTAGAGTTAAAATTTTCTCTCTAAAGACCCTTTTATAAAATATCTTGTTTGTATAGCTAAAACTTGGAAACAGCCCAATTGCCCATCAACTGAAGACTGGATAAAGAAGATGTGGTTTTTTTATAAAATGGATTACTACTCAGCCGTAAAGAATGAGAAACTAGAGACATTCATAGCTAAATTGATAAACATTGAGGCGATACTCTTAAGTGAAATAAAAAGGACAAACATATAAATACTGAATAGTTTCTCTGATGTGAAAAACTAAAAGTGTAAATAAGGTTCAAATGGTATAATTGATAATGTGAAATAGAAAGAAAAGCTCTAAAGGATCAGGGGAAGTGGGAAGGGTAGGGGATAGGAAAGAAGGGAAAAGAAAAAAATATGAGCAAAGGAAAAAATGGAAACAAAGTCTTTGTAAATAGGAAAGGGTGGAGGGAATGAATGGTGGGCAGAGGATTACATACATCATGTAAAGGTACAAGCTTCCAATGATGAATGTAACTGTATTGTATACCTAAAATGTACCAATAAATTTAATGAAAAAAATATCTTGTTGTTTAAAATCTCACTATAAGTTTTTCCTATTAATTTCTATGAAACCCATCTCCCCAATCCTGAATCCATTGGTCTTCCAATGTTACCATATCATTCAATGACAATATGAAACAACATCCACAAAGTTGTTCACAAAACCTGGAGGACAAGCTTGAATTGCCCCATGTTCTCCAATCTTGAGAAAAATCTTTAAAATTCTGTCTTGAAAATATTTCCCATTCTCTCCATTAATCTTTCATTTCCCTTGCCACCATCTTGGTCCAGGCTTTTATCTCACCATAGACCATGGTCCTGACTGGTCTCTTCTTCAGTCCTTTTTCCACTCTTCTCTCTCTTTTGTAGCCATTGAAACCACGCTGAAAAGTGAATTTGACCACACCATACCTTGTCCCTCTTCTCCCAATACCAAACACACATCACATTCACTGAAATGCTTCTAATGTTTTTCCATTGTTCACTCAAAAACTGAGTCTTCAGGCAAGAAGCCAACAGTTACAGACCAGAAACCTGTGTGCAGACAAGTTGAGCAGCTCCACAATCCTATACAATGGAGCTGCATCTACCTCTCAAACTTTGTGTCCTCCTTTTCATCCTCTATCTCAACCACAGTGAATTCCTTTGGGATCCCAGAATAGCCATGCTGTGGCAGAGACATAACCACCCATCTTAGTCACTCTACTAGCTATTGTCTTCACTACAAATACCTGGCCCCTATCAGCTGTACTTAAACGATGCTCCTTCATAGTCTCCTTCTTGGCTCACTCATAGTGTGCTGCCTCTTTACTCCTCATCACCACTTGATCTCCTACAAGTACATATTTATGGTATGTGTTTACTCGCTAATTGTCTATCTTCCTTGCCAGAGAAGGAGGCCCCATGAGGACAGAGCCTTTGCTAGTTTCTCTGGCTTGATGATCAGAGAACTGCTGCTTCTGACACAATACATCCCTCAAGTGTGCGACAGTAGATGGGAGGCTAGAGAAGCCAAGCACCACCATGCTGGCTCTCCAACATGGTACTGGAACTCTTCAAGGCAGTACAGAATCATTTGCAAATTCTAAGAACTGAACTCTTTGATTCAGGTTGCCCAATCTATGAAATCACATTGCTTGCCTTTTGTAGTTGCAACAAGTCTCAGCCAGTTTGAGGTGAGGCAATTTATAAAGGAGAAATGGGAATTATTTCATGTGAGTAAACAATTCATTAACCTTACATACGGATTTCTCAGCCTGAATCATTCCAATGTTTTTGTTTGTATCAATGTCATTCTCCTTAGAGATTCCATCGCATAATAGCTAAACTTATAAAATGATGTGCCACACACCGGGGACCCCACAGAACAAGACCAAGCAGATTCCACCTTCACATGGCTCACAGTTAAGCAAGAAACGCAGATACTGAGGAATCAGCCTGAAGGGTTGGAAGTGGGAAAAACAGCGCTGTGGGATTGCATGAGTCTCTAGTACAATCTGACAATGTGAAAGATTTGTTGGCAGCAACTTCTGAGACAACGGAGTAGAAGGAAGAAATGGGATGGGAGTCAGGAAGGAAGAGAATGGGATGGGATTATTTTTATTTCATCTTAATTCTTACATATTTATTTTGGTCTTTTTATTATTATCAGTAAGGGCTATTTTTGGCAGAACTACAAGTGAAGCACATTCACTCTCTCATGTACACAATCACACCCCTTGGAAATTCTGTATTAATCTAACAGAAAAGAACAAAGAGAGACAATCCTGACGCCTCCTTCTGGCCTCCTCACAGATGGTTCTATTGTTGTCTCCCTCCCTGACCAGATCTCCCTCAGCTCCTGGTCCAGTCAGATCAGCAGCAGGAGAACAATACCTTTGCCCCTCTGTTCTTTTGGAGGAGTCATGAATCCGGCTGCTGAGTGAGCTTTGGCTTTGCTTGACTAGAGATAGGCTGGAGTTGTAATTGTCTGCTTAGATTCTGGATGGAGATCCTGAGCACAGGGTGAAGAATCCAGGCCCTGGTGAAACAGATGAACTAGAGGTCCAGGCTTTGCAAGAGAGGAAGGACAACCCGGAACTTGAGCTCCATCTGGAGATGGAGCACCTGCCCTGTCGGACTTGACTGCCTCATTGCCTTATGGGAAGTGGATTGTTCATTGTTCACAGATCCTGAGATGTCACAGCAAATGTCTCTGGTGCTCAGCATCTCACGACTGCATCCACTCGATGGAAACATGTGGCACTTGACCAGGACACAACACAAACTGTTAACAATGATAGTAAGGCAACGAGAGACAGATCATATGGGAACAACCTACTGAACAGTAGAACCTGTTTTCATGCATTTTCAAGGACTTTAGAAAGACCATTTTTTACTGACAATGATTTTTACTTATTAGAGTCTTTCCCCTAATTTTCCCTACCAGATAAAATTTTATTAGGCTACATTCAGGGACTTACATACACTTGAAAGCAAAAAATAAAAATAAAAAAGTGTTGAAATATTTTAGGAATGAGAATTTTTACTTCTTCAGGACAAGTTTTGCATGTAATGAATTTTTTAAATAAAGTTTTATATAACCTAGCACAATTTCACCCCACTTAAAGTGAATGAAGATATATGAGGATATTTATTTCTTCTGAGTGTAGGGAGCTTTGTTTTTTGGTTTTTGTTCGTTGTTTTTTTTCTAAACACTGGATAGCTCTCAAGAAAAATGCCAGCTACTTCTTTATTACATACTAAATAACTTCCATGTAACTAAGTGTTCATGTTAAATGTTATTAAGTACAAACAGCATAATAACTAAAAATAGTTCAAAATGTCTAGCTATATTTTGTCAACAGTCTTGCTCTAGCCAATTTCCCCATTAATTGCACAATTTATATTTGGGGAAAGGCAGAACTCAATTGTTTCCAAACAAAATTTCAAGCCTGGGTACATTTCCTTCCCTTGGTCAATTTCAGTTAAATGAATTATCCTTCAAAAAGAAAGAATGAAGAAAGGGAGACTTCTCCAAAAACTCATTAAATATGTGTATTTCATCAAGGGCTTTCATTATAAAATTGTAATGGATGCTTTCTGCTGTAACCATCACTGGAGAGATTTCAGTTTTTTAGAGCACTTCTTTCATCTTTTGCCTTAACACACTTTGTACTGACAAATAGAAGACAGCAAATGCCAACTTGATGAAAAGATATTTAATCCTATAAGGGCATAAAAGCAAAGCCAAAAAAATTTCTACACTTCAGGCAATAGAATATGAAATTTTTTATCAGCTCATTCAGTTGCTTCTTCTAAAGCTAAAGAACATGAATAACTCATTTAGGACACCAAATTAACTTTCTCTGCATTGGTTAACTGTTACTTGGTAGACTACTCCGTGTCTTTTCATGTCACCAAACTTTATGTTCAAAGCATATCACGTGGACATATGAGGAACATGAGCAAGTATAAGATACAAGTATAACTCTCAATCTGATGAATCCTATCCAGAAAAAGAACCTTCCTGAAGGTATATTTTGTCTCAGTTGAGCTAATCTCTTCCATCCCTAAGTCATCAATAGTTCAGAGGAATTTCAAAACTCAGCATGTGAAGAATTAAAGGCATAGTGAATCAAAGTAGCCGAGAGAGAAGAGGAGTGATAGGAATTAATCATGCTGCCATTTTACCATTAGAGAGGTCCTTAAAAGGGGAGCATTGAAGAGAACTCGGATGCTGTGAGTCCTGCAATAAAGGCCACACACTTTATATACATTCCTCCTTAGTGCCAACAACACTTGAAACTGACAAATAAAAGAGGTCAGCAATTTGAATGAGGTCATGTAGCCTATAAAGTGGAAAAGTCTGGAATTAAATCAAGAAATTATACTAAACATCTATAGAGTTTGTAATACTACTTTGGTTTAGATGTGATTATTTATGTATCATAGAGATACATATTTGCATGGGGGAAAATGTTCCCTCTGCTTGTGTATGTGTGTATGTGTGTGTGTGTGTTGTTATAGATACCCATGTCTTCTCTGAATGCTAAGACCTTGAACAATTTTTTTCTTCTTATTGGTATTTATAGTGTATAATGATTGTATTTTGTTTATTTAATACAAAAGTAAGAAATGGGTTTTTTTAAGAATAAAGTTAAATGGTAAGCATTAGTTCGAGTTGATTTTTTTTTTTACTTGTTAAACAGACATTTATTGACTATCAGAATCCGAGTGAGTGCCTGGACCCGGACCACCAACCCCTGTGGTGAACAACCAAGATGTGTGCTCCTCATCCCTGAGGGCTCATCGGGAGGTGGGACGAGAGGTCTGCTGACAGCTGCTCCGTACAAAGGATCTGTTAGGGGACACACAAAACAGTCCCAGAATGGGGAGGTGCATCTCACAGGTTCATTTATCCATCCCTCAGAGCAAATACTACTTATGCACTTTACAATGATGTTCTGTGTTGCCATCTGACACAGTTGGCTTAGATTTACAGGCAGACTGATGTTTCGTCTCATGTGTACTCAAGAGAGCTGGTTAGTGATGACCATGAGAAAGTACAGGACTTGAAACTTTTAAAGCTTTACTTCTTTTATCAGCACTTCTGATTTTATAAACAATGAAGCTCATCAACCCCATTCCTACCCAAATCTCCTGGTAAACTTGGGTATAGTATGGCTTCAAGGGGACCCAGACATTTTTAATGAAGCTTTGACGCATCTTGACAAGATCAACCATCCAGGCTGCGCCAGACCCCAACATGCACTCA
The DNA here is from genome assembly GCF_000247695.1 of Heterocephalus glaber. The sequence continues at coordinate 14,108,360 of NW_004624750.1, read as the reverse complement.
AGGTCACCGAGTGCGCAGGCACCTTGTGGAGCCCCTGAGGGGGGGTGGGCAGTGGCTCCGAAGGTCAGAGCATCTCCTAGTTCAAGTTGATTTAATGACTAAAGAAGACAGTCGTTTTTAGCCTCCTACTACTGATAATAAAAATAGCTGTTTGGGGGCATTTGTTTGGGAGGAGAACATTAAGTCCAGTCCTCTACCTACATTCTCTCATTTAATCCACTCAATTTTCTTACAATAGAGATGTCATTTATTATCTTCTCTTTACAGAGGTAAAAGTGAGGCAGACTTTGTCTAATTTGCCCTGATGCATATAACTGTAGCTTGCCAAGCTCTCATCTTGAACCACTCACCAGACTTTAAACTCCTCATCACCAAGGTGGCAGCTTTCCCCTGCTTCTGGAGTCCCGACTGGGGATATTCCTTCAGGCATGGAAGTTGTACGGACCTGGAGACACACTGATATTTCCTCTGTAATTGGAGTCAGTCTCCATTCCGGGCTAGACAGCTAGAGTCCTTTTCCAACTGATGGCCTAAGTAGAAAAATATAAAGCCATTTTATTGGTTTCTGTATGTAGAATAAGGGTTTTCATTAAGCTTCAGTTAATATTTCATATGCATAAAACACTTGGATAGTTGAAATATTTATCATTATGCTGTATGTTTTGTCTAATTTCCATATATTTAATGACAAGCCCAAAGTTTTAAAATTTTCCATAATTTAGATTATTCTAAATACTAAATCACGACTTTTTGAATTTCAGGCTGAAACTCAGCTTAATGTATGTTTAGGCTGATCATCTCAATAGATGCAGAAAAAGCATTCGACAAAATCCAACAATCATTCATGATAAAAACCCTACAGAAAATTGGAATAGAAGGTCTTTATCTTAACCTGTTTAAGGCTATCTATGAAAAACCAACAGCCAACATCATCCTAAATGGTCAAAAACTGAAAACTTTCATGCTAAAATCAAGAACAAGACAAGGATGCCCACTATCACCACTCCTGTTCAATATGGTTCTGGAAACATTAGCCAAAGTAACTAGAAAGAGAAAGAAATAAAAGGAATAAAGACAGGAAAGGAAGAAGTTAGACTGTCATTATTTGCTGATGATATGATACTTTACATAGAAGATCCAAAAAACTCCGCCAAAAGACCTCTAGACTTAATCGACAGATTCAGTCGAGTAGCTAGATACAAGATCAACACTCAAAAAACAATAGCTTTCTTATACACAAATAGCAGACTCACTGAGAGAGAAATTAGGGAAACAATTCCTTTTATAACAGCATCCAAAAAAATGAAATATCTAGACTCAATCTAACAAAGGAAGCAAAAGACTTCTACACTGAAAACTTCAGCACTCTGAAAAAAGAGATCAAAGGGGATATAAGAAAATGGAAAGACGTTCCTTGCTCCTGGGTAGGAAGAATCCATATAGTGAAAATGGCCATACTTCCAAAATTGCTGTATAGATTCAATGCAATGCCAATTGAAATTCCAACAATATACTTCACAGAACTAGAGAAAACAATCCAAAAATTCATTTGGAACAAGAAGAGACCTAGAGTAGCAAAAGCAATTCTAAGCAACAGAAACATGGCAGGGGGTATCACAATCCCCAACTTAAAACTATACTACAAAGCTACTGTGATAAAAACAGCATGATGCTGGCAAAGAAACAGACCTGAGGATCAGTGGAATAGATTAGAAGATGCAGAAATAATTCCAGACATACTCAGCCACCTCATCTTTGACAAAGGAGCCAACCATCCCCACTGGAGGAAAGATAGACTCTATAATAAATGGTGTTGGAATAACTGGATTTCAACCTGCCAAAGATTAAAACTAGACCCATATCTATCACCATGCACTTAACTAAGATCGAAGTGGATTAAGGATCTAAATATTAAGACAGAAACACTAAACTTGCTGGAAGATAAGTTAGGTAGAACACTTGAAGATATTGGCATAGGAAAAGACTTTATGAACAAAACCTCAGTAACATGGGAACTAGCACAAAGAATCAACAAATGGGATCTCATCTTATTAAAAAGCTTCTGCACTGCAAGAGAAACCACCAACAGAGCTAAGAGACAACTACAATGTGGGAAAAAAATTTTTATCAGCTGTACTTCAGACAAAGGTCTATCTAGAATATATAAAGAATTGAAAAATATCAGACTCGCCAAATTCAAAGACCCAATTCAAAAATGGGCATCTGAAATGAATAGAAATTTCTCAGACAAAGAAGTAAAAGCAGCAAATAAACATATGAAAAAATGTTCAACGTCACTGGTCATTTGAGAGATGCAGATGAAAACAACACTGAGATTCCACCTCACTCCATAAAGAATGGCTGCTATCAAGAAATCAACCAATAACAAATTCTGGCAGGGTTGTGGGGAGAAAGGAACCCTTCTTCATTGTTGGTGGGAGTGCAGACTGGTGCAACCACTGTGGAAATCGATATGGAGATACCTCAAACAACTAGGATTGGAGTCCCATTTGACCCAGCTATTCCCCTGCTGGGTATCTTCCCAAAAGAATTAAAAGAATCATACCACAGCTATATATGTGCATCCATGTTTATAGCGGCACAGTTCATAATAGCTAAAGCTTGGAAACAGCCCAAGTGCCCATCAATTGGAAACTGGATAAAGAAGATGTGGTTTTTCTATAAAATGGAGTACTACTCATCCATAAAGAATGAGAAACTAGAGACATTTATAGCTAAATGGATGCACATTGAGGCTATGCTCTTAAGTGAAATAAATAGGACACACATGTGTAAATACCGAATAGTTTCTCTAGTGTGAGAAACTGAAAGTGTAAATAAGGGTTAAAACGAATAATTGATAATTTGAAATAGGGAGGAAAGGCCCAAAGGGGTAGAGGAAGTGGGAGGGGAAGGGGAAAGGAAAGAAGGGAAAGAAAAATTATGAGAAAGGAAAAAAATGGAAACAAAGTCTATGTAAATAGGGAAGGATGGAGGGGGCAAAGGGCGCACAGGTAATGGGGGAAAAATAAGAACCAAGATACATCATGTACAGGTACAAGCACCCAATGATAAATGTAAATGTACTGTATACCTTAAATGTACCAATAAAAGAATCTAAGCAAAAATATATATATATAGATATATATGTTTAGGCCAAGTTTTTATATTTCATGCAGCCATATAAATTACCTAAGAGCCCAGTAAGAAGATATAAGATTCTAATCAAATAAAGGGAAGACTTTAAATGGAGCAAATTTTTTATTATTATCCCAGAAGAAGTAATTATGGAAGTTTCAATGTGCTATTCCATATGTATTTTTAAATAAATTATTATAAGACATTAATTAATCCTCAAATCTAGGAAATTATTCTTGAGATGTGTTCATTGACTTTTCACAACATACATGTATAGGAGTTTTGATTTTTTTCAATTAACCTGATGTTAACATATTCTCATATTCTGCTAACAATATTTTTCTAGGATGCTATTGGAAAGGTTCCTTAAATTGTAGAGACAATGGTGTACTTGATTATGGAATGAACATCAGTATGTTTTGTTTGCTTTCTTATTTGTTTTGTTTGCTAACTGAAGCTAACTGTTAAGTACTGGTTAAAAAAAAAAATCTCTGCAGTAGTCACCACCTAGCTCTTAAAACAGGTTAGAAAGGTAGCTTAAGACCTTTATTTCCAAGTGAGTGTTTTGTGTATAATCTAACACAACTTGTCAAAAAAGCAATTTAAAATATTTCCACCTTGCTTATTAATGGACTCCCATGTTCTCTTGAATAGCTTTAATTTCATTATACTCTTCGTTTTGTGTTTTTATCCCCTGGTGGGACCCTCAGGCTAGTTTCTGTCCCAATACACAAGGAAGATTGTCAATTCCATCTCCACTGCTTCAGTGTCAGGTAGGACTATAATATATTTCAAGCCCTAACCAAGCATATTAAAAATAATTACATGCTGCCTGCTGCCCTTACTGTCTGGTGGTCCCATTAAACTGTTACTAGGTCCTCCTGTCTGCAGAATCTGTCAGTTCTTTGCTTCCCTCTGGAAGGATCGGAAAAGCTGAATGACATTTTCTTCCTTTTTTTTTCTCTCTCCTCACTCTCAATCATATTCCTACATTTAGCTGAGATCTTAATTCCATTTGCTTCTTTAGAAGAAAAGGCGAAACTGGCTGTCAGAGGCGAAAAAAAAAAAAAGTTCTTTTTTTGCCTTTTCATCTCCAGGCAGATGAATCAATAAACTATGAAGACAAAAGTGCTCCATCTTCTGGTCAGTGGTGAACATTAAGCATCAGACAGTACCTATTGTCAAAGGAAGCATTTTATCTCTGGGACAAGACCCTGAAGACAGCTATTGATGAGTTCTCCAATACCATCACGAGCAAAACATTCTTCTCCCAGTCTCCCAAGCTCACGAGCTGGAAATAATTTCCCCCAGTTTCCCTCTTTTACTTTTGTCCCGCACCTCCGCCAATCCACGTCTGATAATACCGTGCGACGGCGTGCTGTCCTAGGTGGGTCCTCTCTCTGCCCCCTTCGTGTCTAGCACGAGTTACTTTATCCTCTGCTTTCTCTGCCCTTTCATCTATAACATACGCATAACGTTTTATATATTATACGTGTGTGTTTAAAGTAATGACATAATAAAATGGCATGTAATGGATATAAAATAATGATGCATTGTGGTGAACACCAAACAAAACAAGAGTTGTAAAATAAGCCCATTAGGAGCATAAAAGGCACCAAACAAATGCAAGTGGCCCTGACGCCCTGACTATAATTACTGATACAACAGTTTTTCAGTCATTTTCAGTTCAATTCCATTGAAATTATCCAATCCTTACAATGGCCAAGATGCTAAGTACAGAAGTAGGATTTTTTTCAAGGTAAATTTTGTTCCTCCTCAAAATTAGTAGTCTGCTAGCAGTGACAAAAGAAGTACTTGAATAATTTTAATACCAGATATGTTGGAAGAAAGAACAACACTGTGTCAAAGTTGCCATCCAACATCCCTCTGAGTGTGTTTAGTACAGTACTTTGTGAAGCTGAGTTGGACAGCATAGATGTTATACTTGGTTTTAAATCCACCGAGTCGAGCCAGGGAGCATGGCACTGCATGCCTGTAATCCCAGCAGTCTAGGAGGCTGAGTCAGCAGGATCTCAAGTTCAAGCCCAGCCTAGACAACTTAATGACTTAAGAAAAGCCTGTCTGAAAATTTTAAAAATACAAAGGTGGCGGGGCGGGGGGGGGGGGGGGGGGGGGGGGGGGTATGCAGTTCAGTATGGAGGCCCTGGCTTCAATCCCCAGTTCTAGAGAAAAAAAAGTTCCTATATTATAGAGTAAGTAGAGTTCAAGAACATCTGTGAAAGATTAGCAGAATGTTCGTTTCCATTTGCCTGGGTAGTATACTCTATGCTTCCCCAAAGCCACTATCATGGTGCATTTGAATATAAAGTGGGCTCCTATGACTGCTGTCTACACCACTTTTCCTTCTGACCTTTGAGGATATACTTCTTTAGAAGAATTATGTCTCATCAGTTGCTCCCCTGTTCCCAGGGCTCTGTTGTTGTCATTTCTGGTTTTGGAATAAAATCATACAATAACAAAATACAGGGCCATCCTGCATCTGAGGCCAAACCCAGACTTTCCCAGCTGAGACCAAGGAACATGTGTGCTCCGGCGGACAGATGCCAACTGTTGAAGTGGGGGACTTCACATGTGAATCTAGATCTCCAGCTTGAAACACTGGGAAATCCAGTTGCCCAGAACTGAAAATCCCACTTGGAACCAGTAAAGAGGTATGTAACAGTCAAACAACCTTGGAGTGGGGCTTGTGCTCTAGGTGTCTACATGCCTGGAAAAATCAGATCATCCCAAACACTTGACCCATTGCCTACTTTATCTAACTCAAGCCCAGGAATCATTCTGTTTTGGGAAACAATATTGCTATTGATGATATATTAATATGTAATATACAGTGGTGGTTTGCAGAATACAAAGAGACTTTTTCTCACTAAAATTCTTCTTACTAAAATAATCAGAGCACAGTTACCACTGCTATACCTTAGCTTTCATGATTGGCAGTCTTTGTCTTTCTTCATCACTTCAGCACTCAGTCCAGTCGTTCATTTCTTCCCTTACCTTCTGTGCAAGGGAAAGGAAATCTGAGTCAGGAGGAGGAAAAGGATAAACCAAGGAATCGATACTTCATTTCATGAGTGAGACATTTCTAAGAGCTCCACTGGCAACTTTATGAACCAGCACAGAATTCAATGAAGTAAAGAAGCTAGAGAAGTGAGTTTTCCTGGCCCAAGTTCTCTAGACACGGAATTTTATTACTAACTCTGTAAAATTTGGGTAAATCACTAGGTTTCTAAAGCCTCGTTTACTCTTTACAAGAACTCATCAAATAAAGAGAGTGAAACAAAGACAGAAAATAGTTTTCTAGTCGCTTTAAAAGCAATTTCAATTTGTTATAGATGTATATTTTGAAAGCCAGGCCCTATTTATTCACTTAAAATTATGTAATTTGTTTTCAATTTTTTCCTTTCATATTTAAAAGTAGCCAAAACTACCAAACAATATTGATATCAGGGGGGAAAGACATAATTTTCCTTCTTTACAGTCAAAAATTTTTCCAACTTTTAAAAGGCTTTATAGACAGATGGCCTTCTCCAGCTTAACCATTTGCCAACTGGAAGCACCGAGAGGCTACCAGAGGCAGACAGGATGACTGAAGATTTAAGAACTTCTCCAAACATGGCTTCAAAGTGAATCCCACTACCCTATTGTTTCACTGGACAACTGACGTCCTGGAAGAATCTGGCTAGTTTTGAAGTTAGAAAATAGCAAATACCTAGACTGGCTGGATAAGGCCATGGAGTCATGAAGTTGCTTAACTCAAGGAAGAGCACAGGAATATGTGGTCCACAGCCCCATCAGTACCTCTGGCTGGCCTTCTGTGAAGGTGCTGCTAGGTCCTGAACCAGCAAGAATTGGTGCTTGAGCACTTTCTTCATTACTGAAGTAATCTCACCACACCAAGAGGCAGAGGGGACAGCACAGTCGTGGGAACGTGAGGTTTTGATCTCAATTTTGGCACTCCCATGTGCAGCCAGCAGGCCTTGGCTAAGTTCCCACACTCCCTGTCCTTTATTTCCTCATATGAAAATGGGATCTAGCTTACATGATCGAGTCAATATGAGTTAAACAACTAGAATGGTGCGTGGCATGTGGTGAATTCCACGTGTCTGTTGAATAAAAGCTTCTAAGTTTCTAAGTACTGTGGAATGACAACCTCCCATGAATTTCTTAGTAATCAGTTATGTAGAATCTTCCCCTTGTTGGCCTGTTGCTCACTGCCTTAACTCTCAGGAAATAGCCGAAATATTGAACAAGTGTGGTCTTTTTTGCACTCTTATACAAAGTTTATCCCCACAAGATGCTTAGCTAATGGTATGTACCATTTAACATTACAAAATAGTTCAAATAACTAATGCACTAAATTAAAGAGGTGCCATACAAAAGCTAAAACTTCAATATGCTATTCAAAATCTTAGTCTTAGTCAGGGATTTAGCTCAGTGGTTCTGCCGCCTGCCTCCCAAGGGCAAGGTCCCGAGTTTGATCCCCGGTACCAAAAAAAAAAAATCTTAGTCTGTAGGACCCTCACATTCACGCTCCCTTTCCTTCACCTTTAGCCTTCCCAGCACACCCTCAGCTGTGTGTCTGTCTTTTCACATTGCTCTGACTTCTGCTGTTGACACATGTTCAGAATTTGAAGATTGACTTCCGGCCTCCATTGGATCTCTTGCTTACCAATCATTAGACACAACGCTCTTTTCCACTACTTGACATGTCTGAGATAACTGGACACCTGCATGTATTGAATGTGTTAAGAGAACCTGTCAGCTTTCTGTGTGTTACTGAACTCACTCACTTCACATTGATTAAATACCTACTGTATACAAAATGCTAGAGAATGCAAAGCTAAATAACTTCCTGTCCACAAGCATCTTTCAACATATAAGACATTTGTGTCATTCTCTCATATATAGGAGGGCATGTAATTTCTTAAAGTATGGTTATCATCTGTCTATTGGACCACAAAAGAAACTATAATTGTGTTCTCTGGTCTTCCTCCTGCCACGTTCTGGTCCCTAACTTTCCTTTATTTTATCTTGTATTTATAACCCATTACATGTTTTTTTTAAGGGTGCTTTAAACAATTTATTTAACTGAAATGCCATATACTGACTTCCATTTATCTTGATACATCTTGTCCCCAAGGTGATTTAGAGATCTTCAAGCCAATATAAATGTTTCATAAATATTTGGCCATTTGAGTACACATCTGCACAATACCTCACATCTTTCAGCAAGAAAAACACTGAAGAGTAATGACCTGACACAATTAACTGGGTATAATGAGAATCTGCTCCAAATATTTGTTTCTCTGAGGTAAAGGCACCACACACCTGTTCAATTAAGAAAACCATCCTTACAACACAGGATGATTTTTTATTTTGAAGTAGGGATTAGGGCCCTCAGCTGCTCATTAGGTTCTGCATGGCAGAGCTACATCCCCAGCTTCTGCCATGAATTCACAGGGAATCAGTTCCAACAACTCAGTCTCCTTCCCATTGCTTTTCACAAAGTGTGCTTCTCTGGGTGGGGCAGGCTGGCGCTTCAGTTGAACGCAGGTACCTTTCTCTTTGGCTTCCTTCTTTTTCTAATCATTTTCCTTGAAGGAAAGGAAGCTATCTCCACTCTTTGAGTGTTTAATATGCTTAATACGCACATTAATCCTCTTGGCAAGTATCTTGCCCTTAACTTGCTTGTTTACAACAATGCCAACAGCATGCTGGGTAACATTGTAGACTCTTCCAGTTTTGCCACGGTAACATTTGGGTGGCATTCCTTTTTGAACAGTACCCATTCCCTTGATGTCTACAATATCACCCTTTTTGTAGATTCACATATATGTGGCCAAAGGAAAAACATCATGTTTTCTAAAAGGCCTAGAGAACATATACTAGGTTCCCCTCCTCTTTCCCTTTGTGTTCATCATTTTGGCAAATTACTGGACGATGGCGGTTCCAGCTGAAAGGCCCCATTACATGTTTATGTAACTACTTTTTTGGTTATTCATCAGTGGCTATCTCCAACTCCCAGAATATAAATTCCATGTGAGCAGGGACTTTGTTTTCCTTGTTAACTGTTGGATCTCCGGCCCTTAGAATGCTATTTGACATACAGAAGTCTCTCAGTAAATATCTGCTGAAAAACTACTTACCAGAAGAAGTGACTTTGAGTCAGGCTTTAACTAACGAGAAGATGCAATGGTAGCTTAATTGTCAGTTTGATTGGCTTGGGAGCCACCTGGGGGGGTTGGCGAAGTGCATTTCGGGGGCTGGGCAGTTTAGTATCTACATGTGGTCTCTCACCACTTTTTCTCTGGCACTGTTCTTCTGCTCTGCTTCCTAGCAACTATGAGGTGAGCAGCTTTATTCTTCCGTGCCCTTCTGTCATGGAGTTTCTGCCTTGAGACAGACAATCACCCTCTGAAATCATGAGCCAAATAAACCATTTTCTCTAAGTGATGGGTGTTTGGTCCCAGCAATGGGAAAGCTGACTAATACAGAAGGGTTTCCATAAGTGAGAAGTGAGGGAAAGAATATTCTATAAGGAGGAATCAGTTCCAGTGGAAGCACGGAAGTTTCTAAGTACAGTCTAACTGAGGTGATAGTCAATTCAACATGGGGAAATGAAAGGATTCGGTGGAAGTGAACTCTTTAAATTAATTTTATAAAAGAAAATCATGTTTGCAACAATAGTAATATATTTCAGATAGCTCAATGACATTTACAGGTCATTCTGAGTATTTTTAGAGTGATCCAGGTCCCAAATGGATAAACTGCAAAATAAAAGATGCACAGCATTTAATCCAAGAAATAGGGAAGTTGAGGAAAGAAGGGAAAGAAGAAAGTAAGGAAAGTAGGTTGAAATAAGAAGCTAGGTTTCTTGTCACAGTTGTGTTTAGTGTACTTTTATTTTATGAATTATTTCTAAGAAACCTATGTTTTCCATTGTTCCTCACTCTATTTTAAAGACATCATCTGGAACTGACAGTCATCCTGGATGCTGGTTCTTAAACTGCCTTAGAGAAGCCTTTTAGTTTCTGCTAACTTTTGTTATGAGAAGAGGAGATTTTCTCATGACGGCAACCTCCTATCGTCTATAGAAATCGCTTCAAAATCAAGAAAAGCCCAAAAACATCTCCAATGTGAGTTTTTAGTGGGTTTGAAAGAAGACCAAACTTTCTGTTTTGTTTCTCCATTTCCAAGCATTTCCTCCACAATTTGGCCTCTTAAAAGTGAATTAAAACTAAAGTTTACAATTTTTAGGCAGTTTTTTTAAATGGTTTATATGTAAACCATTCCTTGGGAGACTCCCTGGCTTCCAGGGAATATTTGTCTCACACACTGTTTCTCACTGCCCTAGTGGGGCTGCAACTTTTACTATCTTGCTTCAAGTTCGCCATAATGCTCCTCCCAGGAACCCGGATGTAGCCCGGGCTACAGACACATAACAGCCTGCCTATTATTTTGATCAAGGGTTCAGCCATGTTTTCCCAGCCCGTTTTCTAGTACGAAAGTGAAGCCTTTCTGGGACTCATGCTTTTAGGACTAGGCTTCCATTGTGGAGGGAATCACGTATTGCAACATAGTTGCCTCAAGTAGGGGTCTGAGTTGAGGAAGAGTTATCTAAACTTTCCAGGTCATAATCATTGAGAGTGTGTATCAAAGAATTTGAAATTCACAGCCAAGGAGAAATACCATGTGGATTCTGAAACTTTAAGACAATAAAAGCCCTTGAGGAGGCTGTGTTGCTCCGTAGCGACCTTAGAAAACAGTTTAATATAACAGTTCCAGGAATTGGAAATTGAGCCTACAAATCAGACACCCCAGAGGACACCAGACCACAACACTGCCTGCCACTAACTGGGTGATGAGCCCCGGACCAGCGCTGGGAGCAGGCTCAGTGTGTTTACAAAGAGCCCACGGGACGGAACGAGAATGAAGTCAAAGGGCCAGGTGGGATATATTTTTCCTACTTATCATCTTCTCAAAATGAAAATGGATTTTTTTTTTCCAAATACAAGCTACAGAATAACCACTTCTATTCTTCAATCTAGCCAGGTCTGAAATGAAAGCAACTACTTCAGAAAGAGGATAAAACAGCAGCGCACAAACCATGTAGGACAGAAAGGGTAAAAGATGAACACTCTTTCAGCGTACTCAAAACAAGAACTTGATCAAAGCGCACACCTCACAGTCTCAAAACTCGGAATAAAGACTTTGTTGTAGAGCCCAAAAGTGCCTGCCAGAAAAAATAAAGACAGAGAAACGGCCAAAAGAAAGGGGATGAAACAATGATGTTGTTCCAAGACCAGGAACAAAATTAATCACCAAATAAAGGGCACAAAAGAAAGACAACTACAAAACAGAAATACAAAATGACTATGACATGTTGGGCCAGGAAGCCAGTATGACAATATTTTCTCTTCAAAATGATATTCTATTTCATCACCATATGCTTCGGGAAAATCCAATATGTTCTTGACAGACTTCAAACATTTTTTTCCCAAAATGCTTAAACCTTTAGGGAATATGTCAGAGATACTTAGCACCCTCTGCATTTTTGAATATCACACATTGGTAATTCTCTGGTTCATGAATTTTAATAATACCACTGCAATTCAGTTTACCAATCATTCTCCCAAGCACTAGATGATCAAAACATAGAGCGGCAGATTCTGTTTTGGTTTTGTTCCAGGATACTGCTGACTCTGCAAAGGGACTATATATATATTTCTTTTTCCCCACCTCATATACAGTGTGTATTATATATATATATATATATATATATATATGCATGTACGTTTTGTATATATATTTCCATATATGTACATATAGAGAGAAAGTATGCTAAAACTTGGAATTAAAACATTATTTGAGGCCAGGCCTGGTGGCACGTGCCTGTAATCCCAGCACTCGGGAGGCTGAGGCAGGAGGATGGCTGCCATGAGTTTGACACCAGCCTATATAGTGAGACCTTGGCTCAAAAAAAAACATTATTTGGACAATTATTTCAAAACACTAGTTGATCACATTTAAAAATATAGCTCACTTGGGCCGGGGATTTAGCTCAGTGGTTTTGCCACCTGCTGCGCAAGCATAAGGACCCAAGTTTGATCCCTGGTACCAAAAAAAATAAAAATACACACATACATACATACATAGAGAGAGAGAGAGAGAGAGAGAGAGAGAGAGAGAGAGAAGAGCGCGCTCACTGGTTTAGAAAAAGAAGCATTAAAGATTTAATGCATTTAATTAGAGATAGACAACTTCAAATTACTAACACCACCAAGACTTCAACAGGAAGGTAAAATGCAGCCTTACATGCCACTGGCTGTGGATACTTCCCTGCGGAGGACTTTCTAAACTACTTCTACCCCGTAGGCCCTCATCCCAGCTGTGTTTGCCGACCTCTAACAACATCCAGTCACCACTGGGCTATTCTGGCTTCAGCGTGAACGGCTTTGCCATTCCTGGGAATGTGCGGGTGAACGAGCTCTCTAAGGTGATGCAGATGCTCCTTGATTCACAATGTGTTTTGTTTGATGAAGGCACCGTAAGTTGAAAATGCTTTAATACACTTAAACTGCTAAACATCCCAGCTTCGCCTAGACTACCTTAAACACGCTCAGAACACTTACAGTAGCCCACAGCAGGGCAAAAGCATCTAACACAAAGACCGTTTTTAAGTTTTGAAACTTAAAAGTACTGAATATCTGCATCCAAACAACTCACCCACTGGCAACAGCGCACCGCAGTTTCAGTTCCACAGGGCTGACTGGGAGATGCGCCTCCGGCCACCGCCAGCACCAGGCCTCACATTGTTAGCCCAGGGAAAGATTCAAATTCAAAACCCAAAGTATGATTTCTGTGCTTTCACACTGTCATAAGATGGAAACGCTGTAACTTCCGCCATCCTAAGTAGGGAACTGTGTACCCACAGATACTGAATTGGGTGCTGTACCATTCCTCGTGGTGTCTTATATTAGTGTATAATTGAAATAATTGAATTTTTCTCTTTATCTGGCTTCCTTTTCTTTATTCTTCTATTTTGTTTCATCACATTTATTTTATTCTCTCAGAGCAAGCTTCAGATGTGCGTGTTGTTAATTCTTCTCTCCGCATCTCACCCTTTCCATGCACTGTACTCTATTAGTCCCCTACTAGTGCTCACACTAACTGGCCTTTAAAATGATGCTCGGTCCCTCACATTTACCCAAATCACACTCCCCTTGGCTCCTCCTTGGTCACTCAGCCTCCTGCTTGTCTGACTTCTCTCCAGTTCACTCCTTTTGTTGACACAGGGTAGGTCTTTCTGCTTTAATCTCTTCACTCCTCTGCCCCAAAACAGAGTCAGCCACTATTTACAGGAGGAAGAATAAAGTCCCCGTTTCCAGGCCTGGGGCGGAGACAGGTGCACCAACCCCTTTGCCGGCAGCTGCACTCTCCCCTGCTTTGCAACATGAGCAATTTGCCGGGAGCAGAGCCTTCCATTCCCACAATCTGAGGGACTCCCACAGGTATCTGCCTGCCTCCCACACCTTCTTCCCTTTCCACCTTTCATGTGGTCCTAACACCATTCCTGAGCCCATCTTTCCCCAGGAGATTCAGCCTGAGCCACACACTGGCTTTTTGTTCAAAGTCAACTCTGGCTAAGGCATGGCACACCACTGCTAAACTGCAGACGTGTCTTCTATTTTCTCCTAATAGACGTGAGCCTTCCTGACGATTCGTGCTTTCAAGCAACACTTACTAAGTTCCTGCTGTGTGCAGGACCCCACCATAGGTACCACCAAAAATAAGGGGAGTTATTCATTTTTGGCATTGCATGACAACAAATAAGGGTATGATGCCTATCATAGCTGCACATTTTGAGTGAACTGATTTCCACAATTTTCATAGTGTGAAAATCTCTCTTTGCGATTCTGGGTTACTGATCTAACCTCAGTGGCTACACAGTGATACCTTCAGGGGCCATCAAAGCTCATAACTGCCTCTTCTTCCAGGGTGTTTTTGTGTCTATTGTCGTTTCTCTCTCCCTTCCCTTTCTTTGTACCTATCTTTTCAAGCCCTTTTCTAATTCACATGCTCAACATCAGACTCCTTAAGCGCATTAGCAATTAATCTATTGGCTCTGATTGACAACTAACGGATTCTGCTATGACTTAAATCCCAGCATGTGAATACTCAAGCAATTTTCAATACACTTTTGTTTCTCAGAAGTCAATCTGGGTTTTCTTTTTTTCATGTTTTGTGGTACAGGCAATTGAAATAGCAAGGAAATGACAGCCTAACACTTGGTAAAAATGAGCTATTAATGAAATTTTGGCTAATATATAGGAACACATATTTCTTGGTATGTATAGGTTTAAAAAATGCATTGTGAGCCTATATTTCACACATTGAAGCACCAGTCTTCTTCAACAGAAAAGGGAACATAAAAACCTAGATTCTATGATTGCTAGATTACTTTTTTTTTTTTCATACCGGGGATCAAACTTGGGACCTTGCACTTTCAAGGCAGGTGACAGAACCACTGAGCTAAATCCCTAGCCCCTAGATTACTTTTTAAAGAAAATTATATATTAAAGTCTTCCAAAAGTTAGTTACATGACTCATTCATACTTATTAAATTCACTGTTTGCCTTTTCTCAGATTGAAATGTAACATAAAAATGCAGTGATTTACTTTTCAAAGGTCAGAATGGTTTTAATTGCTTTTTAGAATATGATGATCTTAGCTCAATCAAGTAGTATTAATTCTGTCTCTCTGTGCAACTAATTTAATAACCCTTTTAGCCTGTGGATGCAGAAAGTAGTTCAGCTCTTTTGAAGATTAGTAACCAGAACCCCTTCAAGTCCCAGGAACGACCTGATTAGGGTGATTAAAGCTCTCTGGATGCCTTAGCCATTTTGCAGAGGAGCAGCCATGGTGTGATTACTCAGAGCAGTAATACGTACCTGGCCTAGATCTACTAACATTATACCAGGGTCACATTGCTTAAAGCCATGAGGTTTTTGTATTTGTTTTGCTATACTTTATCAACAATGAAAAGGGAAAACATTGCTTTAGAGAAAGAAAATATTCATCTCCCTGGACCAATTTCTTTTTCTGGTCTCTGAGCTATCTGCTTCCACATTGACGTCCAATGATGAGTTTTTTCTATGCCATCTTTATCTGTCCTACTTCATGGGTTTTTTTAAAAAAATGAATTTAGAGTCACTGACTTTGGATCATGTCATAGTGTTATGGGTTGAATTGTGTCCCCCTGTTTTATACATTAAGCCCTAACCACCTATACCCAAGAGTATGACTATATTTGGAAATACAGCCTTTAAAGAAGCAATTAAGGCAAAATGAGGTCATGTAGGATGCCCTAATCCAAAATGACAGTTATTCTTAGAAGAAGAGATTATGACACAGATATGGGCCCGTGGAGGAAGAGCCATTGGAGGATACAGTGAGAAAGCCACCATCTGCAAGCCAAAAAGACAGCCCTCAGAAAACCTGCCAGCACCTGGATCTGGGTCTTCTAACCTCTAGAATTGTGAAAAATAAATTCTGTGGTTTAAGCCACTCAGCCTGTGGTACTTTGTTACACTGGTTCTAGCAAACCGATACGCTCAGCTTTGCCATTCACAGAACACGTGATTTCTCTACAATGGTGAGGGCTATGCCCATTTTGAAGAACTGCTTGGAGAAATAGGAAAACACAAATTACCCAATTTTCTTTTATTTTTTTCTTTTTGTTTAACAAAAGACAGTTTATTGGGGGAGAAAAGATGGAAAAGAAAGAGGACAGACAGCTACCATGAGGTGGTAGGGGCTTCAGAGTTGAAAGCCCTTGTCCATTTTTCTTACAAAATGCATTGCTAAAAATTTTCAAATTTGTGATAGTTGAATAGCATTATTATGTATTCTCTAAATGGAACTCCATATTATTATGCTATTAAAAAATAAAATTTCCAATTACAACCCATTTAAACATAATCTTGAGGGCTGGGGATTTAGCTCAGTGGTTCCACCGCCTGCCTTGCAAGCGCAAGGACCCGAGTTCGATCCCTGGTACCAAATAAATAAATAAATAAACAAACAAACATACTCTTGGACTAGAGATTTCCAGAATTTTGCCCATTCTGTAATCCTGATTTTTTGCTTTGAGAATTAAACCCCAGTTGACTGGCTTAAGATCAATATGTGTCCGATTAAGGATAAATTGTCCCAGCTTTTGGCATCTTGATGATTTCCATCTTTTTCTAAATTGAATTAATTGTATGAGAACAAATTACTTATCATTTAAATCAGCACTCTTATACTTTCATTTTTCCATTCCACACATTTCACCAAATAAGCAAAAGTGAAATAAAATTCAAATTATTCAATAAAACACTGTTATAAAGATTAAAGTGGAAGACGCTGCCAGAACTATCAGCTCAGAGGCAGCTCTGCCAGACTGGAAATAACAATTTGCAGCTCCAGATCCAAAGGTCCAAATTCAGCCTAGATAAGACAAATGAAGAAAATTAAGCCTAGTTGTGATTTATATGCAAATATCAACTCTCCATTAGCTGAGCTCCTTTCGCTCAGTAGGCAGTAGCTATTCTTCTTGCCGTTGTTGTTCTTATACAGTTATTGCTACTGACACCTAAGTGTACTTTAATTGCATCGTATGCACAGAAAGATCACAGGGCTTGCAGTCTACAAAAAGTCATTCCTGGACCACTGACTTTCTGCACGCGCAAGACTGGGTCATAGTGATGTGAAAATGAGCAAGCCCAGGCTGCTGAGCTGCCCACACTCCCACAGATGAGGCACCCAAGTGAGCAGATCAACCCCAGTGCCACAGGACCACTGAGATGTGCCTGGAGCCCTCCAGCATCACCCAGCTATCTCTCTCTTGAGGAAGGAGCACAAAAGTAGAAGCAAGGTAGACATCAAAAGGGCCCTTAACAGAGCAGAAACTGCCAATCACAGAGTAAAGCAAGTACCACTTGCGCTGTGACTTGGACATGGGCCACACATTTTTCATTCTTCTCTTGGCCATTGATGATTAATATTCATTCAATCACTGTACTAATAAGCATACTCTTGTGTGTGTAAAGGCTTTCATATACACTGTTTCTTTTAATCAAGATACTCTTTTAATCAAGAGTATGAGAATCACATGGTTATACTTCAGGTGAAAAACACCAAAACTCAGAAATGTTGCATAATATGACAAAGCTTATGGAGTAAAATAGGTTCCTGTCTGCAATGATCTGAATGCTGGTGCCACCCCCAAATTTATCTGGTGAAACGGAGTCCCCAAAGCTATGGCATTAGGAGATGGAGTCTCTGGGCAGTGATCAGGTCATGAGACTAGAACTCTCATTAAGGGAATTGGGTTCCTCATAAAAGGTTAAGGCAACTAGAGTTCTCTCTTCCACCATGTGAGGACCCAGTGAGAAGGCACCATTGCAGTGAGATAATGAGATAATGGGCCCTCACTGGAAACTAAATCTGTTAGCACCCTAACCTTGGACTTCTCAGCCTCCAGAACTATAGGAAGTAAGGTTCTGTTTGCTTATATGCCACTCAGTCTACAGCTCTCTGTTGCAGCATCCTGAACAGATGAGGACATCACCCTGATCTCCGCCCTCCTCCCAGAAAGTCTCAGATATCAGTCCAGGGGATTTCCTACTATACCACCATGCCATGCATTCCCACTGCAAAGCAGCTCTCCCTGGTAAAATGTAGGGCTGTAGAGCAGATCACAACAGTTGATGCTATTCTCAAGTTACCAAGACTACTCAAAGAATGCAAATTAATCATAGACTCGCACGATACGGTGATATGGGGAATCTTAAAAACTATCTAGTTCAGCTCTCCACATTTGATGTATAAGAAACCACAGCCAAAGAACAAATAATATGTCCAAAGGTCACTTTAGGAACAAGTTGGGAAGTTAGGACTAAAACACCAACCGGAGACCTTGGCTTGAAATGTGTGCTCCATGGTACACACCAGCTGTCGCTTAAACTCTCTATACCTCAATTACTTTCCTATAAATTGAGAATAGTAACGCCAACTCTGACAGTTAAATGAGATGATACAGCTGAAGTACTTGGAGTCATACTTAACATAGCAGTCAGTGAGGGGAAGATTACATGTTCTTTGTCATTTCACCACTCAGAGTACAGATCCTATGGAGATACTATAGTCATTGCTATGTGGGTGGCACAGGCTTAGATTTGTTGGTTTGCTAGTCCCACTGTGGAATTATGCAATAGGATAAGTCACAAAGGACAGCCTTCAGGGACTGCCTTTGGGATTACTATTCCAAACCTAAAATATTTAAAGACAGAAATTTGCTGAACCCAGGGAAAAGCCAGATGTTCAAAACTGAGTGAGTGGCTTTCTGGCCAAGACAATATCACTTCTAGATAGATACTGGTTATTAAAGCCCTTCTAATTTAATATCCATGGAGTGCTAAATCTAAATATTTGAAATAGAGATAAATACTCTAGATGTCTGTGCACATTTCCACTCAGCCTTTACCAATTACTGTCCTCAGTGTTAGATACATTTTGCTCATATGCTACAACCACACAGTTAGTACCCTTCCTTCCTAGTGAAAGAGTCTATATTTCTAGCATGACCAGAACAAACAAAGCAATTTTATTTTTAGACTACCATTGTTTTTAGTTCTTTTGTCCACAAAGCCATAATGAGACACATACAAAATATCCAATTTTAGATCTGTTTTGCTACTAGAATATTTTCTTTCAGGAGAAAAAAAATACAGAGGAAATTACTATACAAATAATTGCTTCCCTCTGTCAACAGTGCTGGCAACCACTGAGCAAAGCACTTTGGGGTTCCCTAGGCTTTGCCCCGATACCGCCATGTCCAAGGTGGCTCTTGAACGGGCCACACATTCTTCCTGACCTCCAGTGGAAAGATCTGGTTTGGATTAACTTGAAAAGCAAGAACTTGACTGGGGATCACAGACGTTATACACTGAGTTACTACTTTTTAAATTCAGAAACTTGGTCCAAGAGACCAAATAAATGTACTGAGAATATTGTAGCAAGAGAAAAGTCTGTAGTAGGGATTGGTTTCAGTGAAACAGGGACCCAATCTTTCAGTATAAAGGTAGCAGGGGTGGAGAACCCAAACTTATACTGTGAAGTCATTCCTGATTCTTGACCATGAATTCCACAAATTCCTGTTCTATTTTCACTTACTTGACTCCCTGATGCAATACCTTATTAATCTGCAAATACAGAGATTTTTTTTTTTTTTGGTTTTTTGAGGAAGGGTCTCCTTTTGTAGTTCAGGCTGGCCCTGAACTCACTATGTAGCCCCGGCTGGCCTTGAACTCAAAGCAATCTTCCTGCCTCAGCCTCCCAAGTGCTGGGATTACAGGCGTGCACCACCATGCCTGGCATATACATAGAGTTTTTTTTTAATTGCTGACATATATGCTTTTAATATATATATATTAGGTGCAAAGATTAGAAGCCATGAAGCAATTCTTCTTGCTTTCAGCAAAAATAAATAAAAATAAATAAAATAAATAAAATTCAGGTAAGGAAATGATTAGTAAACAAAAACAAATTCAATTCTGTCTTCTCTTTTTGTTTGTTCAACTAGTAGAATGGGCGTCTCCTCTTCCTAAGCCCGTGGAATAGTCAGATAACTGCAGACACGGGAGTTTTTCATAAGTTCATAGTTCTCACGTCAATTCTGAGAGGAGGAAGGAACGCATCAGAGAAGGTCATTTGTGGTGCACAGGCTCTGCTAGGCACAGCTCGGGGTGTCTTTGCATTCGTCCTCTCGGCCTCCCTTTGGGGGGCCCATCAGCAGCCCCCTGAGGACCCAAAGCTGAACCTGCAGGCCTGGGTCCAGCAACTCTTGGGGTGGGTGCGGGCACTGCTGGAATATTTTGACACCCCTGAGGTAGAGCCTGGTCAACCTAGATACGCCCACACCACCCAGCCCTGAGGAAGACCAACCTTTACACTCCTCTTTAATTGCAGTGGGACAGAAATTTCAGGAGAAGAATCTACAGTCAGAGCCTCTGCCCTGCTGAGACTACAGGTTTTGGCAGTCTGCCAAGCTACTTAAGGAGCCATTCAGAAAATAAGTGATTGTCTCTTCAAAGAAACTTCTTTCAGAAATACATAAATAAATAAATAAATAAATAAATAAATAAGTAAGGCGGCAGGCAGCATTCCCCTAGATTCCTACCTCAGAGAACTGGAGTGTTTTTCCCTGGGGTCAATGATCAGCATAGGAACCAATCATATTTTCATTTTTGTTTTGGCTCCTGGCAAACATAACATCCCATTTACAGCTCAATTTCATTAACCTTGCAGAGCTCACTAGTCTAAATATTTATTCTAGCTCTTTACCTGGCCTTGTCTTTTTATATTTATATATTTTAAAGTACCGACTTTCAACTATTCTATACTAGCTCGTAAATTATGTATGCTTGCTGACAAACCCCATTCCTATGTTACCAATAGGTAAAGTAAATAATTATTTCATGGGTTGGGTCCCTCTTTTTTGTACCTGATATGGTTGTTAGTATACGTTAATTGTCATTACTACTCAATATTGCAGGCGTGCACCAGTTCTATTAATTGTATTCAAGGGGGTTTTTTCTTTATTCAGTCAACAAATCTTTCTTGAATGTGCACCTCATGCCAGGCACTTAGCTATGGGTGCAGCTTGCAATGGAAGCAACACACACATAGTTTCTGCTTTCAAGAAGATGATCCAATTGTCACACACAAAAACACTCAGGCCACTATCTGCAGAAACGACAAGAGCAAAGTGCAGTAAGGTAGAGGAGCCCATAGTAAGCAGAGGATTAGAGCAGTCATGAGGGTAGGCAGAGAAATGTGTGCTGGGGAGAAACCCTACATAATGGTAAAAGAATTCTTCCAGCTACTCCTCAGAGAACTAATATCTAGAATACATAAAGAACTCAAAAAGACACACTCGCCCAAAAGAAAAGACCTAACCAAAAGATGGGCTAGTGAAAAGGATAGACACTTCACAGAAGTGCAAATGGCCAATAAATACATGAAGAAATGCTCAACATCACTGACCATTAGAGAGATCCAAATTAAAATAACACCAAGATTCCATCCTACCCCCAGAAAGAAGGGCCATGGTCAAGAAATCAAATAACAAATGCTGGCGAGCCCAAGGGGAAAAGGAGCACTTCTACACTGTTGAGGGGAATGTAAACTAGTACTATGGAGATCAGTACAGAGATTCCTCAAGAAACTAAAACTAGGGCCGGGGATTTAGCTCAGTGGTTTCACTGCCTGCTGCGCAAGCGCAAGGACCCAAGTTCAATCCCCGGTACTGAAAAAAAAAAGAAAAAAGAAGAAACTGAAACTAGAAATTCCATTTGACCCAGCTATTCCCTTTAGGTATCTTTCCAAAAGAGTTAAAGACATCATATTACAGAGATACATGCATATCCATGTTTATAGCTGCACAACTTATAATGGCTAAATCTGGGAAGCAGCCTACATATTCATCAACAGATAGATGGAGAAAGAAAATATGGTATTTATACAGAATATTACTCTGCCATAAAGAAGGATAAACTTCAGTCATTTGTAGGAAAATGAATGTATCATATTAAGTGAAATAAATCAGATTCCCAGGCTTATCATATGATTTTTCTTTTATGAGAAAATCAGAATACAAAGAAAAGATGGACAACAGGAAGTCAGGAGATAGATCTTTCTCAAATGGGAAGGGGATTGAGAGATGAACAGAAGTGGGCAGGAATAGAGGAAAGAGGATGAAGAAAGGAATTAAGATGTGTTATGTGCATGTACTAACTCCACACAAAGAATATAAGCATTAGGTACTGTAACCATGGACTAACAAAAAATAAAAAATATTATAGGGTTATGGGTGTCAGCAATTTAGGAGAAGTTCAGTTATATCACAACCCCACGTTTTTATCAGAACCCTGCTGCAGAAGCTCAGAAATACAACCACAAATTTTAATTGAGAAAAATTGCTCTGGGCCAAATTCCTTGATTTTTTTCCCCAAAGAAACAGATGAGATCATATTGGAAAGGGGAGAATGGCAATATGAGTTTTGAATTAGTTCTAATGAAATGGAGGAATGATTGTAAACCAAAACAAACAAGACTTTGGGGTGGAAAGGAAAGTGGCTTCGTCCAAACCTGAGAGGCCAGTGGTCTGGAACCTGGAGAGTAAGGGAAGGGCCTGCATTGAGACATACACAGCCATGCTAAAGGTTCTGCTCTAGGTCTTAAAAACAATGCTGAGGCTGGGCGTGGTGGCGCTTCTCTGCAATCCCAGCCTTCGGGAGGCTGAGGCAGGAGGATTGCCACCATAAATTCGAGGCCAGCCTGGGCTACATAGTAAGTTCAAGGCCAGTCTGAAACATAATGAGACCCTATGAAAGAAAGAAAAAGAAAGAAAGAAAGAAAGAAAGAAAGAAAGAAAGAAAGAAAGAAAGAAAGAAAGAAAGAAAGAAAGAAAGAAAGAGAAAA
>NW_004624750.1:14071714-14085574 GCF_000247695.1 Heterocephalus glaber | reverse complement strand
AAAGAAAGAAAGAAAGAAAGAAAGAAAGAAAGAAAGAAAGAAAGAAAGAAAGAAAGAAAGAAAGAAAGAAAGAAAGAGAAAAGAAAGTTGCTGAGGTGATTGAGTGATTTTGCTCAAAGTCATCCAACCAATTAATAAAAATAGATACACCCAATATTAATAAAGCAAAACTGAGGGCTGGGGACTTAGCTCAGTGGCACCGCACCTGGCTCTCAAGCACAAGGTCCTGAGTTCAATTCCCGATACCTAAATAAATAAATAGAAATAAAGCAAAATTGAAACAGCTTATAGCCAAAAATCGGTGCTAAAGGGAAACCTGAAACAATCATTACCTTACTGTGTTTACATACAGGTTGTCATCAAAATCTCATAAAAATCCTGTTAGCTACTCCTAAATTTACTGTTATACGCCCTGGCTTACAGATGAGACAACTGTGGCACAGAGGAGCTAGAAGTTCTGCTGGACGTGGCGGTCGGAAAGCGGTGAAAACGGGTGGAGAAGGCAGGAAATCTTGTGAGCCGCCTTCCGGTGTTCAGGAGCCCTACTTCCACCCTCCGTCCTGAGGGTAGGGAGCAAATCGGCGGACGTCAAACTGGCCTTGAAGTCCGTTCTTGAGGCGTGTGATTGCCAGTGGAGGGAATGCGTGAGACCAATTTTAGACATTATTCGACTCAGCGGAAAGTTATTACCTAGGCCATTCATGCACGTGGGTGATCAACACTGCGTTTCTACACGGGAAGAAAACAAAACACCTTTCACTACTGAAAGGTATTTGGAATTTGCAACACTTAAAACGGTAAAAATCTGGGTGAACCTTACTTTTACATGCTTTGATTTTAAAAAGCTATCACTCCTAGATGGAATTGGATGTTTTTAATTCTATCTCTAATCCCGGGAGGGAGGATGGGACTTGAAGAAAATGTAAAGAAACAGTTTCACTTTTTTATAAAAACAGTGTTCTTCGTTTTGTTCTCACCCCCTCAAAAAAGTAGCGTTAAGCAACTTCACGAAATGGAAATGAGGATTTATTGAGATGGTACTGATGATGTGAGGAGGAAGACTCTCGTGAGAAAAAAATGAGGCCTAGGGGCGGAGCCTCCCGTGAAAGTCCTTCCGGGGCAGGGGCCGAGCGGGAGCGGTGCTCTCCGCCCTCAGGCCCGGGAGGTCTGGAGTTGCCCTCGGAGGGCCTGGCCACCCTCCCGGGAGTCGTCTTCCTTCTGGAACACAGCACAGCAGCTTTCGGCTTTCAGGCAGGGGTTCCTGGGTGTCGGTAGTACAGGCAGAAAGCTGCAACTCAGGGTCGATCTCAGGCGCCTCAGTCTCCTCCCGCAACTGTCCTCGTTGTCCAGCTCTGCGCGGCTTTCCCTGACGCCTCTGCTGCAGGTCACACCCCTCCAGTCCTCTGTGTTCTTCTGGCCTCGGTTTACCCACACTCACATCGTGGGAGTTTTGATGTCTGCCCCTTCCTCTGTATTCCTCAGTTTATATTCCCAGACAACAGTTCGTTTGCCTCACGAGCAACCCCTGTTCCCATTTTGACACAGCTGTTTCTACCAGGGCATTGATTGTGCGCTAGCCGAGTTACGGATTCGGCACCCCTGTGCCAGTAGGCTACAGCCAGGGGCAGCAGCATGAGGAGCCATGTGGCTGTGACATCTGACGACCCGGGCTCGAGACCTAGCTCTGCCCGTTACCCCTTGTGGGACTTGGAGTGGAAATTCCTGACATCCCCTCTGCAATCAGAGTGCAATTAGAACATCTCTTTCAGTGGGTTGTCATGAAAATTAAATGAAATAACACATGAAAAGAATTTAGGGCTGTATTTAGTACTCGTAAGTGCTCCATAAATATTAACTGTTATCGTAATGTATATCCACATGACTATAAGCAGAGCAATTCCCTTGACTGGGAACTGGGAGCCAGAGGAAGCTGGGTCACAGTGGGCAGTTTCTTCAGTTCCTCAGCTCTGCTTCAGTTTCCTCCCACCGTGGGAAAAATAAGGAGAGATTTGTTTTGGGGATTATTTTTATCTGACCATTTTAAGAGGCATCATCTGGTAGGGTGGGAAGTTATTTTATTTAAATCTGGTTCAATAAGGCCAAATAAATCATGAGAAAAAGGTACTAAATATTTCTATTTGAACCAGCAATTTTAGCTGTTATACGACAATACAAGACAGAGCTAACCAGAGGCAACATTGTCCCCTGCCCCTCCTGAACTGGTCTAGGGATAAAATGACCCAAGGGGAACCTAATGCAGAGCAGATGTGCCATCACTGCACCGCCCCTGTGCACCTGCAGGGGGCGCCATTCACACTGCGTCGGGGGCCATGACACAGCCCTGCTGAAATCCAGGCCTTACAGAAAAATCTCACCAGGGAAGGGAGACAGATGGGGTTCTAGATGTTGGGAGGGGCAAATTTGCAGACTGGTATTTGTTTAGAGGTCACCGCATAGCTGTCATTCATTTAAAACCCTGAAACTCACACATTTGATCATATCTCCTATTTTTGATAGCTTCAGTGGCACAAAATAGCAGCTCTCCCTCCTCCTTCTGTAGCCCTTTTCTTGCCATCTGCCTCCATCTTACCCTGGTTCAACACAAATCAGTCCCTCTACCTCCTTTCAATACCCAGCATGAGCCCAGGCTCTTCCCAGCTCGGGGAACCCAGGACCCTGTACCCTCAGCAAAGCATTTGATTCCTGCATATTTCCTTCTTATGATGATTTGTAATTATGTACAAGCTACTTGAATTATAAGATCTCTGCTCCTCAAATACAGGCTTCATGGAAACAGGGGCCATCTGTACTGCCTTTATTACTAGGGTTGCAATGTTCAGCACAATCCCTGGCCCGCAGGATACACTTAGTATTTGTTGAAAGAATTAAGGACAGAAGGGAAACTAAAGATAATTTGCATACTACAGAGAGTACCCAGTGGCATTGTGTTCCTTAAGTACCAGTGTATGAACAAAAGTGAAAGAAAACACAAGACTGACTTCTGTCCACATGCAAACCTACACACAAATATTTCTACAAAGTAGAAATATTTATAAGCACCCAAAATGAGGAAGAAACAATAGATGAATGAATAATAAAATTGTAATGTATCTATACAGTGAAATGTCATACAATAATAAAAAAAAATGAATTACCAGGATGTAAAAAGACCTGAAGGAACTTTAAATACACATTTCTAAGGGAAAGAACCAGGCTAAAATGTCTATGATGCAATGCAGAATTGTAACATATTAGTATGAGGTGTAATAAAAAATACAGTGAATGTCTAAACAATTATAGTAAAGGACATTGCCACTAGCCTGTCTCAAAATACTCCTTCTTGCTTCAAACAGGCTTATCCCATTGTTCTTGCCACTTTCTGAAGCAGTTCTGGAAGTGCTTTTTCATGTCTTTAAGGTACACTGTCATGGCTGCCTCAATGTCCTGAACCCACTAAAACCTCTTACCTTTCATGGTCACTTAGATTTGGGGAAGAGCCAGAAATCACATGGTGCCAGATCGGGTGAACAAGGTGTAATGTAATGTTTCTATAAGCTGCCTTTCTGCTGTTGGCACTTGACATCAGCATGCACCATATTTTTTATCACATTTCATACACTCATGACAAAGAACTTTCAGAATGGCTTTCAGAAAGTGCCAAGAATGGTGGGGTTAGTGTGTTCAAATCCAGGTGGAGTATGTTGCGGGGGTTAATGGCAATGTGTCTTTTACTGTAACAATGTTTTAAAATTTAAACATTTGCCATATATTTTGAGCACACCTCATATCCAAGGGCTCATTTAACAAATTACCACACACTTGTGACTTAAAACAACAGGAATTTATTCTTTCACAGTTCTGGAGGCTGGAAATCCAAATTCAAGATATTGGCAGGGCTACATTACCCTGGAGCCTCTTGCAGAGAATGTGTTCCCTGCTTTTGTCTTAGCTGCCTGAGGGTCCAACGATCCCGGGCCTTCTGAGCTCCTGGCTGCATAGCTCCCATGTCCTCCTTCGGTGTCACGTGATGGTCCCCTTGTGTCTGTGTCCCAATGACTCTCTTCTTCAGAGGAAATCACTTACATTGGATGAAGGGCCCGCTCTCTTCCAGTGAGATTTTAAACTAATTACATTTGCAATTCCCAAATAAAAGCAATTCTGAGGTGCTAGAGGTAGGAACTACAAAATATCTATTTCTGGGACACAATTCAACTCCTCACATCCAACAATATGCCATTTTGGAAAAGGCAAAACTACAGAGACAGTAAAAAGATCAGTGATGCCAGGGGTTGGAAGATGAGGAAAGGAGGGAGAAATTTGTCAAGCACAGGGCATTTTTAGGGGATTAAAGGGCCTGTACTCTGTAACAGAACCCTGCAATGGTGCATACGTGGCCATATGCATTTGTCAAAACCATGAGAACTGTATAACATGAATCAGTCCTAATGGAAACCATGGGATTTTACTAATAATAATTTTCCATGGCATTATTTTACATTTCTGCAAATCTCTAACATCTGGTTTCATAGAAGACATTTAGAGTCTCATAATTGCTCCTGCTTTCAATCTGTTATACAATATGTTATTGTGGGTGAAGTATATGAAGAGGACCAGACTTACACAGATATGTATTCCAAAAGGAAGGAAACTTTGGTAGCCTTTTCAGATACTGTGATTCTCTTCTTGGATGCTAAACCAAACCTCAGCAAGCGGTGGTTTCTAGAAGGTTGGCTGGACATTGGACCCTGAAATTCTATCCATGGATTCTTGTCTTCTGTTACATCAAACTCCATTTCTCTTTGGCAAAGCAAAAAGAAAATTAAAAATAAAGGCATCCAGAGTGGTTTATCAGTTGTAACAAATGTCACAACAATGTAAAAATGTTAACAACAGGGTTTGAAACTGTGGTAAGGGATATATGGGAACTCTTTATTTTTCTGTTAAATATTTCTGTAAGCATAAAACTGCTCTTTAAAATGAAGCCTGTTTATTAAAAAGAAAACACAGCAGGCCACAACTCAGGTGTGACTTCCTTCAAAAGACAAATGGCATATGCTTCTTCCTTTCTCCATTTCGTAGGGAGCTTCTACAAAAGATCAGCCCAAGACAAACTGGCTCAAAGACCTCTGGAATTCTAAGGAGGCCATTCCTCCATACAGTATTCTTTACTCCTTTGATGCCGTTTCCTTCTTGCCAATTATCCTGACTACAAACTTCAGGGTTCCAGTTACTCGGTGGAAAACTGGTAGAGATGGGCCGTAATCTGCCCAGAACCTAATCTTACATTGTTGAGCTCTTCAGCCAAAGATTAGCATTCAAGGTTGCCGATTCTCTCCAGTCTTGGCAAATTATGGGTCACCAGGTTTTTTGTTTTGTTTTGTTTTGTTTTGTTTTTCGTACTGAGGATTGAACTCGGGACCTTAGACTTGAGAGGCAGGAGTCAGAACCATTGAGTTAGTCACCGGCCCCTATGTGTCACAGTTTTTTAAAAGCACAACAAAGATTAGTCAGGGATACAGAAGTCTCCTTTTATCTAGGGTTTCATCTTTCCCACTTCAGTTAGCCAGAGGAAAACTGGGCCTGAAAATACTAAATGGGAAATGACCCAGAACCCCCTGACTTGGATGATTCTTAGTGACCTAACACTACAGGACAGTGCTTTTGTCATTCCTCATACTTCACGTCATCACGTGGGAATTGGGTCATCTCATGTCATCCCAAGAATATGGGTGAGTACAGACAATAAGATGCTGTGTTGGGCAGCTTTCTGCCACTATACCAAATGCCTGGGATAATGGACTTATAAAGACAGGAGGTTTGTCATGGCTTTTGGTTTCCGCAGTTACAATCTATGATCAGTTGGTCCTGTTCTTTTGGGCCTGTGATGAGGTAGCACATCCTGACAGGTAGCTGGTGCAAAACTGCTCACCTTAGGGCCAGGAAGTGAGAAACAGGGAGAGGAAGGGGCCAAGATCCCACTGCCCCCTGCAAGGGAACATCCCCAATACCAAAGAAGGCTTCACCACCTCCTAGTAGTGCCTGCTGGGAAATAGGCCTTTACCATATTTAGGGGACATTTACTATCCAAACAATGGCAGATACTGTATTTTAAGATAGAGGAAGACAGAGAGAGAGAGAGAGAGAGAGAGAGAGAGAGGATGTTCACCTACTGTTTGTGACAGAATATTGTCTAAATTATTCTACTTTATTATTGTTGTTGTTAATCCTTACTGCACCAAGTTTGTAAATGAAACTTTATCGCAGGTATGTATATGAAGGGAAAAAATATAGTATACATAAGGTTTGGTAGCATCATGGTTTTGGATAGCCACTGAAAGTTTTTTAACAGGTCCCTCTGGATAAGGACGGATTACTGGAGCATGAATATATGATCTACCAAACATACTAGAAAATGCTAATGGGCAAAGGAGGGGCTATTAGTAATTATGCCAGAATAACTGGTGCAAACCACGGGCCAACTGGAACATGTAACCACCTTAATCAAAGGGGCTAAGTTGGAGCCACAGTCTTGCCACTTACTGACCTTGGCCAGGTCATTTACCCAAGTCCTACTTGGGCAACAAAAGCTTCTGGGCAGAAATGTTATTCGGGGACAGGAGGCACTGACATACTGCCCTTCCTGTTCCCTGTTACAGATAAAGACATGGGTTTGTTAGGGTCAAGGACCAGGAGAACCAAATGTTGGTAAGTCTCTCATATAAAATGGCATAAAATCTAAGTCCTTCCAGAAAAGAGATGCAAAGTCTAAGTTTAAAAGAGCATTGTTGCTGTAAAGCTCAGCTTCCCAGTTCTGCCAAGAGCATCCCTGGCACCACGATGTATCCATTAGAGAAGGGGGCGGGCAGCCAATGAGATGCTGAGATGTGACTATTTGTTCTTGGCATACTGGCTTGAACAGTGCCCTACGCCAGATAATACATGTCCACCCAGTACCTCGGAAGGTGACCTTATTTAGAAATAGAATATTTGCAGATGTACTCAAAGATGAGGTCACACTGGAGTAGGGTGGGCCCTAAAACTCAGCATTAATGATGTCCTTATAAGAAGAAGAGACAAGCCGCAAACACGTGAGGGAGAAGGTGACATAAACATGAGGACAGAGACTGGGATGATCTTGGCAAGTCAAGAAATAGCAAGAATGATGGCCACCTCCGAAGGCCAGGAGGGACATGTGGGTCCTTAGGACCCAAAGAAGGAACAAAAGCTGCCCGTGCTTAGCGTTTGGATCCCCTGCCTCTCCAACTGTAGAATAACTTTCTGCTATTTTAAGCCATCTGGTTTGCAGCAATTTGTTATGGTATCTCTAAGAAACTACTGTCGCTGGCTAAATAACTGCAGAATCAATCAAACCTCAGTCTAGTCAGCCATGAAGTGTTTTCATCTTTTCCCATTTTTTTCTGTTGTAGATCAAATCCTCATCCTATCTGCCTTGGCCTATGGTCACAGTCTATGGTCTTTCTCTACGCAGAAACTAAGCAAGCAAACAAGAGCAATAACCTGTAAGAAATGAATACTGACTCTAGAAGAAACAAAAAGTTGCACAAGAAAGGAGACATGATAGTATGACTTGGATGTAATCATAAGCGTAAAAGTTGGCTCAAATGTGAAAAATCTTTTCTATTTTTTTATTTTATTTTATTTTATTTTTTTGGTACCGGGGATCGAACTCAGGTTCTTGCGCTTGCGCAGCAGGCGGCGAAACCACTGAGCTAAATCCCCGGCCCTGTGAAAAATCTTTTTTAACAAGCACTGTTCAGGAAAAGCAAGTTAGCATAATGGGCCTGGCTCCTCTGCTTTAAGCGTCTCGTCTTGCTTACACTGCTGCTTGGATTTCATGGTAAGTGATGAGTAACTTGCTGTGCCTCAACTGTTTGCACCAACAGTATGGTTTATGCTGACTAGCTGGTTGTCTTTTGGAAGCTTAGAACTTTGTATATGCTCAGCAGCGGGTATCTATGCGACAAGCCCTCAATAAAATCATGTAAACCTTGGGCACTGAGTCCCTAATGAGCTTCCCAGGTAGACAGTATTTTTCGTCTGTTGTCACAGCTTCCTGGAGGAACAGTATACATCCCATACGACCACCACCCCCAGGAGAGGTCCCTGAGAGCTGATGCCTGTTCTACTCCGGACTTTACCCCATGTGCTTCTTACTCTTGCCGATCTTGCTCTGTATCCTTGTGCTATAAGAAATATTACCCATAATGCTACCGTTTGATTGTACCCACCTGCAAGTTTATAGTTTGGAAACATAATCCCCGAATAGCATTGTTGAGAGGTGGGACATTTAAGGGCTGATCAAGTCAGGAGGGCTCTGCAGTAATACTTCTGTTGTCAGAGTGGGTTTCTTCTAAACAACGTGTTGAGCATTTCTTTGTGCGAGCTCATGCTTTGTTCCCATCTCGCCTTTTGCCACGCGCCGCAGAATGACCCAGCCCCCATCAGATGCCGGCCCCTCAGTCTTGGACTTTCCAACCTCTAGAATTATAAGCCAAGAAATTTCTGTTCATTATAAATTACCCCCTCCGTAATAGCTTGTGATATCAGCACGATATGGACTATAGGCATGAGGACAACTCATGCCAAGTCTCGTGAATCCTCCTGAATCATCAAACCTGAAGGTGATGTTGGAGTGAGACGGATTTAACAAAATATTACTACAATTTATAACTGATAAATCAAGAGATACAAGCATGTTCTAAAAAGATAAAGAATGAAAAGGTAAGTGGCAGAATAGAAAAGAGTCTACCTCTGAGTACTGGACTTGGGGTAGGAAAGAGCTGAGGATGGCTGCTTTTCTGTAGGTCTTGGAAGTCACTTCAAAGCTATATATGTGCATTACTTGGATAAAAATTAGAATCAAAATGACTATAAAAATTATTTTTAGGAAAATCTCTTTAAATTTCTCTCATTAACTCCGTATGCTAAGTACATATACTATATAACAGGCTCTGATGTTACATAATTAAACTTAATTCTCTCTCTCTGTCCCTCTCCCCCCTCCCTCTCTCTCTCTCTCTCTCTCTCTCTCTCTCTCACACACACACACACACACACACACACACACAGTACTGTATGTAGGCTATAGCACTTTAACTTCACAAAATAAAAATCCTTATTTGGATGAATTTCTGGGGAGCTGAGAATGAAGTTGTCCCCTAAATCCAACATCCAACTCACCCTGCATTTCCTCCAAAGACAATAAAGAAGAAGAGCAAACAAAACTGAAGCTCACACCTTCAGCAGAAATAGAAAACAGAAAATGCTCAAATCTCAAATTACCTATAAGTAGAAAAAGCAGTACCAAATCTCTGGGATTTATCTCTCAAACTCCCACAGCAAGCTTTTGCAAAGACCAAGAGCCGACAAGGAAAACTGTGAGAGAGGAGCAAGGAGAGAGCCTCAGACTGGTCTAACTCACTTCCAGAAAGAGGAAAAAATCTCCTCTCCTCAAAGGGTGTAAGCTCTGAAAGAGATCTGGAAGACCAGAGCAGTGATCATAGATAAGAGGACAGTCAGTTCTAAGTGGCAGTCCTCAAAAAACTCTCTTCTGGAGGAGAAGAAAGAAAACTTAAGAAAATAAGTAGATATGTAAATAACAGAAGTTGAGTTTCTCAGTGTCTAAGAATAGAGGTGCAAGTATGAAAAGGAAGAAAGATTGAATGAACTTTATGGCTCTCGATTAGAGGTGGAAGTGCCATGATTTTTCATTTAAGTGGGTAGAAAGATATAGAAAATTATATAGAGGAATACATGTGTATACATACATGTGATTCCTAACTCTATGTGTTGACAGGGCCTAGAAGTAAAGACACCCCAGGAAAAATAAATACCCCTAGTACTCACGTACTGGTTTCTAACTCCCCACTAATGGTTGATTTCAGAGCTGGAGCAGTGTTCATAAGGAATATGTCTAAACATCTTTTTTCACCAGCCAGGAAATACTTAAGAATGTTAAATCCCACCAGAACTAGACTGAAAAAGACCCCACTGTCCATATCTAAATAATTTGAGCAAAAATAAATAATGGTTACAATAGAAAAACTCTATCTTACTGTAGAATGTAAACAAAAAAACCCAGATGGAGTAAACGAGATTAGAAAATCATCTTGTGGCAATCATCACGGCAGTAATTGATTGTCACAAATCATCAGTGGATGCAAAGACTAGTGGGTGAACATTTGAGGAGAAGCAGGATATTTACGTAAAAGTTCTCAAAGCATCCCTTCACAAGACATTTAGTAATTGCAACGAGGAAAGTGGTAATTTTATTGTAGAAAAAAATCTGGCAGCTAACCTGTTTAGTTTTCAGTGGTACGAGAAAAATCGACATGTAAGGACACCCTAAGAAGAACTTAGCACAAAAATTCAGAGCTTAATCTAATCATAAGGAAATGTCAGAGAACCAACCCCCAAATAAGGGACATTCTACCAAATAAGTCAACTATTTTTTGCTTCAAAATATCAGGGTCATTTAAAAAGAGCACCTATGAGTGATCCTTAACATTATTGGCCATTTGGCAAAATGTGAATAAATTCTGTAGATTAAACAATAGTATTGCACGAATGTTCATATCCTGGTTTTGGTCATTTTTTATGTTATATACAAAAAAATGTATTCTTAGAAAATACACATTAACATATTTAGGAATAAAGAATCATCTGAGATTTAATTTTAAATGGTTTGAAAAAATACACGTGGAGAGAGACAGCGTGATAAAGGATATGTGGTAGATTATTATTGACAATTAGAACATGAGAGGCGTACACAGGAGTTCTTTGTCCTGTTGTTTTGACTAATCTCTAAGTTTGAAATGATTGTGAAATTTAAAAGGTTTTAATGAAAGAAATCCTCATTTGGCAAGCAAAGAAACTGCAAATTAGGTTGAGTTCTGCCCATGGTTGCAGGTGGGAGACAGAGAAGCAAGGAGTAGAAAACAAATCTGCCCTCTGCTCATAGTCACCACACAGACTGCCTACTCCCAGACACAGCACATCCCCACACGGGAAATTCCACTTAATGGAAATGTCCAACACAGACAAATCTCTAGAGACTGCAACAAGATCAGTAATTGCCCAGAGCTGGAATGAGAGAGAGAATGGGAAAATTAGGGAGTGTAACTCAAGAGGACAGGATTTCTTTTTGGACTGCCAAAAATACTCTAACGTTGATCACGATGCTCTTTGCAACCTCTGTGAATATACTAAAAACCACTGAATTGTACATTTTAAATGGGTGAATTGTATGGTATGCAAATTATATGCTATGCCAATTATATTTCCATACAGCTGTTTCCCCCCACCAAACCAAAAATTTACAAGCGGAAATTCAAGCTCAGAACTCAGTTTCTGAACAGCATCGTGGCTTGTCCTGAGGAATGAGAAAGAAGCTTGCTGGCACGCAAGAGAAAGATGAGCTGCTGCACCCTTGGTTATTCAAGCACAGCCCAGCCCTGGACTGAGCCTGAGACCAGCAAAGCCCAATTAGAGGGTAGCTGATAATATGCTTGCCTGGAGGATAAGGCCAATGTGCTGGCTCAGCCTTCTGAGAGCCAGGAACCAGACCAGGCTAAAGAGGAAAGTGGAATTGTTTCCATTGGAAACAAAGGAATAAGGCCCCATGAGTACTTGGAGGAAGAGCATGGAATTTTATCTTCTCATCAAGCCTGCCTGAGGCTTAATGTCCTAAAGCACTGAGATATTAAAGTCTGATTTTAGAAAAGCTTTTCATGCTTGCTTTATATAGTTCTGTACCATTCAAATACAGGCAAAGCAATTATCCTTTGGCTCTTCTTATTCAAAGTACTTTCCTGTCTGACAGGTAGGTAGATGTCTCCAGCTGAGGCTGCACCTGGCCCTTTGTAGGATGAGAATAACAGAACTAACTTAAATTAATTTAAAATAACTACTTAGAGGCTGGCTTCTTAGGAAAGAAAGACCTGTCCCTCTTATCCCTAGATAAAACAACTGCTTGTGGGATTATCTGAGATCTTTTATGGACCCTTAACAGCTTTTTAAAGTCCTTTCTGAAAAGTCAGGTGGCACTGACAAAATAAACCATCAATAGCTATTGATATGATCAGTAGGAGTGTGTGTGATTCCCTCCCAAATAGCCCTGGGCTCAATCTTCAGTACAAAAAAAAAAAAGAAAGAGAGTCTTCGGCCTTGAAAGAGTCAAGTTTTATGGGGGGGGGGGGGGGATTGTTGTTTGTTTGTTTGTTTAGAAATCTCATTTATTGTTTTTGTGTTTCTTATTGTATGCAGAAAAGTCAAAGGTAAAAATTCTCTTCTCTGAATAGCTGAATTGTGACCCTCATATCACACTGTCCACAAAAATCAACTCATAATAAATCAAAAATCTATACTTAAGAGACCTGAAACTGTAAAATTACTAGAAGAAAATAAAATGTAGGGGGGAAAGCTCCATGCCATTGGTTTGGGCAATGATTTTTGAATATGATCCCAAAATCACAGGCAGTAAAAGCAAAACTAGACAAATAGAATTATATCAAACTAAAAAGCTGCACAGTAAAGGAACAGAGTGAAGAGTTATCCTATAGGACAGGAGAATATATCTGCAAATCATACCTCTGGTAAGGAGGTAATCCACAATACACAAGGAACTCAACTCAAGTGTAAGAAAAAACAACTTGACTTAAAAATGGGCAAAAACCTTGAATAGCTGTTTCTCAATTAATGCAAACAAATGATCAGCAGGTACTATTTGAAAAACTGCTCTGCAACCCTAATCAACTGAGAACTGCAAATAAAACCGCAATGGAGGCAGTGTCATAAGATGTCAAACAGGACTTTCTCTGGAGTAACAAAGCAACTGCCTCGTAATGAATGGGGGCTTGCTATGTAACAGGCACTATAACAGGTGTGTTCTGTGTCTTATTAAATCCGAAAAATAGCCCGATGAGGTAGGAAATATTGCTATTCCCATTGCACAAATGGGAAGCCCTAGGGCTACTGTGAAAAAGGCAAAAAGATAAGAACTGGCTAGGATGTGGACAAAGAGAAGCACTTGCACACTGCTAGTGGGAACGTAAATTAGCACAGTCATGATGGGAAACAGTATAGAAGTTCCTCCAAAAATTAAAAATAGAACTGTCACATGATCCAGCCACCCCACTGCTGGGTATGTACCGGAGGGAAATGAAACCAGGATGGGGAAGCACATCTCCTGTTCTCACTGCAGCTCTGTGCACAACAGCAAGGAGGAAAATCAACCGATGGATCGCAAAGAAAACACACTGTGTGTATACAGTGGGATGCTTGCTATTTGGCCTTAAAAATACATGAAAGCTTGTGTTTTGCAGACAAACATGGCATGATCTCACTCATGTGGAGAGCAAACAAGTGGAACTTATGGAGAAAGAGAGTAAAAAGGTAGTTACTAGAGGCTGGGGTAGAAGGATTGGGAAGATATTGGTCTAAAAACACAAAATTTCAGTTGAACAGGAACAATAAGTTCCATAGATCTATTGTACATCATGGTCAGTACAGTTAAGAACAAAATATTGTATACTTGAAAAGACAGTAAAGTTTAAGTGTTCTTGCCACACAAAAAAAGAAAAAAAAAGTATAGGAGGTATATATTAACTAGCTTGATTTAGGCATTCCACAATAAATACATATATTAAAACATCATGTACACATACTAAATATATATAATTTTGATTAGTTGACAAAAAATAATCATTTTTTTAAATTCTTTTATTGGTACATTTTAGGTATACAACACATTTACATTTCTCATTGGGAACTTGTACCTTTACATGATGCATCTTGGTTCTTATTTTTTCCCCATTCCTAGCCCTCCCTTCACCCCCTCCA
>NW_004624750.1:14055957-14067625 GCF_000247695.1 Heterocephalus glaber | reverse complement strand
TACACTTTCAGTTTCTCACACCAGAGAAACTATTCGATATTTACACATGTGTGTCCTAAAAAAGTAATTATTTTAAAAAACAGTCTTCATCTCAATCACAGCTCATCACATTTTAAGATTGTGTTATTTACCCTCTCTCGGATTGTCTTCTCATTTGGGCAATAGGAGTAGCAATATTTTCTATCTAACTGGGCTATTTTGAGGATTTAATAAGACACAGAACACATCTATGATAGTGCCTGTCACACAGAAAGCACCCACTATCCATTAGTGGCTATTGTTACTCCTAGAGAAAGTTCTATTTAAAATCTTATGAAATTCTCTCCAGAAAAATCATGGTACCCATTGATAGATAAACTTCCGGGCCTCAGTTTTCTCATTTAAAACAAGAATAATTCATATAGCAAAGGCAAGAATTAAGTAAGAAAATATATGACTGTAATTTGTAAATTACAAAGCTTTATTGGCCTTGTTTAATACTACTTTCATCATTAGTATTATTAGTGCTCTAAAACTCCAAGAAACCACGACTGTTGTCATGTACTCATCCAAAACCTACAGTCAATTTTTAATTTTTAGCCTCAGCTTTAAACATGATGAAGACAGACTGCCTTTTTTCTTGATGAAAACATACACACACAGAGAACAAAAGAATAATTAGGGAGCTAAGTGGTATGTGTTGTTTTTTTTTTAAAGACCAATTTAGTTCATGTTTCTACCTCATGGTTTGCAATAAGGAATATCAGAAGGAAAGGGTCAAACATTTATGCATTTGCAAGAGAAAAATAGAGCTGGACTTGGTGGGAAGGTGTTTGTTTCTTCTTTCTTTCTTTTTCTTTCTATTCTTTTTTCCGATAATCTATGGCCAAACTCAGACTTTTTTTTATTAGTACGTGTTTGGAATACAGTGGACCCTTGACTTACAAACTCAATTTGTTCGTGAAGGCTGGTTGTAACTCAAGTGAGTCAGGCTCCTCTACACAGCCTGCAGAGTCTCTCTCCTGTATAACTTTCGGCCACACTTTCTTTCAGGCAGATTCCAGGGTCTTAGAGAGACACTGGCCCAGGATTCCTCAATTAACTCCACACAGGAAAGGATGCTGTCATGCTCCTTCCGGAACTCTGTAAGGGTTAAATCTGTATCTGAGACCATCTGGAAGCACAAATCCAGCATTCAGGTTGTAACTCAAGGCTTTGTTTGTAAGTTAAAACTAAAATTCTGGGACTCAAGTTGTTCGAATGTCAGGCCATTCCTAACTCAAGAGTCCACTGTACATAATGATAACATTTATGGCGAGGCATTGGTAATGTGCATAACACGTCTTAATTCTCTCTTCATTCCCTTCCTCTCCCCTCCCTCTCTTTCCCTCCATGTCTTGGTCCTCTTCCCTTTTGCAAAAGATCTATGCTTTTAAGAATGGCTCCAAATCCTGCTGGTTTGTCTATAGGCAAGATGCAGAGATAATATGACAAAATATAAGTAAGACTAGTGAAATACCATCCTGAATCTGATTTTAAATGCTTGGTTCTTGGGAACAAACACTAAACCATCTCCATGATGTGGAGCTGACCTATTTTTGAGGCCAGAAGAAGGAATTATCAAAAGTGAGCCAGAACTACATGGAAGCCTTTTAAAACACAGATTGCGGAGAGTTAGTGCCTCAGAATGGAGGACTCAATAGTTGTGGAGTTGGGCCTGAGATTTCGTTTCTTCTTCTTTTTTTTAGCTATAAAAGTAAATATTTAAAATGAGCAAAAATTTGTTAACGAATGATATGTACTTTTTAAAATGTGGCAAACACCACGTGCATTTAAAAATTTTAAAAAGCAATGTATTTTTAACATGACACTTTAAGTAATGAACTTTTCAGTAAATTTCTACAATGCCTTCCCCCTATTTTTGGGCTGTTTTCTCCCCCATTTCTAACAAGCTACTTATGCTGCTGGCCTAAGGACCACAGTTTGAAAACCAGTGTTGTCCAGAGTAGAGGTATTTCCGTAATTATTCTCAACTCTACCTGGGTGGTTGGGAGGAGAAAAAAAATGTTATTTAATTTCAAATAGGAGTGAAAGGTGAGAAATGAGAAGAGGATTGAAATTATGGTCCAGAAGTGTTACAACCTCTGACGACGTCTGTTCTGTGAACCAGTGGAAACCAGAGACTCCACGAACGCCAAGGCCTTGCTGAAGTCCCTAATTCAAAGCCTCCATAGGCACCAGCTTGTCCCCAGGAAGGCAATTAGCACAGCAGAAGTCAGCTTGGCCTGATGTAGACACCAGCATCTCAGAGAGGAGATCAGGCCGCTGCTACAAAGGGCCTGAAAGGATATGAGCAACAAGGAAGAAGAGCTATCTGCTCTGGCTCTTTATTCCTCCTAAGCAATTTAAAATATTACTTGATTCAAAGCTATAACTGTAACTGAATTCTTGGCTCAAGAAAAGAGTTGTAACTGGGTGAAATTATTAAAAATGACCAGCATTTATTAAAGATCAACTGCATGTTGGACACTTCACATGCACTATCCCATATAATCCTACATCAACCTGTAAAATAGAAGCTACTATAATTCTCCCCATTGGTCGTGAGAAAACTCATGTATGAAACTGGCCCTACATCACAAAGCCGGCAAATAACCGATCCAGGGTTCAAACAAGAGCACACAGTTTCCTCATCCTGGGCTATGTTCAAACAACACAGGCCCACGTGAAGAATGAGCCATGAGAGATACATCTATAAAACCTAACTGGTCCTTCTGAACCTTCAGAATGAAACACATTTCTTTGTGTGTATGTTGCCACTCCCCTTGGAAAGCATGATTCTCTTGTTGCCGCTGTACTATTAAAAAAAAAATGCAAAGTGACACAGAGAGATGCAAACTGAACTCCCTTTGTTCTATCAGCCTCTTAAACATTTTGATGTTACTAGATCAACAAGAATTCCCTTTGTCCATACACTGGGTATTGAGTTCCACTCCAGCAAGGCAGTCCTCCAACCTCCTTTGATATGAATCTTAGTCTTTCTTTTAGTTGACACACCTCTCCAGAAGAAGGAAGCAAACATCTGAAAAAAAGACACCATTTCTGTGATTAACCACCTAAAGACGCATCATGGCTTTGGCTTATTTAATATTCCCAGCAACCTGCAAGGCAGACACTGTCTCACCCATGTGTTCCTGAGGAAACAAGCCTGGGGACCTTGGGCGTCGCTGTTACTATCAGGCATCTGGAAGGCGGCCAGGTGGCTCCCTGATTCAAGCTCTTGACTCCAGAGCCTTACTGTCTTCCCTTCCCCTAATTCTCCTTGTACTTTTCACTACTTCTGTACTTTTCAAACCACATTCCATAAAGCTTAAAAGCTAAATAAGGCGAGAGGAGCAAGGGTCAGCTCACAAAAGATTTCAAAATGTACAGCATTGGGCCGGAGATTTAGCTCAGTGTTTTCGCAAGGACCGGAGTTCAATCCCCGGTACCAAAAAAAATATACACACACACACACACACACACACACACACACAGAACATTTCATTTCCTGGTTTCTTTGGGGTCTTGGAGACCTCTCCCATCCCATAGAATTGGGGCCACCATTGTCACCGGGATGAGTTCTCTGGGATGCTGCCCCCTCCAGTGAGCGAGTGGGCATGGATTCCCTACGTTTGTACCCCGGAAGGATGAATTTCAAAGGCCAGGCCCACTGGCCTTTTCTCTTTCCATGAGCTGCCCCTGGCATTTGAGCCAGCACGGGTTAACACTGCCAAGAAGGCGCAGATTTTCCCCGGCTTTGTAAGGCTCTGCTGCCACCTTGTGGCTCAGAAACACAGCTGTGGCCTGACGACACCAGTCACAGAAATCATAGGGGATTCGGAGCAGGGATGGTGGAGAAAGGTAAGTTGGGGAAGAATATGGCATTTTCCCTGAGTTGTCAGAGAAAACATAGGTCACATTTTTCACAAGTAATTTACCAGTTATGAGCACAGGGCTTGGAGTTTAAACTTACCCAATGAATAATTATTTTTCTGGGCCTCATTTTCCTTGTCTGTATAACAGGAATAGTAGTAACTTCAGGGGGCTGCTCTAAGAATTAAAAGAAGCAATGTACGTGGAGCATTTGGCCTTAAGCCTGCCATCGAGTCAGCGTTTGCTGTTACTATGGAGCTAAAGCTACTATGTGTGCTCCCCTCCAATACCCAAGTGAGATCCTCACTTCCCTGTCCCTTCCCAGGATTCTCCCATTTCACTTTGCTCTGCTTTGGCTTGAGGATCCACCACTACTTCTTTCCCTATCTTTGAAGTATGAGCTTTAGGGGAGTCGAATAGCACATTTCAAATCTCATCTAATATCTTTATGATCTTTTACCAAGTCATACGAACACCCTGAGCCTTAGTTTCCTCATCTACAAAATGGGGTTAACAATGCCCTTCTCCCAATTACAGGAAGAACTGGAAATAACTTATGCAAAGCATGGGGCACAATCAGTGTCTTGCATGTAGCCATTACTGTCTGTGGCAGTGATCATTACACTTGTTCATGCCAATTCTCAAATCCTTTGTGTTTCAACAAGAAACAAAGCCTTTAAGCTCTCCTTGGCCATCAAAGAGGCTGAGAAAAGTTGGAAAGAAACAGCCTTTGTGGTGTCTAATTGTACAACCCTAATAAAGCATTATTTTCCCATGATTTCATAATAATATCTATTTCCTCAAGGCTAAAATGCAACTTTTTCATATCTTAAACGTGTCAAATGTTGAAATGTATTTTACAATCCATGCATACTTGTTATGTGTTTATTTATTTTCAACTTCCTCTGAGGGAAAAAAGATGCTAGTGAATCAAAGCATATCTTATAATTGATGATAGTTTAGGGTTAACAAAGATAAGTGCATTCGAAAAAGTCTAATAAGTGCAAATCTCAAAGTCCAGGTTGATGGTGACATCCTAAATGTTCCTAACCACAAAGACATGAATTCTCAAAACCACAACGCTCTTACTTCCCAGGCTTATTGGTACAAGAATGTTTCTCAACACCCTCCTCCACTTATTTCCTGCGGTCTCTTGCACACCCACTTTCCTTGGGCTGTGACCCTCTCCCCTTGGTCTCTCGGGACACAGCTCCACGTGTTACCTCCCTTGCTCTCTGACACCAGCCCCGCACACCCTCTTCGTCAGGCCTCAAGCCAGCCCCTCACCTGGCTGAGGGCACAGGACACTTGCCATTCTCATACCTGCTCCCTTCTTCCCATCTCTCTCCTGAGATGTCTTCCCACTCACCAACTGTCTCTCTACTCCTTCCCCTAAAGTATTAAAAATAAGAGCTTTAAGAGCGCTCATGGCTTAGAGAGCTGGTCATCCTTCAAAGTCCTCAAAACATCAGATTCCCAGGTTGGGTTCAGTTAGGGTAATCAATGATAGAAATATTCATATATAATAAAAAGAAAAGTCATTCTTTTTCCAAAAAGATACCTCCTACACATCTGTTTTTACACTATATCGATGGAATATAGATTTACACTCACTACATTAAATATAATACAATATAGTACAATTATATTACAGAAACACGCTTGTACATTTTATATTATATGAAATGTTTACACCTTTGCAATATGAATAGTTAATGAAAACCGTGCACTTTCTGTTTGCCACAATCCTTAATGCATGTAACTATCACAGCAAATCTCTGACATAGTTACGGTTTTACACGTGAGGAAACTCAGACACAGAGTGTGCAGTCTGTTGTCAAAAGTCACCCAGCCAGCGCAGAGGCAAGGCTGGATCTACACACAGGCTGCGGGCCACACATCCTTTTCCATTGTCATTCCTATCTTCTCCGCCGAATTACCGATCAAAGGAACGTGATGAACAGGAGCTCGTTTTAGCCGATAGCCACAAGTGACAAACTGCAACTATGGGGCCATATCCTCACGTCCCCAACCCATTATGGTTCAAATATGAAATGTGCCTCAAGACTTATGCACTGAGGGCTGGATTCTTCCATGCAGCAATGTGCAGAGATGGGCCCAGAGAGGTGGCTGCATCATGAGGGTGCTAACCTTCGTCAATGGATTAACCCACTGATGGATTCATAGCTAAGTGGGCCCATAGAGGGTGAGCCCAGTTGGAGGAAGATCACTGGGGCTATGCCTTGGAATGGCACATCCTGTTCCCAACCCTTCCTCTCTGGCTTTTGTCCTTTCTCTGTGCTTTCTGGCTGCTATTAGATCAGCAGCTTTCCCCTCCCATGCCCTTCCACCATGATGTTTCTGCTCCAACACAGGCCTAGAAACAACAGAGCCAAGTTAGCATGGACTGAAACCTCAGAAACCATGAAGCAAAATTAATCTTTCCTCCCTGAAGTTGTTTGTGTCGGGTATTTTGTCTCAGAGATATAAAGTTAACCAATACAGCACCCTCACAACACACAACACATACAAATAATATTCGTGTCTGATTCCAAGGTAAGGACCAATTTTTTCTGGAAAATTTTTTAAAAATCAGAATTTGAGTTCTGTATTTTAAAAGGGGGAAGGTCAGAGGACAGACAGGTGGCCTCCTGCTAGTTTTCAATGGCACATGTGCTCCTTTGGAGCACTGTGACAGAGGAGTGTAAGATGGGCCATCCAAGGGTCTGACCCACCTGCCCATATGATAATTTCCGTCCCTTGCAACACAGAAAGAATTTGGAACTCTTGAGTTTTCAATTACCTCATATCCCAGAAACAGACGACAAGACCTCTAAATTCTAGTAAGAAAGATTTTGCTGTCTTTCCTGAATATGCAAACAAGAAATCATTCCCAGGATACCTGAGCCACTGCATTAACATTGCTCAACCTTGGACCAAATAGGGAGCTGCCTTTCAAAGTAACTGAAATGCAGCTGGGATCGCTGCCTGGGTTTCTAATGAATGGAAACTTGTTGTATAATTGGAAATAAGCTTAACATGCTTCGTTCATTATTGTCA
Organism: Heterocephalus glaber; assembly: GCF_000247695.1. The sequence goes on along the minus strand of NW_004624750.1, from coordinate 14,060,671 downwards.
GGAAAAAAGGAGGGGAAAAGGATAAAAGGCCCCTATGCCAACTTTTTAAAAGTCCCTCTGGCCCATTTGCTTACATAAAAACTAGCCCGTCATCTTCAGCCACTCCACATCTTGGCAGCAACTTTGCTGCGCACCTCCCACCTCCCACCCCCACCAGGCTGAAGATAGAATGATCTTTGTAGCTGCTCCTTTGCAAAGGTAACTTCAGTGCAGGGGAATAGCTAATAAGGGTGGACGAATAACTAGCTACTTCACTCCAGCCTTAACAGGCTGTTGCAGCCGCCAGGTACAGATGGAAGGTCAGCCAACCAACACCTTTTTCTACTTCTTCCAAAGAAAAACAAAGTGAACTTGGATTCCTTGGGGTCCTAGACATAGTGCTGGCAGCCAAACTGAATTACAGCTTTTAACTCTGATATCTCAAGAGCTTACAGCAAATTTTTTTCTCATCTCCAGGCCCCTCTTCTGGTGTCCACTGTCATTGCCAGTTGCCCAGGATAACTGGGAGGGAGCAGGACCTACTGAGACACAGATGGAAATCATCAAACAAATGGTCTTTAGTCTGAACTACTGATACCAACACACAGGCCATGAGCACAAGCCCCCTTCTCAAGTCGAGCCATTAAAAGACAACTGGACTGAATGATCATAACTGAACTACTGCAGCTAGGTGTTGCCCGGCTATCTCTTTGCAGTAAACCAAAAAGCTTAAGAGGGCCTGATTTCAACCAAATAAAGATTTTGCCACAGAAGCCACTTATGGGATAACAATCAACTCAACTGGTGGGTCTGTGAAAAGAGACCCAATTCATGGATTTCCATAACTAAAGCCAATCTTAATAGACAGAGAAAATATTTAGAGCTGATTTAGCAAAATGGCCTGCACTCTGATCTACTCAAAAACAAGAAAACCAAAAAAACTCAATCCCAAATAAGTGAAAACTCTCTAGTTAAGGAGCATCAACCTGGAGAGAAATCGAAACAGGATCATATAAGGCTTAACAAGATAAAAATAATAAGTCATTTATCTCAAGGAACAGAAGAGAATCTTACAAGATGAATTAACTATACCCTTCACATCTGTTAACTCTATTTCACTCCATGGAACCATCAAGGAGTTCAGCCAACTCGTGACATGTATTTTTCACTTAGTCAACAAATGTTTATTGAGGGCCTATTGCATGCCAAGGAGTCTACAGCTACAGTAGTGAAGATTAATCTAGTCTCTGTATTCACAGAGTTCAGAGTCCATAGGAGCCAGCTGTTCCTCCAACTGTGTCACATACTAGGAAGTTAAATTGAAAAGAGCACTGGACCAAGAGTCAAGGAAATTGAGATCAAGAGTTGGCTCTGCCATTGTCCTTACAAGTGACCATTAGCAAATCCCATAGGTGTCCCCATGCCTTTGTAAAATGAGGGAGGTTTGTGAGGTGCAACATGGTTTATTTTCTGCTCGTGTCCCTTGGGATGCAGAGCTCAGAGTTTCTGGAGGGAATGATGGAAGAGTTCGTGGGTCCAACCTCTGCTCATACCTTCTCCTTCTGGCAGCTTATACCAGTCTTTCACCTTGAGAAGATGAACCACAAGGAGGAATCTCTGTGAGAAAAGTTCCTTCTGCACAGAGAATCCTCTTCAGAGATACTTTGGTGAATAATCTCATGCTGCTCTCATGAATGTTACCCCATCCCACAACCTCATGTGACTTCTGTTTGGCCCTTTATTCTTCTTATTTTTTTTTCCCTTCTCATCCAATCTAAATTCACCAAGATAAGGTCATTACTCACATGAACAGTTTATTTCATCTCAGTTACTATGTTTGCATATTTTTCTTGCATAAACCATGATGTTTCCTATTTTAACCACCATATAGACCGTGTGTTCTTTCTGGGAAAATTTTTTGGTTTTGTTTGCTTGCTTGTTCATATTCTACATTGTTCTCAGAATGGATTTAAAATGGTTTTACAGGAAGGTATAAAATACAAGACTGTATAATATATTTAAATCATATCAAAATAAGATGCACTCACATTTTAAAAAATAAACAGTACAAACAGAATAGAAAAAAAAATAGGTCTACTTCCCAGAGTCAACTACTTTTAAATCATTTTTCAAAAATTTTAAATACTTTTTCAAAAATCCAGGTAATCGCCTTAATGCCTCCAAATGATATGTGGATACTACTAATTCTTGCTTTTTATATTTGATATCTATTGATTTCTGCCATTATAAACAAAAAGTTAACTCTCACCTTCCCCTTCTCTCAGTATAAATATGTCACCATTTCAGGCCAATCAGCATGCGTTTTTCTAAAACAATGATGATGTAAATGTTTCTCCTTAATACATCAAGTTGTTTGCTAAGCATGAAGCAGAAATGGGAATCTAAAAGTGGAAAAACAAAGGCTAGAAACTAAAATGGAGCTATACATACAATTAAACCCACAGTCTACTAGAAAACATGGATATTTCTCTAGTCCCGTGACCACTCTCAAACTGTCATGTGTATAAAAATTCCCATGGAGGGCCGGGAATTTAGCTCAGTAGTTCCACTCCCTGCCTTACAAGCTCAAGGTCCTGAGTTTGATCCCTGGTACCAAAAAAAATTCCCACGGAACCTTGTTTAGATGCAGATTCTCACACTGTGGTTCTGGTAGGGTCTGAGAGTTTGCGTTTCAGACAAGCATCCAGATGACATTGATCGAGCTCCTCAGTAAAGTACATTCTCCATAACAAGGTCTTATCCGATGGCTTCTGAATCTTTTTCTTTTTCCTTCTGCACAGAGCACCCCCTTCAGAGACACTCTCACTGACAGTCCTCTTCAATCCACTTCTTGCTGTACAGTGAGAGGCTCCTTGGCATCACTCATAACCACTTGGACCGAGGGGAGGAACAGATGTCACATCTCAGTTTTGCAAATGGGAAGCATCTTGCCAGGTAAGGACTCACTCAGAGCTGAAGGGCAAGTGGCAGAATTCCATAACAATTGAAGCAAGAAACTGCTCCGGTTTCTGCCTGCATGCAAATGGACCCAGAAGTTGTTGAAGCAACTCAAGACAAGCTAAAGACCATGCTTAACCTGAGTCGGATGGAAGTTAGAGTCAACAGGGTACGTGAAGGACAAAGCTCACTTCCTCTTCCATTCCCTTTTCTCTACTTCTTCCATTTCTCCAGGATGCTCTTCCTTTGCTCCTATCCAATGAGGCTACCAGCAGTCTGAAGACACAGGATGATGGAAAAAATGCCAAGGAAGCCTTTCACTTCTCTACAATGGCTCTCCTTCAGCACTAAAGAAGTCATCTTTGAATATTCCCAGGCAGTGACATCCATCATGTGAATAAAGACCACTCATATGCTGTAAATGTTTAACAAATGACTGATTTGTAGCATTTTCCAATTTCTGTGGTAAAAGTACTCCCACTCTGGCCAATATCAAAATGCTAATGGGACTTTACTGAACATGGAGTCAGAAAGGCTTACCAAGCCTTGGCTCTCATAAGCTGGTACAATGTGGTGCCAGCATACCACAGGTGAAGACTGTAAGTCTGACACCAGACAATTAAAGCTGTACATGCAGGAAAGATTAATAGCCATTTTATCAACTTTCTCATCACTTTCCTTTACTATCAAACTAAATTGACCTGTCAAGGTCTTTAACAATTGATAATATTTCTTTATTGCAAAATATTTGGCAGAAATGTTACCACTACATGATTTAAGCCCTTGGTCTACAGATAGCTCCTATAAATAGCTTTTTTTGCCTTCCATTGAATTATTGCCTGTGCCAAAGAAATAAAGCGCTTTTCCCAACAGTTTCTATGCATTTGGTAACTCTATGGAAAAAAGAAAAAAATATCTACTGTTCCTACTGAAATTAAAATGACTCCAAACTTTTTATTTTGCTGTAGTTGTGTAATTATGGAATTTTCAGACATTGTAAAGGTCTGTTTGAAATAAATGCTTTCCTGAGCTTAAAAGTGCTATTTCAAGGAAACTTGAGATGAAACTTTCGTACAAGAAAATTATGATCAAATGGTTCTTGATCCAGTTTTTTTTAATTTATAAAATAATCAATTTCTACTCATTTTAAAAAATAGTTTGAACTTCAAGAGATATATATTCTCTGGCAGAGTCTAAAGGTTATGGAGGGTCAAACATGTTGGCAAGTGACCATAGATTGCTGGATAATTCCAAATGATTTCTCTCCTTGCATAGCCATGACCTTTGCAATATAGCTTTGCAACTTCTCCCATACTAGGATGGGATTTGCTTCTCTTTCTATGGAGCACGAGTTTGCCTTCTACTTCTTTGCCCAATGGAATGTGATAAAACAATGTGTGCAATGCAAGCACACTTGTTTCAAGATATATTTTAGAATTTCCCACTCGCTGATCAAGAAAACCTGGTAGCGTGTGAACAAATGCCAGCACAGCCTCCTGGGGAACCAGAGACCACCTGGATCAAGTCCAAACCATCCCAGGTGACCCAGAACCCCAACAACACTACAACTCTGCCAATGATCCGAGCCAGTACCTACTGACACCTGAACCCAGCCCAAATGCCCAAACTCCTGCTTCTTGCCCTCAAGAAGGTGCTGCTGATACAAGCCACTTGCAGTGGCTTAAAAGTCAAGACTAACTGGTACGAATCACTTGCAGATTAAACTCAAAAGATTCATTGGCCAAATGCAATATGGAGGTCTTCTGTGGATGCTGAT
>NW_004624750.1:14005833-14054508 GCF_000247695.1 Heterocephalus glaber | reverse complement strand
CCATCATTGTGTGGACATCATAAAGTACTTACACAAACCTCGACAGTGGGCCACTCACTTCTTATGGCTTCTTAATGCCACCAGGAGATGCAGTAACCACAAGACATGTGGGGCTTAAGCTGACATAGCACACATATTGTTTTGCTTTATTGTGAGCTGAAGGAGAGATTCCAAAATAATGCTAGTTGCATAATGTAGTACAGTGAGTACATAAACTAGTATGTACTCATTTATTATCAAGCATTAGTTACTATACATTATATGTGCTATATTTTATACAACTGGCAGCGGTAGGTTCGTTTGCACCTATATCACCACTCATATGGGTATGATGTTATTGCCGGTGGTTATGTCACTAGGTGATAGGAATTTTTCAGCTCCATCATAATCCTGTGGAACCACCATTGTGTTCATCACTGCCCAAGTTGCCCTTGTTTGGCTCCTGACTGATTTGGTATCAGCCATTTGTTGAAACATCATGGTTTTCAGTGTAATCACATAGGATAGAAATTGCAGAGGTGCTGGAGAGCCCTGTAGTCAGGTTCCAGTACCCACCTGCCCAGGACAAGACACAGGCCTGAGCAAAAGAGTACACTAGGGGACAGAACTAAGAGAGAGAAAGTGGGGTGCCAGGACGACCAATGCCAGTGCAACCAACAAAGGCCCTGGACAATCCAGGTGCTGACTGTTATTGGCAATCAAATAGGGTAAAAACAATGTGTGGTTTCTATGGAAATTAATGTAAACAAGGCTCATAAAGGACAAGACAAAGCATTCGCAAATTAGGAACAGACTAGACAAAATATATAATTGTAATTGGAACATTGTCCTTCTAGTCTGAAGGTTTTAGTTGTGGGAACAGAATTTGGGTGCAAGTTAGTCTGACCTCAGCACATAGGCTTCAGCCAGACTCACTTCTACAAACAAGCCAATTGTGGGGTTAACTCTTCACAGCCTGCTTTGTGCATAATCAGTATTACAGTCCTCTGCACAAAGGTGGTGTGCTAACTCCTGACATTTCACATTCCCTCTTTCTTAATGCTCAGCTTTGTGGGAAAAACGCATGCAAGAAAAGAGAGAAAAGGAGATAAGCTGGAATATGCAATGCTAGACAAAGTGTCCTGAGGTGCCAGAGGAAAGTAGGAGCGAGGCCCCAGAGCTGGGAAAGCTTCCCAGGTGGATCCTTTCTCTTTCTTCTTCAGAACCAGGGATATTCAGGAAGAAGGGTCATGCATGCAAAAGTACAGATCTGAAAAAGTGCATGCACTTGAGGAAGAAAGTTAACACGGTTGGAGCAAAAAGGCTCCAGAGTGATAAACAGTAAGACATGAGGAAGAAGAAAGAGGTTAGTGTATAAATACAGAAGCTCTTATCAACTTCAAGATTTTGAATTGCTTTCCCTATAGGAAATGAGGGCTTTCGATTTAGAAAATTCACCAAATGTGCAGTTGTTTTGGTTGTTGTTTCGTGTCTAAGGGTTTATAATCTGATGGGGTGTAGTAGAAGACATGATATGAAGATATGAGGTCCAGAGAAGAAACTGATAGAATAGTTCAGGTGAAAGACAGTGAGGCCCTGGAAAGAGAGATGCAAAGGAGCCAAGTAAAGCACCTGAAATTTCCACCTGGGTATGTGTATGTCAGACCTTGTCAGTTGCTTCAAAAAGAAATATAATTCATTTAAGCCGTATTTCCATATGCTTAAGCTATAAGAAGAAAATTACCCAAGAGAAGGTCTATGAGAAAAGATTTTATATCAGAAGTTTTCAGAACATTTATGATACACAGAACTTGAACTGGAACAGCAAAAATTATGTAGCATAGTTTGGTTGCTAGGTAGTTTATGTAGTATTTCCAGTTGAAAACCAATGTCAGAAACCAAAGTCAACAACTTTGATCTTTTTAAATCTTCTCAGTTTCTAGAGTTCAACACAAATAAATGTTATACTTTTTGAAAATGTTTATTTCCTTTCCATATTTAAATCCTGATTAAAAATTGGAGTATACAAAAGTATACTGTCTTCTATGTGTCATAGTTTTACTTTGTAAATCTTTAATAGGAACTAAATCACAAAACTAAGTATTACAATGAAGAACTGCTAGATGGCATTACTTGGAAAAGGTATAAGAACTGGCTAATGATCTTTTAAGAGACTCAGCAGTTTGTTTTTTTAAAACAAGGACAGAGATTAAATATCGACCACAATCTTGAGAAGTAGAATTGAGAAAATGTCCAAAGACACATTCACCTTTTGAAAATGATGTCAAATGCTTGATGCTCCCCCCAAGCCAACTTAATGTGGCAGAAGTAGGACAAAAAATGATAATTGGAAAGATGCTAGAAAAATTATTTAAGATGATACTAAAAAAGTAATTATGCTCACATTTGTTCTGAATAGATAAAATTTTATGTACTTTTAATAAGAACAGGATACTTATTCTAGTACCTGACTTCAAATAGTCACCAATTCCAAGTGTTCCATATTAAAAACATTATAGCAAAATTTCAGTCTGGGAACTCCACAGGCCTTTGTCATGGCCATTACTGTGCATCCTTGTCAAGAGATAATGAGGGGAAGCAAACACTTTTTCCTGCCAGCTTTGAAAAATCATCTGACTTTGTTGGCCAAACCCAGCAACATGGTTGGTCTGGGAGCCACAGGGTAGCTTAGGAAGCAGAGTGATCCTAGAAAGAACTAGATCTTCCCTCTCAAGGCACACACGGTCCCTCTGCCTCCATCACCTACTGACCAGGAGATAAAGAGTGAGTTCGTCATTGTTGTAACAAATACCTGACATAATCAACTTTGAAGTGAAAAGTTCATTTTGGCTCACAGTTTGGGAAATTTCAACCCCTGACCTACTGGCCCCATTGCCCTCACCTGTGGTGGCACATCGTAGAGGTATTAATGGGTGGCAGAAGCCTGTTTACCTCATGGCCAGGAATCAAGAGAGGAAATTCCAGCATTGTACAATCATGTCCAAGGACTTCCTGCAATCATGTCAATTCCCAGTGACCTCAAACCTCCCACCAGGCCCTGCCTTCTAAAGGTTCCCCCACCTTCCAACATCACCATTCTGAGGACTAAGCCCTTAATCACCGATTTTTGCAGATTCAAATTACAGCCTAGAGCAAGTCACTGGATCACTCTATACCGACGAAATGGAAAATCTCTGTAGTTTGTTTCTATTAGTTCTTTGGTTTTGTGTACATGTATGAAGATCAAATGAAATAATGGGTGGAAGAACACAGCCAAATGAATTCTTCTGTTGATGTTCCCTGGTTAAATATGATTTATAACATCACAGAATTTCGAGAGAAATTGAGAGAGTGATGTTGAAATGATATCTACCTCTTGACACTTTTGTAAGTCCCAGAATTCTACAGCCATTCTCCTCCCTGTGGTACGCATATTCAGTGTGCAAATAAACAGCACCAAAAAATTGTCTTTAGGTTTCATTTTTTCTTCCAGAAATGTTTCTTTTCTTCTAAGTAATATTGGCTTGAGATCTCTATTACACAAAACACATCAGACTGCAACTGTAATCTCTTGAGTTAAGGGAAGTTAAGGAAATCAATATTCTTGGTGTCTTGTCTACCAAAAGGCAAAAGTTTCTGGTAGTAAGAGTTTAGATCCAGGCATCAGTTGAATTCCTACTGGCTGTTGAGAGGGTGACTATAGATTCCTTCTGGGCCTCAGCTTCTCTGTCTTTAAAATGTGGCAAGGGGTTGGGCGGACTAATACTTAGTTACAGAATTGATATGAGTAGCCATGGCAAGGCATAAACGTGCCTAGCAGGATTTAGTAACAATTACTCCTAGTGTATCCCAGGGGCAGCCCTCTTCCTCCTTCTACCCAAGCCTACAGATTTCGAGTTTAGATTAAATTTCAGTCTGCCTTTCAAATGTGGGAAATATGTAATAGTTTACTTGTTACTTTGGCCATTTTTATAGTTTATGTACATTTTATTCATATTCCACATAAAAATGGAGTAAGAGTAACCAAAATATATCCTGTGGAGTGCTGGAAATGAATACGATGTTCTGGCTCGAACTTGCACTTCCTGCCTCGGCCTTCCAGAGTGCTGGAGCTACAGGCATGTGCTACCAAGCCCAGGTAAAGCAAGTAACTTTCTTGAGTGTGACCTATGAAGTAAATATATGCTACAACGCACAAAATTCCAGTAATTACTAATTCTTATTAATAGAAACATAATAACTACACGATGTCAGGAGCCATTCTACATAAATTCTGGGAAAAAGACATTTCACAAGTAAATTATGATTAGGGCTGTCTGAGCCCTCAATGGCCCCATGATCTGTGACATTCAAGGGCAAGATTACATCAGCTGAAGACATCCTGGTTCTTTGAGAACCGAGTAGTAATACAAAAAGAGAATGGTTCCCCCTGGGGAAGGGAAAATTCCTTATCAGCTTAACTCATCCCACCTACTGTGATAAGAATGTTTTGCTCATCTTGCCATCCTCATTAACATAAGCTCCTCCTCCACCTAAAATCCTCATCAGCATAACATCCTCATCTTCATAGGAGTACTGTCTGAGACATCTGATACTCCCTCTGAATCCAATAAATAGTGGCAAGCTCAGGGTGTCTTTGCCCACTCTGAGGCACTGATCTCCACCCTCCTGTATACTTTGAAACTACGCAAGTCTTTATTGTCTTTTTTTCTTCAGCCCTTGCCATTCCCTTTTCTAGGCAGTCAGAGGATTGATCGACCGCCAATACCGTAACACTCAGTCCCTTCTGTTTTCATCTAAATTTGCATTTATTATATTCAATAGCCACATCAGTTAAGGGGTTATAATAATTTCTAAAATCATTACTTTTATAGTTGTGAAAAACCAAATTCTTATTCATTAGATTTCCATTAAAGAACATGAAAAGGGCATATGGGAAATATATTCAACATAGATTTGTTATACCAAACAATAAGCTTTGTCTCAGTTCTGGCTGGGAGACATAAAATAGCTGGGACAATACAGACATTTGAAAAAACTATAGTGTCCTTTGAATCAGGTACTTGCAAAGCTCTGACAGACAGTCTTGAGTACCAGCCGAATAGCCTGTACATGCTGGCCTTGAATAATGTTTTTTGCTGGTGATTTCAAAGACCAGATATGCAATTCTGAAGACACTGATTGCTCTTTAACAGCTCTTAGCCAAAATAACAAGCAAGTGGACAATAATAATAAAACTTGCCTTTCCAGCTGGCCTAGGAACTTCTCAAAGATCAAAACCTCCCTCCCTCACCTCACTCTTTCTTTCCCATATAAGGAGAATCTACTTGCAAGTTTAACCCTTGTTTTTCTTTCCCTCTATCTTTTTTCTACTATTAAAGCCATATGTCCAATCCTAGTCCATCATCTGCTCCATTCTAGGTCTCTATTTTTTTTCTCCTCATAGCAGACTTGATCCATGTAAGCACCTGGGTGCTAGAAACTCAGATTGGTAAATTCAGCTTGACTTGATCACATGGAATTTGATGTCATGAGCTGTTATGGTTTAGATATAAAATGTCCCCCAAAAGCCTCATGAGCTCAGAGGTGGGACTTTTAGAAAGTGATTGTAACATGAGGGCACTGTATTCATCAGAAAATTAATCCCTTCATAAGTTCACAGTGGAATGTGTTATTAGGCAGTGGGGCTTGGTTGGCAGTGAGTCACAGGAGGTATGATTTGGAAAAGTACATTCTTGTCCCTGGCTCCTCCTTTCCCTTTCTCTGTCATGACTTGAGCAGCTTTCTGCTTTCATGCCCATCTACCATGCCATATCTGCCTTGGAGCCAGCCAACCATGGACTGAGCTCACTAATACCATGAGCCAAAATTAAACTTCTTCCATGGCAGGGGGTGTTACAACCCCCAACTTGAAACTATACTACAAAGCTACTGTGATAAAAACATCATGGTACTGGCAAAGAAACAGATGTGAGGATGAGTGGAACAGATTAGAAGATGCAGAAACAATTCTAGACACACTCAGCCACCTCATCTTTGACAAAGGAGCCAAGCTTCCTCACTGGAGGAAAGATAGCCTCTTTAATAAATGGTGCTGGAAAAATTGGGTTTCAACTTGCCAAAGATTAAAACTAGACCTATATCTCTCACCATGCACTAAATTAAAATCAAAATAGATTAAAGATCTAAATATTAAAACAGAAATGCTGAACTGGCTGGAACAGAGGTTAGGTAGAACTCTTGAAGACATCGGTGTAGGAAAAGATTTTAGAAACAAAACCTCAGTTGCCCGTGAACTAGCACAAACAATCAACAACTGGGATCTCTTCTTATTAAAAAGCTTCTCCACAGCAAGAGAAACCACCAACAGTGTGAAGAGACAATCCACAATGTGGGAAAAAATGTTCGCCTGCTGTTCCTCAGACAAAGGCCTACTATCTCGAATCTATAAAGAACTTAAAAAAATCAGACCTCCCAAATTTAAAGACCCAATCCAAAAATGAGCATCTGAAATGAACAGACATTTCTCAGACAAAGAAGTAGAAATGATAAATAAACATATGAAAAAATGTTCAACACCACTGATAATTCAAGAGATACAAATGAAAACAATGTTGAGATTCCACCTCACCCCAGAAAGAATGGCTGCTGTCATGAAATCAACCAATAATAAATGCTGGCGGGGCTGTGGGGAAAGAGGAATCTGGCTCCACTGCTGGTGGGAGTGTAGACTGGTGCAACCACTGTGGAAATCAGTATGGAGATACCTCAAAGAACTAGGACTGAAATTCCCATTTGGCCCTGCTATTCCACTGCTGGGGATCTTCCCCAAAGAATTAAAAGCATCGTAGCACAGTGATATATGTGCACCCATGTTCCTAGCAGCACAGTTTGTAATAGCTAAAACTTGGGAACATCCCAAATGTCCATCAACTGGAGACCGGATAAAGAAAATGTGGTTTTTTATATACAATGGAGTACTACTCAGCCATGAAAAGTGAAAAACTAGAGATATTTATAGCTAAACGGATGCACATTGAGGCAATACTCTTAAATGAAATAAATAGGACACACGTGTAAATACCAAATATTTTCTCTAGTATGAGAAACAGAAAGTATAAATAAGGACTAAAAAGCATAATAGATAATGTGAAATAGGAAGAAAAGGGGCAAAGGGGAAGGGGAAGTGGGAGGGGTAGGGAAAAGGCAAGAAGGGAATGGAATTAATATGAGAAAATGAAACAATGGAAACAAAGTCTTTGTAAATAGGGAGGGATGGAGGGGCTGAAGGGAGGGCAGGGGAAGAGGGAAAAAATAAGAACCAAAAGTAAACGTCTTCTCCTTTAAGTTGCAGGTGTCAGGTATTTTGTCCCCCGTGACAGGAAAGTGAAAGTGACTGATCCATGGGCCCTCTTAGTTTGGTGAGGGCCTCGGCCTGTATGAATTTGTCCATGTGCAGGCTGACTGATGTATATAGAATCTAGAGCAAGGATGGGAACATCGTGACAAAGCTAGGAAACAGTTGATTTGGAGCAAAAGGAGGGTTACTTACCTTGAATACATTCTCCAAACTGATGCTTTCTGAAAACATTTTAACCAAATAGGTTGACATAATGATTGTTAGGATGTATTAAATATTATCACAGAAAGAAATGTAAAAGGAGAGCTGTAGGAAGTTAGATGGTTAGAAAGGGCCACTACTTATGCTGTCAATCACTAGCCACCAGCAGAGCCCATTCCATATACCCATTGCCTCCCCTTCTGGACCGCGAAAGATTAATAAGTGCACATTTGCCGTGTACTCCCCATCCCCTCAGTAAGAACCTGACATGGCTTGTGTTTGACACCAGAATGAAGTTCTTAGATGATTAAATTTTTTTTCTTAGGGTAAGACAGGAAAGGACAACAATAAAACAATGAACTTATATGTGATTTATATATCTCCCAAAGTACTTCATCTTCAGGAGCGTGTACAGTAGCTATGAAAAATGATATGAGCCCTTGCATCAGTGAGGACACTGAGCCATACGGTCATATTATTATTATTATTATTAGAGTCCAGTAGTTAGACTCACTTCCTTGTCTCCTGAAAATACCAGAGGTTGGCTTCCAATTTCTGTTGGAATTAGCATAAACTAATGGGTCTTAAATCATGGAAAATATTAAGAGAACCTAAAAGAAACCAGACTAAAGAATATTTTAGTACTTTTCTATTATTATTTTCATTATTATTAATCACCCTGACTGGTGTATTTTAGGATATTGATGTGCCTGACCTTGGATGTCATAGTACCCTGACATTATTAAGCACAGGAGAATTGATAGCTTTTAGAAAGAAATAGCAAGAATGAAATTAACTCTCAACCAGTATACCTCTGACAGCAGCAGATGGATGAGAGTAAAGAAAAGATGTAGTTGCAAAGGAAATCATGTTTCTGCCCCTTGAATCTTCCAAATCAACCTACTTTGACTCTGATTAGCATCTGAATTTTCCCTGTGAAAACTCTGAACCCCAATGATAGAAGGAACTAAAGGCCTTCCTTTATACTTCCGTTGACAACAGCACTGGAAAATACTGATTTGTAGGTGCTTTTGCTAAATGAGAAGCAGTTCTTCTCCTCAATTCTAGCTGGAAAACAAGATACTGGGACAACATAGGCATTTTTCGTGTCTGCTGAACTGGCCTTTGCCAAGAGGTGGACAGTAGACTTTGGAAGACTTTGGAAGTCGATCAGAGCTGAACTGGTTTTGCCAACATAATCTGCATGTAAAGTTTGGAAAGAAAAAATACCAGTCAGGAAAATTTTGATTTGTTTTTAAGATCCAGAATACAAACAATTCCTAGACAGGGAGGTTTTCTGTTGTTAATGTCAAAATTAGCTTTCTTTTTAGACTAGAGTAGCATATTCCCTCTGTGGGCTCTTTGAAAGGAAACCTGTACCACTCAGGTAATTCTGAGCCCCAGAGTCCTAGGATAGATGTTGAGAACCAGGTCTCTAGTCCTCAGTACTTGAGCTGGCACTGTATTCTCATCTGAACTGGCATTTCTAGACTGGATCCAATCTCTTTTGCAACCCTAAGGACCCTTCAGGAGATCTTGTCAGGTCATTCTTGGGAAGAGCAAGGCTACTGCAAATGCTGGCCAGGACACACCCAGTGCTCACCCAAAGCCTGAAGACATTCGGGCCGAATATCTCAATAATCACGATGATTATGGTGAACTTTTCAGTGGCTATGAGTCTCTTCTTCTTTGGGGAACGCCCCTGATAACTGTGGAGGAAGAGAACGTGTGTGTAAAGTGTAAAGTCTAATTCGTCAAACATGTTCCTCCACTGGACTAGAGGGACAGTGAGCAGGAGGGAGAGGAAGAGGAGTAGAAAAAGGATTGGGCAGGGAAGATAAATAGTAAATATTGAAAATGTGTTTTGATAAGAGTAAAAAGAGCAAGTAAATCAGAGATAGGATAGTAGTGTCCCCTTATCCTCTAGGGATGGGTTCCAAGACCTTCAGTGGATACTTGGAACCCACGGCCAGTGCTTAACCCTAGACATAGACACTGCAATGTCATAATAGTTGATCTGATCACTGAGATGGCTGCTAAGCGACTGGTGAGCAGGTGGCATGAACAGTGTGGATACATTGGACAAAGAGGAGGCCCACTGCTAGCACAGGAGAGACCAGTCCATGCAAGATTTAATCACACTACTCAGAGCACAGCGCAGTTTAAGACTTGGGAGTTGTTTATTTCTGGAATTTTGCATTTAATATTTGCAGTTCATGGTTAACCAGGGGTAACTGAAACTGCAAAATGTGAAACCACAGAAGCCAAGGCCATGATTTAGGGGGGAGTAGTTTACTTTGCTGCTCTACCCACCCAGCATGGTATACAGGCTTTCGGCAGCTCATATTTCTTGCAAATAGTTGTGAGCGTTTCAAGGGGAAAGTCCTCCTCACTGGTTTTACAACACTGGGGTACAGGAGGCAACCGGTAAATACTTCCTTGGTAAACACAAGGTCACGAGTTCTGTGAAGGAGCAATAGTGCCATGACGGGAGGCCTAAGGAAGTGACAAGGGGCTGAACTAGGGTGGAGAACAGTGAGAGGCAAATGTGTAAAGAGAACAAGAAATTCTGTTTCAAAGCCCTGTGGCAGGAAGGACCCCAGCGTGCTGGTTCAGGATCTGAAGGCGCAAAGGACAATATGGCAAGGGCTGAGGCTAGGAAGTGGGGATTGAGCCTCGTAGGCCCTGCTGAGGGGATTTTTTTTCTTTTATCTGAGTGCAGTGGGCTCTGAGCAAGGAAGTTGAGGGGCTCTGAGCAAGGAAGTGGGGAGATGCTATGTGTCTTTTGCAAGGATCTTTCTCGTAGCAGTGTGGAGAATGGAGAGTCTGTACTCAGGTAGTTTGGGAAATGAGGTTAAACAAAAGGAATAGCTTCTTTCCTGTGGGACTTTTCGAAGGCGATAAAAACTGGCCATGCCTTGGAATCTCTATGGAGAGGAAGCCGTTAGGGTTTGGGCTTTCTTAAACTCGTTTGGCAGTGGTACTTTCATTTTCTTTTTTACATTCTTCGTGCGGAGTTGGTACATGTACATAACACATCTTAATTCCTTTTTTGCATCCCCCCTCCCTACTTCCTATTATCTACATTTTATTTTGCTCTTCATTTACACAATGCGTTTCTCATAGAAGAGAAACCAGGTGAGTAAACCTTGGCGACATCCGTGTGATCCTGGTTTTGCAGGCATGCAGAATGCAAGAGCTGTAGAGTCGGGGAGGTATTCATCTGGTCTTCAGAGGAAGCCTGAGAGGGCCCACACCGTATCCCTGAGAGGACAGTGTGTGAAGCTGTCCGGTAAGTTCAAAGTCCAATAGAGAGCCAGGAAGTTGGAGAAGCCAGGAACATGGACTGTCAACTGAGGAAAGCTTCAGGCAGTGAGCAAAGCCACCCCAAGAGAGATGCTATGAGGGCTGCAACTGGAGATGCCGCAGGGATGGGGCCTCCCATGCTGTTGGGAGCTCACATCTTCCCTCAACTTGCCCTGGGTGCTGGACACAGAGCTACAGGATTTACTATTTCCCTGCTGAGATTTGGGCTTCATTCGGTCCAATCCCTTTCTACCTTCCAATTTCTCCCTTTTAGAATGGCATTATTTACCTGGTATCATTGTTAAGTCAGCAATATTTAACTTTCTTTTTTAGGGTTACAGGGGCTCACACTAAGAGTTTGCTTTGAATCTCAGAAGAGACTTTGGCCTTGGACTTTTCATCAATACTGGAACTGTTCAGGCTTTGGGGACTCTTGGAGATGGACTAAATATATTTTGCATAAGGAGATGGACCTGAATTTCTTGGGGGCCAGGAGTAGAATGATATGGTTTAGATCTAGAATGTTCCCCCAAAGCCTCCTGTGTTTGGAAGGTGATTGTATCATGGGATGCCCTAACTAAACCTGCTGTCCGGAAGTGGATCCTGCTCAGAAGAGGAGGTCACAAGGCCTACTACCCTGCCTTTTCTGCCTTGCATTGGGTATTTTGTCATAGCTCTGAGAAATTGACTAAGACCTGGGATCCCTGCTGCTCAGGAGACTATGGATACAAAACATATCCCTAAGGACCACCATCTCCGCAAGAGCAGACTTCCTCCCTGAATTTTCCTGTGCCCCCTGGAACATTCCTAGATAATCATCCTACTGACAGTTATTGTTTATTGAAAATATACTATGGGTGCTGATACTAATTCATGTATTTTACCTCCTTGTATCATCATAAAATCTCTATGAATTTTATGAATCGATAGAAGGTAAAAATAAATTTTCAAATTGTTTTAGCAAAAGCATGGTGAAGCCATCCATGTGAATCCTAAGTTCTTACTAATTCATTTCATGGTGTTAATTTTCCTCTCCTGTTTTACTCTGAAAGAGAGAGGGAGGTTTGAAGCCATCATCAAAAGCTCTGTGTCACACCCTCTGCCCCTGTCAGTTGTGCCTTTGTGGTGGTGCTATAACTATAATTAAACTTGGAAGGATAATTTTAGAGAATATTTTTTTCCACAAAACAGGAGGGAAATGACAGCTTGCTCACAGACAATGGGGTCTTTCAATATGCAAAGGACTCTTATTTGACAAATTGGGAGCTAAGAGATCCAATGATCCAGCACTAAAATCCCTGATGGCCCCCCACCACCGCATCTTGCTGGAGAAGCTCTTCTCAGCAGCAGACCAGGCCACCTGTGCCTCTGCATGCCCACTGCTGTCCTCCAGCCCTGGGCTCATGGTGGCACCATCTGCCTCTGGGGGTCAGCCCTGCCCTGGACACTGCAAAAGGAAGCAGACACCATCATTGCATGAAGAAGTCAGTATCCAAACCAGCCCTGAGTTGCCCACAGAGGTGCAAGAGGACCCCAAGAGAAGTAGAGAAAAGTTATATTTGGGCCAGGTACATGGGTCAATATTTTCCACATCATCTTTGTCATCATTAGTATCTGCACCAACAATAATTGTTGGGATTTTAGGGAACTGAGAAATGGTACTACTTCTACTGGTATGAAACTCATGAAAAATGAAGTTAGATGATTAAACTTGCAATTTTATTGTTGATAATGGCTGGGTTGGACTATGCTCTCTATCTCCATCCATAAAAGGCAATCTACACTTTTAAACTATAAGACAGCCTTATGGCAGGGCTAACACAAGCTTGCAGTGGAGTGGAGAGGAAATGACAAGCACTCCTTCCTTCTACACAAAGCCAGATCCAAAAGGCCGAGCATGCTCAGTTTCTCCTCCCCATCTCCAGACCAAGAAGCCAACTTCTGTTCTGGAATGAAGTGGGGAGAGAGAGGTAGAAGCCAAAAGTGTTCTTCCCATTTTATTATTCACAGGATTGCAGAATATCCCATTTTTCCTTCTACCAGAACTTGAGGCATAGAACCACATTTCCCACAATCACATTCATCATCACAATGAACACAGCAAGAACGGATAACCCTTTGTGTAGATGGTCACAGATGGTTTCAAAGTCCACATCGACCCTGGGAGGACAACAAAGTGTCATCCCCATCTTACAAGTGAGGAAAGTGACACGTGGTGAGTATAGTGGTTTGACTAATGGTCAACTTGTAACGCCAAGCTGAATTGAATTATCATGGTCTGGCTGTGAAGGATCCACCTGAAGATTGTTACCAAAAGCCATAAAAAGAGAACTGGGGGATAAGATTGTGGGCTGTTGACTTTCTAGGAGAAGCTTGCTGTGGATGGTTTTCCTGATGTGAACTAGGCTGTTCTTGTCAGAGGAGGAGCTCAGGGCCTCACTGTCACTGGGAATGGCTAATGCTTTCATCAGGGGAGCTCTGATCTTTACCGGGTGCATCCCTTCCTGGCTCCAATGTAGATCCCTTAGCTTGGTGGCACAAATCCTTCATCTCACCAGCGTAGATTTTCTGGCCTCCACCACTGGCCTTTGGGCCTTCCAGGTGCTGATCCTCAATACGGACAAGCATGAGACATTGCCGTGGGCTCTAGGCCACTGGCTGGACTTATGGAGGACACTGCCTTGGACTCTAAGCCTTTAGCTGGACTTGTGTGGGAAACTGCTGGAATCTAAGCCCTCAGCTGAATCCTTTAGGCTTCTAGGGTGTGGTTAATTTCTTGCACTCCTTTGCATTTGACTTTTTGGGTAATTATCGTAAAATAATCTTAGAAATTATGTGTCCTGTGTTTAATGTATTCCCTTGCCAAATCCTGCTGACTACAATAGTGAGGTTAATGGACTGACCTATATTTACCCAGTTAATAAGCCAGCATTCAAATCCAACTCAATTTCACCCACTCTGCTATACACAGCCTTAAAATGGTGCCAGTAAGTAAATCCATGGGTCTGGTCTCCATAGGGGTTAGTCAGGATTGGAGGCACAGGAGGCCTGGGCCTCAGCAGCAATGACAGAGAAGCCTGAGCCTTAAATCTGCTCAGCACTGTCATTACCAGGATCATCAAGGAGGTGCCCTGGATGGATCAGCATGACCATGGAGGTCTGAGCCCAGACTGGCATCTCCCTTGCCCCCAGCATCTTCATGGTGTCATTACATCCCCTGCCATCCACATCCCAGGAAAGGGAAGAGCAAGATGCTCAACATCAGTGATGTGTTCCAGGCCACAGAAGAAATGGAGTACCACCCAGCTCCAGATGTACATAAGCAAGAGCAGAGATAAAAACAAGGCAAGAAAAAGGGCAAAGAAAAAGGACAAAAGCAGACAAACAAAGAAGATTCACAGAAAGCAAGAAAAGTGCAGAGATGAAGACAATGACTAAGGTGAGGAAAGCCTGGAAGAACAGAAGAGGAGGAAGTAGACAAATGAACAGGGTGGGCGGACGGTGGCACCATAGAAACTCCCGCTCTCAGACATGGTGCATGTTTATGTGAAGCTTTCCCCTGTTGGGCAAAGTAGTCTTAGGTGCTAGGGCCTGAGAAGGTCAAAATAAAAAATGAGCCAGGCACAGTGGCGCAGCTCTGTAATCCCAGTGCTCTAGGAGACTAAGGCAGGAGGACCCCAAGTTCAAGCCCAGCCTGGGAAACTTAGTAACTTAGCAAGACTCTGTCTCAAAATATAAAATAAAAAACAGGCTGGGGATATATCTCAGCACAAAGGCCCTGTGTTCAATCCCAGGTCTAGAAAACAACTAGAATTATCATCAAAATCACTTGCTTCCCTGGCTCAACGCAGGTGAATAACAGAGTCCTGTTTCACTTAATCAGTCTAAAGGTTATGACTTTTTCACCAAAGGGATTCTCAATAGCTTATTAGTCAATTTGAAGGGGGAAAGACCAAAAACAAGTTAGTTAGTTTGGGAACAAAAATTTTCTTTTCTGCAATTAAAGGCCATAGTCATAAAATTGTCTATGAGTTAATTCTTCTCCTTCCTGGGGACTGAGAAGGACTTTGGGGGCTTGGCCCAGTCACAGGAGGCTTTTCAAAGGTGTGTGGCCTGTTTCCTGAGAGCACAATGCACCATTGCCAAAGTCCCTTCCTGAGACACGGCCAGTGATAGGGCCATGACCAGCAGAGCTGAATAAGAGCCAAGGGCTGGGGACATTAGTGGTGGTGGCTTGATACAAATCTCATGTTTGCTCCATCTCAGAGACTAATGATGAGGAGTCCCCAAAGCAGAATCTGATGGTGAATCTGGGCCCCAGTTCCCTCTTTGAGCTCCCTTGCTATATGATTTTGGAGGGCAGTTCTCTACTTTCTCATATTAAGCAAAAAGTGTGTCCACTGGTGCAGTGGGTGGCCTCTGAGATGTCCCCTAGTGATCCCCACCTCCTGGTGACCCTGCCTGGTAGAATCTGCACTCCTGAGTGTGGACTGGACCTCCTGGTTTACTTCTAATAGACCGGAATGCAGCAAAAGGGACAGAGTGTTACATCTGAGATTAGGTTACACACGGGCTGCAGCTTCTATCTTGGACACTCACCCTCTCCTGCTGCTGTCTGGCACTAAGAAAAGCCAGTTGCCATGCTGTGAGCTGCTCTGGAGAAAGGGCCACTTAGCGGGAAACTGAGATCTGTCCAATAGCAGGAAGACTCAAAATAAAAAATGACCGTGTGGAAGCAGGACTTCTTCCAGTGGAGCCTGACATGAGGCAGCACTGGCCAACCCCTCCATGGCATCCATGCACAGAAGAGAGTCAGAGATTATAGATTTTGGACTCAAAGCAGAAGATAACAAATGCTAAGTGAAATAAATCAAAAGCACAAGCTTAAATATTGCATGGTTTCTCTTATATGAGAAACCCAAAGTATAAATAAATTAAAGAGCCAACAGAAGATGGATAATAGGAAAAAGAGAGATAGATCTTCTGAAAATGGGAAGGGGACCAGAGATGGAAGATGATAGATGAAGGGAAGGAGAAGTAAAAGAGCTAAGATGTGTTATATATGGGTACCGATTCCCCATAAGAAATGTAAGTATTATGTACTGCAAACATGAACTAATGAAATTTAAAAACATATTTATTTTACAACATAGGAATCATTTGTTCTACAGAAATAGATAACAATACAAACAACAGAAGGGAATTCCGTACCTGGACACCAAATGGTGATCTTCAGTTCTTCCCAGTACATTCACTTTGAATGCTTTTATCCCTAAATGTTCTGTGGAGAACTCCTTTGTGTCCCTGACATCAGGGCAGGTGGGGACTTTTATAAGTGAGCTGGAGATGTGAAATGTTAAGGGTAAGGAGCTCTCCATTTGCTGCCTTTAAATTCTCTCTACCTAGCCCAGCACTTGCCTCTTCTAGAAGGGCAAAATTGATTTCCTATGGGGTTGGCATCCTATCTGCGGACCTCTGCTTAATTATCAAGGCCCTATTGGGTGTGTGTTTCTGCTTTTCTTTAAATCTGCATGTCTACACATAAATATACATCCAGTATATTTTCCTTTATATAGAGACACAAACTGTGATATGAATAAATGAACAATATTGTATCAAAATGTACTGAATACTTAAAAAAGATGTTTTTATTCAGAGATTTCAAAGTCATGGTTGTTAAATGGTAAGACTAGCAGAAAAGGACTGAAAACTGGCTTTGCTTTATTTAATATCAATGAAGTGAATTTGCTACATATAGAATAATATATCTCCTAATAGAACATGAAAATAGAAATCATTAACAAGAGTTACCTCATCATTGGTTGATCATTAAGAGTTATTGTCTCTTTCTTGCTATAATTGCCTCCCCATTTGTATAACTTTCTTCCTCCAGAGAAAGACTCTTGGCAGACAAATGTTCTCTCTCTTTCCTATTTGTTCAGACTTGACTCCCAAGCTCTGAAAAGCTCATGACATTTGACACTGGAAAAGAGAATAAATGATCCTCTATAAATAAATACTACCATAAAGAGACAATTCACCAGTCCTCCATGGTAAATCTAAAGGATGAGCACTGTGAGTAAAGAATGGTATATTCCTTTGCTTGTGCACACACACACTCAATCCTTTTTCTGAAAGAAGCTATATATTTCCCGGTTAATATTTGAACACTGATAAGGATTTAGATCTCAGGGGTTGATTATTCTGGTGATTATCCCCTAGAGTATGAATGATTTTCCAAATCTGGATAGACTTTGGCCTGCAAAAAGCAACATGATTAATGTCAACAAGGAAAAAAGCAGCTATCACATCCAGAATGATAAAGCAAATGAAGCTGATTTCCTTGCTTTGGGAATCACATGTGCTCATCCCAGACACAAGCATTGCGTAGAAACTGTCACCAGACTGACCTATTCCTAAAACACTTGCTGGTTGCAATTTCAGTCTCATTAGAGCCATCTATGCAAATGAGATGGAAAACAGCAGGTTGCCAATAACAACAAGGGGACACTGAGCAGAGAATGTGGCGCTCACTCACACAGTGGCTAATGAAGGGCTTGGGAGCAGGTGATCCACAAGGTCTCATCACCTCTGCAAAGACTCTGCTGCACACCTAACATGAAAAAAAGGGGCAAAACTATCTCCAAGGTGACCTTGTAACCACACAGAACTGGAACTCATACCATTAGCCTGGCTTTGTCCACTCTGTCGCAGGCATGAATGGCTCACCAAAGCTCTTTATCTAGCCCCTAACATTCGTTCAAGTGACAGGAACTGGAGGGTCAACCAGCTCGAGGGATTACAGGCTTTGTAAATGGTCCATGGTGAGAATGCTGTGCATTTGAGGGGCTGCTTGGACTGTTCCAAAGCTCCCACAAGATTTCCTAATATCATCCTACTTCTGGCAACTTTCCTTAGAACAGAAGAGATTCCTGGGCAAGTCAAGGAAAGATTGTCTTCACAATGATGCTTTTGAGTCCTACCATCCCATTCTCAGACTTCGCTGGAAATCTGGGGATGAGGGCCACATGCAGAAGAGCATAATGGTTAAGAGGCTCTGGAGATCCAGGTTCCAAGTTCAAATCTCAAATCCACTCTTTCCTATATGACAGTGGACAAGTAACAGAACTTCTCTAAGCCTCAGTTGCCCCTGGTAAAATGAAGGCAATAAGAGCATTTACAGAGTGCTTTATAGAATTACCTAGACGAGCCTCATGCAGGGCTTACTTAGCAGCGTCCAGAACAAAATAAGTGTTCAACAAATGTATAGAAAAACACAGATCTACCTAGAAATTATCTTTGGGCCCGGGATTTAGCTCAGTGGTTTCGCTGCCTGCTGCGCAAGCGCAAGGACCCAAGTTCGATCCCCGGTACCAAAAAAAAAAAGAAATTATCTTTATTTCTAATAACAGAGATTACTTCCATGGAAAGCAAGATAAATACCCAGATGTAAAAGGTTTCCCTAAAAGAAGCTTATTATCAGCATTAATTCCAGAGTCAGGTATATCAAGGATTATCCTGACTGCAAGAACAAGAAGAGGTTGTAGTTGATTGTTGGCCCTAAGACCGACTTCCAAGCAAGGGAGAGTCTAAGACTGCAGTCTGGAAATTCTGGGCATTCACTGTCTCAGGCAGGGAAGGAGCCTGTGAGAGGGGAGCACCAGGAGCGTTCAGGGACACTAGACGGCTGTTGGAGCCTTGAGTTTGCCCCCACAGAGTCATTGAGTTTTTCTTTCCATCCTTCTCAGCAGACTTTGTGTCACATCTTAATAGCTGATAAAATAAGAACACATAATGTTGACAATAACAAGAAAATAAGTATGCACTGTCGCTGCGTTTAGTAGCTCAAGAGAAAAGAAAATGATATCAGCGTATTAATATCAGCATATCAAAAAGATACCTACATGCCCTGTTTATTGCGGCTCTATTCACAATAGCTACGATACAGAATCAAATTAGATGCCTGACCACAGATGAATGGATAAATAAAACATTGTATATATACACAAGGGCGTATTATTCAGCTATAAAGAAGAATGATGTCCCAACATTTGTAGCAAAATGGATGGAACTGGCGGACATTATGCAAAGTGAAAGAAGTCGGACATAGATAAATACCTACTGTTCATCCGCATATGCGGATGCTAATAAAATAAGAAGCCTCTATTAATATAAAATCATAATTATGAGATGTGGGAAATAGGACGGAGGCTCCACAAGGGGAAGGTGAACAACAGGTACCGAAACACAGTTAGATGAAAATAATGAGTTCTAATGTTCTACAGCTCTACAACACAGTGGAGAAATCAAACAGTAGTTCACAATAACCTATTATATCTCTAATGACTAACTAAAAGGTTCCAGATGCAAAGTAATGATAAGGAGATAGAAATGTTGACAACCCTGATTTGTATGTACTGTACATGCATCAAAATACCACACTGTGCCTCATTAATATGGGAGATTATTGCATGTTAATAAAAAAAATTAATCTTTGGGAAATCTTAATTACCTTGATTTGGTCATTACACACTGTATACATGTATATTAACTTATCACATCCCCTAAATGTTTACAACTAAAATAATAATATTGAAAACTTTAAACAAGAAAAAATATACCAATACTTTTTAGAGGAAGGGTTTTACCCCCACTCTAATGGGACAAACATTGGAATAAAGAGCAATTGTGCTCAAGCTGAGACAACCAAGTGATCTGGAGTGAAATCAGCGGGGAAGACAGCATGACCCAAGGTCAGGAAAACCAGCAGAGCCACTGGGTGGAGATCTGCAGGGCTGAGTGGAAGAGCTTTGCATATGCATGGCAAACGATAAATACTTGATAAGTAATCAATTAAATTGGATTTACACAGCCAGCCTATGAGTTAGGGCTAGAATCTTGCAGTTTTCAGATGTGAAATCATAAATCCAAATGCCCACACTTGAATAACTAGAAAATAGAAAATCTGAAAACCAAATCTGGATTATTACATTGTGGGGTTCGTGTCTTTCTGTCATGTGCAAGTAGATGCTAGATGCTATCAGTAGATGCTATCAGTAAATGCTATCTACTATTTCTATAATGTATCTACAATGATGCAGTGGTATCATTGTTTTCACGATTTTTTGCTATTATCATTAATATTGCATCAAAATATCTTCAAGATAAATGAAATGTGGATGAGCTCTACCTTCTAGGAGCATGTCAGTTAATACAAGATGAGTCCACAAATAACTTTCTCCTGCAACCTAAATAATTTGGCTCAAGCCATCTTGTAAGATATCTGCCAGTCCCAATGGGTCAACCAACGGGTCATGTCTGGTCCAGGTTCTTGCTTGGTAGCCTGTGGTACCTAAGTTTCATTCCATGGAAATGGGCATGAAACTCGGCTACTTGGTAGATTTCTCAAGTGCACACACAACATTCCCCCAAAATATCTGTGAAGTAGAACTTACTGAAGTTAAGATGTAACTTACTGAGTTACATCTAGGAGTGCCTTCCATGTTGAATTGAACTTTAGGTCCAGGTTACACTTGATATTTCTCCGTTCCCAAGGTACTCTTTAGCCTAAGGGACTTTTGCTGGCCACTTGACCCAGTTGTATCGCACATGGCTGCTTTCTTTCTACCTGCACACACATTTCCTCCCACTGTTCTTTACTCTCTCTTTCTCCTTCCATTTTCTTTTCAAAAGTACATATGCACTGGGCTGGGGATTTAGCTCAGTGGTTCTGGCGTCTGCCTTACAACCACAAGGTCCTAAATTTGATACCCAGTACCAAAAAAAAAAAAAAAAACAGTACATATGCATTAGTCTTATTCTCATTCAAAGGAACATAATCATCACCTTTGTTCTCTTGGCTTTTACTGAGGCAAGCACTATCTTTTATCTTATCAGTGTATTTTTCTAACAAAGACAACTTCTTCCTAAGAGTTATTCCAGTGTCAGCTGTTGAAATAATCCCCTAAAACCCTTGCTACGACTATATTATTGCAAGGTTGATCTTGTAAGCCTGAAAGAGATAACATAAAGTTTTTTAGATACCAAGAGAAGGATTGCCTCCAGTTGTAGATATTGATAAAATCTTAGAAACTCAGAGAGAGGTGGGATTTAAGGATACTCTAAGCCAAGGGAATAGGATGAGCCAGAAGAGGTACAGGCATGTCTGTAAAGGATGCTTGTTCCAGGACACACAGTTAAAGGAATAGAAGTGGTACATAAAACTGGGAAAGCACATGGGGTGGAGGCAGAGTGTAGAGAGGTTTGAAGAGATTTCAATTACTCACTATTGGAAATAAAAAGCTGTTTTTGAACAGGAAATCATTTTGCAATCTCAGTATAGAGCTGAGAAATATAGAAAGGCATTTAGAATCACAGCAGCAACCCTCCCAACAGATAGAAGGATGACCAGAGAGTTCAAGGTTTTTCCTTTTTCCTTGATTCCTTAGGGAGTTCCTTAACTTGTTATGATCAGAAGGTAGAACTAAGTAGGGGAGAAGGTGGCTAGGATAGCAGGACTGAGAGAACTTCAATGGTTTCTATATCTCTCAGTGGCCAAGAGTTCAGTCAACCCCCGTAGCCATGTGGGGTCGTGTGCTGCACCTCCCCAAAAGCAGCGCCCCGGGATTTGAGGGGATTCCCAGGCAACATCAATATAGATTCTGTCTCCTGAGAGTCACCTAGAGACACACAAACCTTTCATTTCTCCTTTCTCATTTCCCACCTGCAGTGGCCCCACAGTGTAACCTGTCTTTTCCTCTTGGTCAGAGAAGCAGAGAGCATGGTAGGAGGACATGTGAGGAAGTAGGTAGAATTTAGCCCAGTGACTGATCTAAAGCATACACTTCATAAATGTCAGTTACTGTGATTGTCCTTATTGTCCCCTCTTGGCAGCCCCTGAACCACTGCATCTAGGACACAACACAGAGCTTCCTTGAACTGTGTCCAGGAGCACAAGCCCCTCTAACCTCTCTTGGTATTTACTCTTCAGCTACTTAGCGGATCTGACACATGCTCTCATTAAAAATGCCCTCCAGGTGAAAATTCATACTTTTGGTTGGTTGAGTGTTTTAGTCTTAATCATTTCACACTTTCAAAAAATTTCTTCTGGGTTGAAAGTCAGATAAAATTAATTCATTAAGTATCTTGGAGCAGATATCCTGCTTCCCCTACCACAGAACTTCTTAGTAAGATTTTGTACCCTGTTATTCTCCACTTAATTTAATACAACAAACATCTTTCATATGACAAGGTAATTATATGTCATTTTTAATAGCTTTGTAATAGATTTTTTAATGTATAAACCATATAGCTTACTTAACCCTTCCTCTATTGTTGGACTTTAAGATCCTTCCTAATTTTTCATAACAATAAACTTCAGAGCATATGTTTGTACATACTTTTTTTTGCACTAAGAGATTTGAAATGCCATCAGCCCTCATTATACAGTGCTGAAACCTTCACAGAAATCTAAATTATTGGTCTATAAATATATCAGCGGCTGGAATTCCAAACAGTCTATCAATTTCTCTTCCAGAAAATTTTTTTTTATTTGGTACCGGGGATTGAACTCGGGTCCTTCCACTTTCGAGGCAGGCAGCGGAACAACTGAGCTAAATCCACGGCCCTGCAGAAAATATTTTTAAAGAATCAGTGAAGTATCTACAGAAAGCAATCAAATTTTTATTAATTACTACATATCAGGTATTTTATTGTTGGTGAAGAAAGAGAAAAATATCAAAACAAAATACCCCTTGAACAAAAGTCCCTCTATGAAAATGACGCTGTGGTGGTTGATTGGTTGTGTCAACTTGAGTAGGAACCGAACTAAATTGGCTCAGCATAGTTCTGGGTGTGGAAGACCCACCTGAGGGAGGCTCCTGGCCAGAATGGTATAAAAGGGAAGCGAAGAAGGAGGGATCGCTTCTGTTTCTTTCGAAAAGCTGCAGTCTTCACCTTCACCTTCGACATGGTCTCCTGGCTTCTGACAAAGACTCTCCAGCCTCCAGCACAGACCCTTTGGCCTCCTGATACTGACTCACACAGGACACTACAGAAAGCTCCAGGCCTTCTACTGGATCCTCGGATCCCCAGTGCTCAGAAAGCCCTTTTGCACTCTCCCACATCCAACTCTGTGGGCAGCCACTGTAAGGCAACCTTGTAAATTCTTATACATTTGTTTATCTTGCATTAAAACTGTTTCTCTACTGAGCACTGATTGATACAATGCTATTCCCCATATACTTGATCAGCAGTATCTTTAATGCAGTGACATTCAAGATGTTAGAAGGTAGTGACATGTCGTTCATAACTTATCATTTACAGTTTCTGTCCATGTCATTATGATTTTCCTCCTGGAATGTATGAACACAGATAGGTCACAAAACACAGATGGTGGAGTCATCCTTCTCACAGCCACTTGGAGTGGATATAACTTTTCCAGTGATAGGCTTTAGAAAGACAATGGAACCAGAAGTCAGAATTCCTGCATTATTAAACTAGCATGACAACAGAAGATAAATTATTTTGAGTAGATCACTGGATCCTTCTAGGCTTTGGTCTATAACTGAAAAGTGAAGGGATTTGAACTGCTGACTCCTTACCTTCCCCTCAGTTTTTGATTGTCTGATATCTATGTAGCCTAAGAGATGATTTCCCTTAAGAGCTCATGCCAGGTGGAGCAGATACTGTCACTTCTATATTTTCTACGACATCCCTTTGTTTTCTGCAAGCTGGGAATTTCAGAGACCAATCTGGGTGCAGAGAGGGACCTTGAGAAAGGAAGGAAGTAATCATGGTAAGTTTGACAGGGGCATCTTGAATCTAAAAATTAAAATGCAAGAAAAAAGCATATATAATGAGCTCAAGATCACACAGATGTGGACCTTCTAATGAGACAATTATGTCTAAAAAACAATGAAGTAAAACTACATTTCAAGACCAAGAAAAACAAGTGGGAACAAGGAGTGGAAGACATTTCTATTTCCCTAATCTTTGTGTAATGCTTATATCAAGAAAGAATAAAACCAAAGGCAAATTTGACAAAACTAGCTTTACTCTGAAAATAATTTAAATTGCTTCTAAATCTTTACTACAAACTCAAAAATTAGTAGTTCTGTTGAAGAGAAAATGTGAAGAAATCAAACTGATACTTAAATATGGGTCTTAAACATTTTGAAATTTAACAATTTTGTAGAATGACAAGAGTTCATTTGAAGTAATATAAAAAATAACATCCTGGCTACATCCTGCTAGTCAAGACATTCATATATTCATTACTGTATGTCTTTAAATGAGAGTTACATGTGATACAAAATAGTCATTATAGTGCATCTGTTTCTCAGCATGGGCAGGTTGTTATGTATGCCAGAGGCAGCATTATTACACTTTCTGATTAATAATTTCTAGTGTACTTCTTTTGACAAATGTATTTAGTAAAAGCTTTCAGATAGACCTAATTCAAAATGCAACTCTGTCTTTTATTACTTGGACAATGTAGCTTACACTGAAATTTCAGATTCTTTATGAAATGAGGATATAGTAATACCGCCATCTTGGCATTATTGAGCAAGAGCTTAGAATATTGCCTAAAATATACTACATGCTCAATAAGTTGCATTTATTATGTTATTTTTGTATCTGAAATGTTTGCAGTCCTAGGGGATTAAAAAAATATCAAAAAGTTGTTGGCATATCCATTTGTTAAGTTCCAAGTGACCTAGAGGGTTTTAAGCACATTGGACCTGTATGAATTCACAGTATTTCAACATGATTCATATTATAAGAGCAAAGCTGCTACAAGTTCTAGAAGCCAAGACATCCCTTCCATCCAGGTAGGAGACAGACAGTAGGTAGCAGCAAGTCATCATTCCAGCTGCAACACTAAAATAAAATAAAAAGCCTTTCCTGTGTGAGCTGAGATTGTTAGCTATTTTCTTCCCTGAAGACATATGCTAAAGCTAGTATGAGCTAAGGGCTGATGTGACATGAGCATAGAGACACTGCTAGGGACAAGAGAAACCATCACAGCTTTTGATGGCCACATGGGATGAGAGGACAGAGAATCTAGAACAGGCTCCAACGCCTGGTGGGTTTTTTTCATAGAGCATTTGCTGAATGATAAGACAGTGGGAGGCAAAGGTGGAGATTATTAGATTTCCATTGTAAATATGGAATTTACAATGTACAAAAAATGAAAATGGAAATTATAGAAGTAAACAAAATATCTGAAATTAAGAACACTTTGAATGGGGTTGACGGCAGGCAGAAGTTGAAGAGAGCATCAGTAAAATCCAAGGAAAAATGTTCAAACAGAAGCCCTGAAGTTTCAAAAATGGGGGGAGAGGTGTTGGAAGGAGATGAAAATAATAAAAGAGTGTGACAGATCTAGCGGATACGTCCTCAAGGAGAGGAAAGGGAGGGACAAGAACAACACCAGCTACAAACAGGGGCACAGTGTCATATACTTCTTCTCTTGTGTTGCTGATGTTGTCGTTGCATGGATTTCATTGATGTTTTCATGTTAAAACAACCCTGTGCTCTTGGGGTAAGCCCACTGCCATGATGAGCACCTCTCAGTTCCTCAGCCCAGCTTCTTCTTCTCACAATTCGTTCTTCTCTTACAAAGGTCAACACACAGGGGCTGTGGTCCCCAGACTGCACCCCAGAATCCTCACTACTGCTGCTCTTATTACTTGAAGACCAGAGGCTGGCTGCATTCACAAGATCTTCTCTGCATGGAGTAGATTTGGTGCTGTCCTGTTACTGGGCTTGGCCAAGGCCTTTGGAATATCTACAAAGCAGCTCTTTATTTCTGGATAGCCATAAGCATTATAAGGTCTTATAAAACTTACCTATCTCTAAATTACAACCTATTTCCAGCCTAATCTATTCAGAAGAAGTCTACTGCTATAAATTTCCCATAACAATTATTTTAATGTACAAAAATAGCTCTTATATACTCTTTGTCTTTTAAAAAAAAGGTAATGTTTCCATTTCTGTTGACCATATCTCAATTCTGTAATAATGGAGACTCTTTAGTAACAGAAGCCTAACTAATATTGGTTTTCAAAGAGAGAGAGCTTATTACACATCTGAATGCTTTGCTTTCATTAAGTTAACCACAATCACACTAAGAACCAGGAGCTCCTGCATGGTAGCAAAAGTGGCTATGAGGAAATCCTAGCTGATAGGCAAAGTCTTGATTGTCCTAACTGTGGTTATTTGTCAACTCCTAGAAAATCATATGTGGCCACTCATACGTAGGCAAGATGACAATGTTCTGATGGACCAGGCTGTGTCAAGAAACAGGAAGGAAAATCAGCCCTATTAACTGAAGTAAAAAGAACCCAACATCAGGAGAAGGGCTGGAAGGAAGTCAGCCTAGTTTAGCAATGTCATGCTATGAATTTGGTAACAGTGACCTCGATAAGGGCATTGCTGTGTAATTTTAATGTTATATTGTGGCATAATATGCAGCCCTTAAATTATATATATTAATGACACTGAAGGATGCACATATTAAGGAGAAAAGAATTTGTACTTTGGCATGTAAAATATTTTGTCATTTTTTTACAAGTTATACTCTCTAGGCCTGGGGATGTAGCTTAGTTGTAGAGTGCCTACTTAAGATGCATAAATACAACCAGAAAAAAATAATGATCATGATAATAATCTCAATAGCCTCTGTGAGTCCTTTTGAGATATAGGTGATCGCTACCTACCTACCCTCCAATTTAGCTGACATTTTCTCATCTTGTCCTGAAAGACAGCAGGAGAATCTTTGCCAGATATAGTATTAAAGTCAAAGTATCTAAAAAATTCTTATCACTGAAGAGCAGAAAATAAGAGTATAAATTTTTGAATTTTTTCAGACAGCACAAAACAGACCTACTGAATCTTTTCTAAGTTAATTTGATTGACCCTGTGAGAGGTAAAGTCTTGGTCATGCACAAAGTGTTGAACAAAATGTAATAGCAACTGAGTATGCAGCATCTGGTGAAAAAAAATAAAACATATAAATTGCAAATGATTATTTAACTCTCTAATATTAAGTATATGTAAGGGCCTCATGCTAACCAATTGCAACCCTGAAGCTCTGTATCAAATATTGTATGATCAACCTTGCACTTTGCTCATCCTCCAGCGATGGGGCACAGGCACAAATCAATTTCTGGTTATCACAATTCTTAGAACAACAATCTGAGACATATTCCTGACTGCAAAGAAGACAACAAATACAATCAGGCAAAGGACTCCTCAGTCATAAAAGTTTAGAGATGACTATCTTCACCCAGTGACTGTAAATTTATCGGAAACCTTATGCATTGCATTTGGAAGAAAAAAAAACAACTACATTCACATCCAGTGTGACAGTAGTCTGATCCTTCTCAGAGTCCCTTTGCTGGAAAAAGCTCCTCGAGTGTCATTTGAGAAAATTGAATCAATCTTCCCTCCATTTAGAAATAATTCTTGCTTTATGTAACCGCCCATGCTTGCTTTCTCTTCTCTCCACTTTCTTTCTCCACAGTCCTCAGGAAAATGTTCAGAAGAGCAGAGGTTTATGCCTCCCATTTCTAGGGTCCTGCTGCTTCTGTTTATTCACCACCCAAAGCCTTAATTCTCTGTTTTCAACACCACTTTTGGCCACTGTCGAGATAATTTTGACATAATTGTGTTAGAATTATGACTTAGGAACAGAGATCATAAGGAAGTGGATGAAATCTTACAATAAATGGGTCCTAAATCACAAAAGAGAACCAGAAGCAGGATAATTTTCAGGCCTAATTATCTGTTCTATCTTTACTACATTTAAAAATAAAATTCACAGGCTACCACCTCCCACCATCAGGCTTTAAAAACTCATTCCATGGTTCTTATTACAGTCATTAACTTCTTCACAGCTAGAGTTCTGACAAGGAAGGCAAACTCAGGGACTTTACAACTGTCAGAATAAAAGTTGGTTGAGTTGGGCTGGGTGAAATGTTCTGTGTAAATCAGTCCCAGCTTACAACTTTGGCACAACTCAAAATGAATTTCCCAGAAAACTCTCATCTCCACACTTTCCAAGGTACAGTAGAACAATCCGCTGCTGGTCAGTTCAGATCAGAACAAATTCATTCACAGAGGTGGAAGCTTGCTGTGAGCCCCTGTCAGTGTGAGAGTCAAAGCAGCCCGCAATAAAATTAAACATAAGAAATGAAACCCGTGAGGCCTCTGTTGACAGTTGGCAAGAACAGATAGCCTGGAACAGAGCCAGGGCAGTCAGAGGAATCGTGAAACCGCGGCTACATCCCGAGTTTCTATGAGGCACAGTTGCTTGGTCTGCTTTCACTTTTTCACACTGGCTTCTGTTCCTCAGGAGCCAGGACTTAACTGCTTAAAATCATTCTTTGGGCCAGTGTGATGCCAAAGACTAACAGAGAGATACCATATGAAAGGTTGGGGACATGTCTTCGCCTACCTATAACCAACTAGAAAATAATTCAATTACTACTGAAACGACCACAACAGATACAGCCTAAAGTGATCTTGTCACCCTCTTGTGTAATCCCCTTTTCAGGTGTGAGTGGGGCATGTGATTTGCTTCTAACCAATAGAATACAGAAAGGGCACTAACGTATCACTCCTGTGATTACATTACAGTGCATCTAGGGGACTCCATCCTAATTGGTTGGAGGGAAAGACAGTCCTACTGGCTTTCAAGAAGCATGCTGTATGTGAACAGCCATGGAGAGGATCATATGGGGCAAGCTAGACAGCCTCTGGGAACTGGGAACCTCAGTCCTACAACCACAAGGAGCTGAATTCTTCCAACACCCTCCTAAGATGGGAAGAGGACCCTGAGCTACTTCCAGAAAGGAATGCAGCCATCCAACACATGGATTGTAGCCTTGTGAGAGAGTTAGCAAAGAGCAAATAGTCTATTGGTCTATTTCAACTAAATCTTGCCAAAAAAAAGGTCTGTAGGCCCTTGAAGAATTCTATACATAGCATTCTATACATAACATTTCATATGCATGTATATATACCATTCATATGTAATAGCAAAGCAGACATTTTTGGATATGAGAAAGCTCAGAATATGGACTAGATAAAATTTTTTCTTGACTAAATAAGAAAGGTTGAACTCTATCAATATATTCATATTAATAATTTTCAGCATGATTTCATTGGATTTTCTTAGCCTTAATGTCTAAAAGAAGCTCAAATAAAAATATTTCTTTTCCTCACTAGAAAAAAAAACATTTTTCAGGAATTTCCCAATTCCAAGCCAAAAATTCATGCAAATAAGTAAACCAGCATGTCACCTTTCAGCACAGATACACCTCTTATGAGAGCAAAGCCCGTATGAAGACATGCATAAGTGAATGGATTTCCACAAGGAGAACACACTCGGGTGCCAGGACTCAGACCGACAATGGAACACACTACTACCCCAGAAGCCACACTCCTGGCTCACGTCCATCACCTCGCCCTGAAATAAAATGATTATCTTAACTTTACACATCATAAATCAGCTTTACCTATTCATAAGGTTCATATAAATGGGATCACAGAATCTGGCTTCTTTCACTGAACAGTCTTCTTTCTTCATTTCTTCATTTTCTTTGTCGAGTACCACCTATCCCGAGAATATGCCAAGGCATCTATCTCTTGATGAAGGGCATCCAATTTTTAAATTTTTATTAGTACGTGTTTGCAGTACATAATGCTTACATTCAGCATGGGGAGCTGATGCATGCACATAACATAGCTCAATTCTTTGTACATCCCCTTCCCCTCCTCTTCTCCCTCTTCTCTATATTTATTGAAATGAACCTCAGGGTTGTTTCCAGTTAGGGCCGTGATTTATAGTACTCTTAAAAGAAATAAAACTCTACCAGTGCCATGATAAATCTTGACGACTTTCCTGTGTACCAGAGTGACGGAGCCCGCCGTCACTTGTCGAACAGTACCTGAATGGGGTTGTGAGGATGAAGAAAAAGAAAGACAAAGAGATAGAGTTGGGAGGGCTCCCAGAGACCGAGCGCCCAAGTTTATTTTTCTCCTCTCTTTTATACAGCAGGTGAGTTTGGTTGTTAATCATGACCCTTATCCAGAGACACCTGCTTCCTTGTTTTCTAGTTCTTTGGGAATTCCCCACCCTCGTGGGCCTTCCCGTTTCTCGGGCTTACAAAACGTTCTTCTGAAGGTAAACATCTAATTTGACAAGGATGCGGTTCCTCGTAACATAGTCTCCTTGCTTTATACAGCGGAGGGTAAGACTTAACATGGAGCCTCTATGGCTAACTCCGCTCTCCACACACCGCTCTCCACACCAGAGATCTGGTAAGGAGTGGTGGGGCCTGTGGTGAACTGGACAGGGCTTATACTGTGGAGACAGGGAGGCCGACTCGTAGTCCTTCCATACATACGGGGTGTATGAGCATGCGAACCCAGAGTTGCCAGACTGATGAACTGTTCTATAGATTTATTAATTTTAAAAAAGAAAATCCCACCATCCAAACTTTTAAAATAAATTCTCCTAATTTCTAATGTTGGGCTAATTTTTTTTAAGTCACAGGGCCGATCACAAGTCCACATCATGCAGCCACAGATCTGGATACTCATGAGACAGAAGCAGCTCTCTGCCTTTTGACTTCCTACGGGCACATCCAGGGTGGCTTTCTGCCTCACCATGACACCCATGTCCACAGAGCAGGTAATGGTGCTGAGTTGAGCTGCTCTCTCTGCAGACTAGAGAACTCTGTGACACGTGGAGTGATAAACAGCCACCTATGCAGTCACTGTGGTCACCCCTGGGCCTGGAAGACAAAGCTGCCCCTGAAACTGTGTCCCTTCCCCACCCACAGTGCTTCCTTGTCCCCATCTCTGTGACAAACCAGGTAAAGAAGACACCATTTCTTTTCTCTGATCATCTTTCATGACTCTTAATTTTCTTGTTTAAAATACAATCAGAGGTTGAAAATTTTTGCGTTAGGGTCAAGTATTCATTATCATTATCCCCCAAGGGAGACAATTTTACAGTCAAGTGTGTGTGAGGGAATTGGTA
The DNA here is from genome assembly GCF_000247695.1 of Heterocephalus glaber. The sequence goes on along the minus strand of NW_004624750.1, from coordinate 14,023,609 downwards.
GATAAATGACCTTCCTTTCTGCAGAACAAAAGCTAAAAGGGTTTATCCATTTTTCCTTTTTCCTGAAGTAAAGCGATTCATTTCAAGACAGCCTTGTCAGGAGCTCAGATTGTTTTATGCCGGCTCCACGGTAATAAAATAGATACTCCTTAATTTTCCATTTTGGGTTTCGTGGTGGTCATGGTGGCAAGGGGAGGAGATCAAGTCATTTTTCAAAGTGTGAAGTAAATGATGTTCTAATAAGACTGATGTGAGAGAATCAAAGACTAGCACAAAGGGTATCACAAGGCCAAGAGATATAAATTAGACCTGTATGTTCCCAAAGGCAATGGTTTTCATATTTTAACACAGCTAAGTATCACCTATAACACATGTTATAACATGGACTTCTGGCCCCACCTGCAGCATTTTTAGTGGTGAGGAAGTGAGGTTTGCATTTCTAACACATTCCCAAGTGATGCTGACGCAGCTGCCCCAGGGACCCTGCTTTGAGAAGCACTGACATAGAAGAACCTTCACGGTAAGTATCTGTGATGTTTCCAAGACCTGAAAACTTCAATAGATTAGTATTTAGAATTTGTTTGAATTTGGTTTTTTTAATAAAGTGTTTACAAAAATTATTTTAATAGTGCATGCATTAGAAAAATCCACCTGGGTACCAAATAAATATGCTTTGGAGATACTGGTCTAATAAGAATGCTGGTAGATACAAATGCTTTTCCATTTGCATTTTAATTATGTGAACGTTCATGCTCACAAATTTGTTTTGCTAATAAGCTGATCATTTCCTCTGTTAGTGTTTATCAAACCATCCCATTAATAAAATGTTTTAAGATATGAAGAAAGTAAGGTCCTGAGGAATGATCTGCACAGCTTTAGAGAGAAAAAAAAAACAAAACAATAAAATGTAGAACTGCTCACAGTACTACCAGTGATGAGTTTTGAACATTAAGAAGTAAAAAGTCACATTTGCACTATTTCTGTATTGGAACAGCAATTGTTGAGTAAAACCAAATCACCTGGCTTTTTCTTAAGTAATCTTAGATTCTGAACTTGCTTCCCTTTAGGCTTTTCCATAAACAAATAACTAGAAAAGTCTCTAAGGAGGGGAGAGGCCAGTTCCTCGTTTCAGCTCTATCTAGGTGCTTACATTCAGCGAGGAGGGTTTGTTGTCGCGGGAGTGGGACCGTTGCTCCCAGTGCTTGCCTGGCTGCTGGCTCTGTGGCTCTGCAGACCCTGTGTGTGTTCAGAACCCACCTGGACCATGTCGCTCTCAGAGGCAGACCATCCTACAGGTATTAGAGACGTCCCTCTGCTTTCCGGACATTCCTCTTACTCTGTTTGTTTAGATCCTGTTGCTACCAGCTTTGCTTGGTCCTGTTCGGCTGGTCTTTCCAGATTTAATTAGAGTTAGTGAATCATTAATCTATGTGGTTTAATTTTTAGTACATTGAGATCCTTTCCCAACAGCATGAGTGGGTGTTTATTGAATTCTGAAAGCTTGGGAGATAGAAGATTGGCGACTCTTTTATGTAATGATCATATATTGATCTAGTTCTAGTCTTCTAGAGAATTCAGAGAAGACTCGCCATGGACAAATTTGCTGTTAACTTTTGACCCCAGATCTACAAAGGGCCAGCTTTTCAAAGAGAGCCTCCCGGGAGCCCAGCCATTCACTGATTTCCTGAAACAAACCTGTGAGCCTTCTTACAACTGCTGCACAGAGGATGACAGAGGAAAAATGGCTTGTGGTAGCTCACATGGCAGTTGAGGCTGGAAAGGAAAACAGATCTATTTACTCCAAAGCTTGAGCCCTTCCTACCTCTTTGCAGACCAGCTTCCAAAGCCCTGCTGTATTTAAATTTTTTCCAGCTCAGCAGTGAGTCATGTTGGCAGTTACTATTACCTTGACTTGGATGTAGTTATTATTCTTGTTGTTCCAATATTTAAAACACTGGCCAATAAATAACACTTAGTGACCTTTAAGTCCTATTGACCATGAATAACCTCCTACCAGTGGTCAGCTACCTGGGTCCAGATGACTGATCAGGACACCGAAAGCTGTATGCCAACTCCACAGAGGAGGAGGAAGAAGGCTAAAGGGACAGAAGGAAAAGCAAGGACTAGAAAGAATTCTGATGTAACTATTATGCAGATTTCCATGCTAACTTACTGAATTTCTTTAACATTGTCACTGCCTAGGACTTGGATAATTCTCTAATGTAGAAACATAATAGAGTTCCTGGGAGTGTACAGGTGTGAAAGTACCTGTAACTCTGGCCCTCTGCTCAGTCATTTGTTTGTCAAGAGAATGAGGAACTGGCCCCTCCACAAGCAGCCAGGAGTTCAGGACATGAAGAGATCAAATGGACCTGAGCTAATCGATGGTCAGAATGGGCCTTTTCATTTTCCAGAAAACTGGTACCACTCTCCATAACAGCAACCAGAAATTACCAATCTCAAAACAAAACTAGTTACCGCCACATTTTCACCAAATAGAAGTTCTTTCTGGTAGTGCTTGTTACAGCTAAGCTGGATTGTCAACTTAATTGATTTCAGAGCCACTCAAGAGATTAGTAAAACTCACTTCTAGGTGTGCCTGGGTGGATTATGCAGGCATAACCTTGGTCCTTGATCCCTGGTCCTTTCCACTCTGGCACTCTTCCTCTGCTCTGCTTCCTGGACAGCATGAGCTAAGCAGCTTTCATCCACCATGCTTTCCTACCATGATGTTTCCATTTTGGAGCCAACCAACCATGGACTGAACCCCCTGAAACCATAAGCCAAATAAACCTCTCCAGGTTTAAATTGCAGATGTCAGATAATTTGCCTCAGTCTGGAAAACTGACTGTAATCTGTATCTCCCTTCCTCTAATCTCCCAAAAAGGTATTTCATGCATTCTAGTTTGAGATGTGAAGTTCTTTGACGCTCGAGTCTTCAGCTCAAAATGCTAAAGAAAACCTAACATTAAGGACTTCAGAATTCTTTTGTAACTAAGAATTGAATTGACTTTCATTATTATCGAAATAGTTCCATAAACAACTTTGGTCTAAAATCCAGTACCTGTTCATTTCAGTCGACTGTAAGATCAGGTGAGAGTCAAGGAGAAATATAAGAGATCACAAATTTCCCCAAATCACTATCACAACATTGTCTTAATAATGCTAGAACATTGCATTCCTCCTCTTTACAGATAAGGGTAAATCTAAGAGACTATTAATTGACAGAGGGAATACATCAGTGTGGTGCCCTTATCTCTTTAAGGTGAAGGTAAATAATTATATGCTATAAAAGCCTGTACTGATTATTGTATTCTCCATAGAACTACAAACATAGTGGAAGCACTGTATTCAGCACAGCACTATGAATGATAATCAACAGCAGTTTCATGTGGAAAACTACAAAATAAAAGAACTATCATCAGTCATTTCCACGAATCAAGTTGTCAAATGAGAGGCTCAGCTTTGCATGAGAAGGGCTTAACTGGGAGGTAAATGTATATGTATGAATCCCAGAAAACTCCTCAAGTCTTGAGAGACAAGGAAGCTAGGGAGACCTGAATTTTTCTTTTTAAACATAAAAGTCATTTTTTTCTGAAATATGGAGTTTGGTAAAATCTAAAGACTTTTGCCAAATATTTCAATTTTCCTAGAAGGCATATCTCAATGTATAATTTAAACTTTGAGAGGAGGGGCTTTGCTTTCTTTCTTCATGCATCCCTGGAATGTACCAAAATACTTAACCATGTACATAAAAGCAGAGCGTAAGGAGTACTTGATGTACATTTGATTATTTTAAAATGGAATAATCAAAAGGTGGTTAGCAATGTCACTTCCAAGAAGTCTTTTAAATCACTAAGTTTTAAAGACTTTTTTGTTTGAGTCTGGACAGGATATGAAGTAGATAGTAAATCTATCTCAATATGCTATTTAGATGGGAAGGCTGGAATCACATATATTAATTATCTTCAAAATATAAAGGATGCTAATTTGAGCTTGGCTGTACCTATCTCCTTTAAAGAACTAGAAGTTTTCCTCTGGAATTTCAGACTCCTTTTCCTCACCTTAGTCTCCTCATTTATTACAGATTCCATGGGCTGCCCCTCCTCTCTGAAGATGCAGCAACCTGCTTGTCATTCTCCTTTGGGAAAGGACAAAGGTGCAGTAGCGGAAGAGCTGCTCTCCAGTGTTGAAGCTGAGCAACCTCAGTGTGGTCCAGAGAACAGTAACCCAGACAGTGTCTCCTGGAAGCTTCTGGAAACTGGTCCTCTTAGCCCCATGCAAAAGGTGGAGTCATCTGGCCCAGAAGTGCAGCCCCAAGGCTGTGGGCCCTCTCCTCAGCGCCCACTGAGCCTGTCCAAGAAGCACTGCGAAAACCAGGGGACCCTTCTGCAGTTTGACCGGCAGGCCCCTGGCCGCATTTCCACCTCTCCTACTCTGAGGAGGTTAAGGGGCAGTGGCAGGGGGACTTCGTTCTCACTGTCTCAGCAAGATGCCTTGGAAGTGCCCATTTGGGGAAGCTGGAGAGCCCTTGCAGGCTCCCCAGGTCACCTCCCCAAGAGTCCACTTGGAAGCCCAAAGGATTCTCCACACTCCCTGTATCCCTTGAGACCCCGCTCAGGACATGCAGACCCTAAGGGGGCCCTCAACACCGACTCCATGGAATCCCAAACCAGGTCTCCCGATGAGGACCCCCTTCCAGTGATTCGGCCCATCAATGAGCCATCTCTTCACCAGCCCTCTCTTCCAGCACAAGAAGACCATGGACTGCCCAGCCCCACCCCACAGCACCCAAATCCTCAGGTAACCCAGCCCTAAGTCTCTTGTCTTGCATTTGGTGGACCACAAAGCAAATAAGTCTCAGGGTTGCTCCTTTCCCCTAAAGGCCATAGGATCCTGTGATATAAAATGGCACAGGATGACATGGCTGAGAAGGCAGGCCCTTCCTTTAGGAAGTACTCTCAAGTAAAGGAAATTCAGCATTTGAGGGAAGAAAAATGGAGGTCTAGCCTAATTCACTTTCTGCCATATCCTTGAAGACACTTTAAGGTATGAATGGTCTGTCGGGCATTGTGTAGCAACAACGACCCTCTTGCAAATACATGCTACTTGTAGAAAACCAGTGTGACTAATTTTAAAGAGGGAAAAGAGCCAACTGCTCAAATTTCTTATTTCTCTTTCTTCAAAAAGAAATAATAATCTAGACCATTTTATCCAGGAGAGTTCATTGTTTGCACTCTCAAGATATCTGCTTTGGAATTTTGGATGGGTTTAAGCAAGACTAATACAAATATTTTGAAATCTATTTCAGGGAGAAGAATCACATCGCTCCAGGTATGTATGCACTGATAATCTCCAGTGTGATGCCATATGTTGACCGTTTACTATTACATCTGTGTTTCTGTTCTGACACAGCAAACCTAATGGAGGGCTAATTAGTGCTCTTTGTTCACCACTCAAGTCCCTCTTCCCCTCATGAGTGTGAGAGTCTTCATTTCAGAAGTCTCCTTTCAGAGCATAACATTTTTCCAGGCCTTTTGGGAACAGGTAATGACAGCCACTTGAACTCGTGGTTTTCATTCTGAATTGTCAATCTTTGGCCCTGTGGTTTGATTAACATCCATTTAGTAATAAGTTTTGTGTGGTAAAGAAAATGGGAAGGCCAGAACACTTCAATAGCTTTTCAAAGAGAAATTCAAAGAACAATGATAAAAGGAACAAGATGTCCTGTTTAAATCTTGTCTGATGTTTAAAATGTCTTTTATGACAGCCTATGCTCTTATCTAGAAATTAAGTGGATTGTGTCACTTTGGAAACCAGCTCTGAACTTTCTGCTTGACCCCTAGCTGAGACAGCAGATTTGCCTCATCTCCTAGGAAGGAAGTGTTTCTATGGCATAAAGGGAAAGATCCTTGTCCAATTTAATCCACCTGATTTAGGGGATCAGCAAGATAACCGTTATTTCATTTGGATAGTCACAGAGAAGTCACAGGGAAAGTGGTCACTGGGCCTCAATTACTGGGCCTCAGTCCTCAAGCCACAGTTTGCTGTTCATAAGAATATGGGTGATATCCACATAAACAGTCATTGTTGACTTTGACTCTCCTTCACTTAAATGTATGAATAAAGGTAGAGAAGATTACAAAGCCACAAGCAAATGCAAATTATTGTGCATAGTGTATCAGTTAGCAATTGCTACATAACAAACATCCCAAAACTCTTGAAGCAACAACCTGCTATTGTATTTTATAAATCTATGTGTCCCCTCAGGCTCACCTGATCTAGATTGGGCTCAGATGGGTAGTTCTTCTCTTCCTATCCCTCATGTTTTTCCTGGGACCAAAAGGCTGCCCAGAGCCTTTTCTCTCAGTGAAAACCAAGGTTCAAGAGTGCAAGTGGAAACATGAGTGGTCTCCTGGAGCCTGTGCTCTGAGTGTTGTCTGGTTTTATTGGTTAAAGCAAGTCACATGGTGGAACTCAGGGTCACAGAATTTGGGTGTCACCAACAGCAGGGGAGCACTGAAATATTGTGTGGCAAAGCATGGGGGCACAAGCTTGGTGGAGAGTGGAACCCCTGGCACAGAACTTCCATAGGTGTGAGATGGACTAAAACTCTATAAGGCTATGTATATAATACAGACGTGTCAAAGAAAGAGGAACAGAGTGTCAGAAAGAGATGGTGTCGGTTAGAGTCAGATCGTGCAGGTCAAATAGGATTTTTAGGACTCCTGTTTCCTTCACTAATAGCAAGCATCATGGACTGATATGGTCAGATGGATGCCATGGGATTTAGACGAAAGTAGACTCAAACCAAACGGATGCAAGTATGGGGAGTTGGCAGGCTAGGCTATGATAGAGGCAGAGGAGCTAAAAAGAGGCATCTCAGCATAATGGGCACTGAGGAGAAACAGTCACCCAAATCTTGCTGGGGGCATGAAGGGAAGGACATGGACAAGAACCACTGCTAAGATCAATGTTTCTATCCCTTGAACTGTTTAAGTTGAAGGAAGTACTCTTTTTCTTGTTGTCATTCCCTCTCGCCCTCTATAGTATGTGCATGAACTCAAACTCCAAATCTTCCTCTTCTGTACTCCAAAATATGCCCCTGGGAAAGAACCTTTACAAGACATTATTACTCCAGTGTGGAGGGCTTTGGCCTCAGCAACATCTACTCTTCTCTGTTGAAGTAGAGACCTACAGTTTTCCTTTTGCGTTTCCCTGCACCCTATAAGTGGCTCTACCATAAGATGAAAAATAGTATTCATCTGCTTCTAGAATGAAAACCTTCCCAAGGACAGAGACTACTTATTTATCTCTGAAGCTCCAGCTGTAGCACCAAGCTAGACTCTACTTCCAAAAGTATTTATTGACGGAAAAGATGAGCAATCAAAGAAAGACACGAGGGCTGGCAGAACGCTTAGATTAAGGTGTCCTTTAACCATTCCCAGTGTATTTGCATTTCTGCCAAGGGCAAGACGAGTACCCAAGCAGTAAGGCTGTGTTGTTGAGGTTTTAAACATCAGGAAGTGAGTGAGGGAGATTTTGTGGGTAGCAATGCCTTCCTAGTATGCCTTAAACTCTGCATTCACAGAAAGCTGCCTTGCTCACCTAACTGTCAGCTCAGCTCTGAAGCAGAGAAGGAAAATATACATATTAGATTTCAATGAGAATAAAACCTAACCTTCGGTGCTCAAAAGGAAATAGGAAGAAATTAAATATATCCAAATTAGCAAATGAGGAAGTATTAGCATGAAAACCAAATGACAATGTATTTTGAAAGTCTCTCTTGAGAAAGAACCCAAATAAAATATCAATGCAACTTGTCACATCCATCTGGGGTGACCATTTGTGGGCAGCAGAGCACCAAGATACAACCTGCTGAAGTCAAACAGCTGAGTTCAAATCCTGCCTCCACTTCCTGGCATCATGGTCTTGGGAACTCCCTGAATGGCTGGAAATGGATATTTGCATCCAAGAAGTGGAGATACAAATAGCATTCATCTCATAAAGCCTTTTGTACTGTTTAAAAAGTGAAGTACAAATAGTATCTAGTATTATTTTTTAGAGACACCATCTGTTCATTCATTCATTCATTCATTCAGAACTTCCCCTATCAAAGTTACTGGTTTCTAAGATATTCAGAGTTAAATGTTTGATCACAGAAAGCTCATCTGACATGTCCCACCATTAAGCTGAATACAATATTACACTTTCCACAGGTTTTTATTTAAAACCTGTGATGTATGTAGCACTGTCTGAAAACTCCTGGAAATACAAGAAAGGGAGAAGACTCTCAACAAACTTTTAAAAAGCCTGTTGGGATGGTATTAACTAGAGGCTCATGGGCAGTATATTGCTGATTCCTCAGAAGAGAAGGCTGTGGCCTCAGAGAACCAACAAGTATGGGTGTGGCTAGAGGGAACCTCTGCTTCCATGAGCTTCAGGATCTCTGGAATGCAAGTTCCAGGAAAGCCAGAGTGTTCGTTAAGGTATTCCCACTGCTTAGACAGTTTCTTGCACATAGCAGGTATTCAATAAATGTCTAAGGAAGAAAAAAGGAAATGGAGCCAGGCATGGTGGTGCATGCCTGTTATACTCGGGCTCTGAAAAGACACAAGTTTGAGCCCAGTCTGGATAACTGAGAGAGACACTGTCTCTAAATTTAAAAAGGGCTGAGGGTGTAGCTTAGTGGGAAAGGCCTGGGTTCAATCCCCAGTACTACACAAAAAAAGGAAATGGATTATTAGCTAGGTTTGGACATGCCTTGTTGGAGAAAATGAATGATTTGTATGACTCTTTCCCCTTTTTGTAAAAAATATTTTCTCCTCCAAGTTCTTACATGTTTTCCTCCAGCTTTCATCTTTCTTATTGTCTTGTGCTCTTGAATATATCTGAGGGCTGTGGAAATTTGTACAATGGTTGTTTGAGCCCATTAAGTAATATTTTGACTCCTGTCCAAAAGACATAGTAACCTAGAAAGAGGGTAGAGCTCCAGCTACAAGTGTGTTCAAAGCCCCACAAGCCACAGGACAAAGTATTTTGCACATATGGGTGACTCCCAAGCAGTGTCTCTATTTGGATTCAAATGGGTGTACTAGACACACATATTTCAGGGGTTTGCTCCACACTTGTGAAACAGCCAGGTGTGAGGTTCTTGGCCATAAACAATGAAGGACTCCTCCTCATCCTTTCTGCCTTCTGGACTACATTTCCATCAAATGGAACATTATAGTAAGAAGTTGACCTAGAAACTATAGTCAAACATAGAAAAGTATGTTATTCTCAAACTTCTGAGACTCCCAATAAAAAATATATCCTACATTTAACCAAAAAAGCCATAGTTCCATGATTGGTATCAGAGTTGTCATTACTCTCCTACTAATAAGAGTATTTTTCAAAGCTTGTTATTGTTTCTTAATTTGTTCCTCCTATGTAGTCAACCCATCATTAGAAGCTAACATTCAAAACTCCACTATATTTCTTGCATAAAGTAAACCCTGATTCTTAATATAGAATATCTACTTTTTCTGGTCACCCAGTAGCTGAAAAGTCCCTGCTAGAAAAGGCTACATTCTATGAAATTTTGCTCTCTGGCAAGAATTATAATTTCGGAGGAATACAGCCTAATAATTTGGAGAAAACACTGGGCAACATTTGTAGCAGAGGAAAGACAAATGTCTGCATATAGTGGCTTCAATAAGATTTTTATTCCATTAAGAAACACATATCACCTTAGGGAAGTTGCTACTTACTCCCTATATTCTCTAACATTTTTCACTGTTGTCCCTTAAAAATTGTACCTGGTGCCAGAGATTTAGCTCAGTGGTTCTGCCGCCTGCCTTGAAAGTGTGAGGTCCCAAGTTCAATCCCTGGTACCAAAAAATAAATAAATAAATAAATTGTACCTGGTAATTTAAGGCCAGCAGTCCTTAGTTTAAATCAGCTGTAGAGAAGAAATCTTTTTAAAATGTGAATGATCTATGAGTCACATTTCTAAAGAGGGAACTCTGAATTATTCATCCTCAAGCATTTCTGCCAAGATAAAACATCATCACGTAAGCCCTACACCACCCACTGGCCAATGAAGGAGGAGACCAGAGTGGTCCTCCATGGTGAGCCTGTCCTGAGGGATGGAAAAGATCTCACTTGACACACTCATTTGCCACATAGGGAATTGGGGCCCAAAGAACAAAGATGCCAAGGTCACTCATGATGGAGGTCACCGCTGGGAATCCAGACCTAAGTCCAGGACTTTTGCCACTCAATAGAATAACCCCAGGATTAGTTTCCTGTGGCTGCTACAATGAATCAGCATAAGCTGGGTGGCTTGAAAAAAAAAAAAGTAGAAATTTATCCTTTCTCAGTTCTGGAAGCCAGCAATGTAAAATCATATGGGCTACACGCCCTCTGGAGGCTCTAGGGAAAAACTCTCCTTGCTCCTTTATCCAGGCATTGCATGGCTTGTGGCTGTTCCACCTCAGTCTTGGCCTGTCTTCACGTGGCCTTCTGTCCTTTCTGAGTCTCAACAGAATTGTCTTTTCTCAAGACACTCATCAATGAACCTCTTCTCACCCCAATCCTTTGTTTCATTACATCTGCTCAGAACCTTCTTACAAGTAAGGCTCCAGGTTTCAGAATGTGGGCATTATCCCTTGGGCAGAGGGCCTTTCAACTCACCACATGCCTGTTTTTATTAAAGTTGACTCCAATTTGGAAACCAGGCACTAATTTAGAACCAACACTGTGCTTGGCAGTGATTGGCAGTATCTTTTTCTCTTTGTCCTGTTTACAAATCTTTCTAGAGTCAGACCTGCCTATTGGAGTTCTGAATTCTGCCTCTGTCACTCACTAAAACAATGTGCCCTTAAGTGACCTCTTCACTCAGCTTTCTCAGCTTCAATATCCTCCATCTAAACTGAGAGTAGGAATTTCTACTTCCTAGGATGCTTGTGAAAATCAATGTGATAATGTTTAAAATATGTAAGATGCTTAGGGCCATGTCTAGGAAAAATCGGAGCTCGGTGTATGTCAGCTAATTTTAAATTAGAATAATATTCACCAAGACCAATCTATAGCTTATGAAACATATGCATTTGGGGTGCGGTGAGACACATTTCCTGCAGCTAGCAACTCTTCCAGCACCAAATTTTAGGGCCCCAGCCTCATTGCTGAGTGTTGACTCATGGGTGGGACCTGCTGGGTGGTGAAGGGAATTCCCGAGATTCTCTGAATTGCTGCTGCCCCAGCCCACACCGTGGATCTGCCAGTCTGCAGCAGAGGACAGAATACGGAGACGTTCTGGTACCAGAAAGGAGACAAAGTAATTCCAGCCACCATGGGACTGGTCCCTTCGGATCTGACCAGCGTGGGGCATCGCACCTCGGGGTTAGTGTAAGTGTGGCTGTATTTTGGCTTCTGAGTGGGGCTGGGGTTGGCCAAGGCAAAGGGGTCAACTCCAGAGGGCTGCAAGGCGTGGGTGAGGCACTCTGCGATACAGTCTCCTGAGTCCAGAAATTTGTCCTAAAGCAAAATAATAATCAAGGATCAAGCAAAAAACACCAAAAAGAATGCATTTCTCAGAAATATTCACGTTTTTCCAAACCAGTGAAGGGCAGAATAGTTATATCGTCACATGCTTACATAGTGGCAATGGGTTGCCAGCAATACTCCAAAGGTTTTGCAGTTATTATTTGTTTATTTCCTCATTTAGTCTCCTTATAAGGAAACCAGATATCTGAAAATACCATTTCCTGCCCTTTTCACACAGGACACCGTCACCCAATGCAGACACCGCTTTGTTTGTTGCTGTGCAACCTGGATTCGTTACAGTTACTTTCAGTGGGTAATCAATCCAGAACTGAGCACATGATCCTGCATGCATGCCACTTTTTAGAAGAAGCAACCCTAACGTTTAGGACAGCACAAATAAGACACCAATCTGGAAACAACACACAGCTCCAACAGACCTAAAGTCAGAGCCACGTAGACCTCATTATAACTATTTGTGTTAGTATCATCAATCCAATGTCTGACCAGCTCCAGGTGAGAGGCCAGGATGCTTTTCAGAGTGCCCGGAAATCCAATCACTGCCAGGCATGAATGATGTAAGGACATGTTTTCTGTACCATTTATCTCTTCATATGACTGGGTGCAGTTATTCTTTCTAATTGCTTTCCTAGGTGTCTATAACATTACAACTGTGATTCTTGATATTGTTTATTAACCCATGCTGCCTTTTGATGAACAAAAATATTTCATGTCTACAGAGATCCTATTGTGCCCTTCAGCGACATTTCTACCTCCTCATAAAGAGCCTCACTGGGTTTTTGCCCATCAAAGTCAAAAGACAAGGTCATGGCTCAACCCTTGTGCAAGTCAGGTGTCTTCCCTCTTTTCCATATGTGCAAATGCAATTCCAATCATGACCTATGTCATCCCAAATGGATGCTTTATGTTCAAAGCTGTCCCAGACAAGGGAAAAGTGGGTTGGGTAATTTAACCACCTATAATGAAACAGAGAGAAGGTGGGGAGGATCACATTGTGTTCTGCTTTTGTGTATGCATATAACTATTCATCTGTGATCCAGAATGTGGAACCAAATTCACTTGAGGACTGTCAGTATTTTATGCTATAGGTTATGTCTATTTATGAAAACCTGCATTATGTCAGATTCTATGCTAAGAGATTGGATCCTGTGATATATAAGACCCAGGAGGAGCTTTGAATGAAGTCATTAGAAGAACAGGGTTAGGGGGAGGAGAAGGAGAGGAGAGAGGGTTGACCCTTCTTAAATGGATCAGAATAGACTTCTGGACGAAGAACATCTAGGCTGGAACTCAGCGATGAATCAATTTGCCAGGCAGATTAAGCAGAGCTAGGAAGGCAGATGGGCTCTACCTGAGCTAAGGCATGGAGGCGTGAAGTATGGAGTGGTTAAAGAACAATGCGAAGCTCACTATTACTGGAGTACACATTCTGCAGGAGTGCATGTTGGGAAACACTAGTGATCATGGGTTTGATTATTGTTCCATTTACTTCACAAATGTTTGCTGAGCCCTTACTAAATGGAGATTTAGCATTTCCAGCTAAGGCACCTACAAGTGAAACACTGCTGTGTGTGGAGAACTGCAATCCACCCCCTATTTCTGGAAAATAAATTGCAAAGTAAAGACCACAGAAGGCATAAGTATATTGTTTAAAATGACTTGAGGTGGGAAAGAATGAAGAGCTACTGAAGTGTCTTAAGCCTCAGGGGAACAGGGTCAGACTTAAATTTTGAGTAACACATTTAATGATTTTGCATAGGGTGGAATTGAGCAGATAAAGCTAAAGGTGAAGAACCAAGAGGTGGTTGTGTTGGTACAGACAAGAGATCCAGGAAATTAGCAGCCACTTCTGTGTGACCAGTGGAAGGAGGGGGGCCTGCCTGAACCCCTGATCTGAGCTCTCACCTCTCCGCTCTTGAGCACAGGTTCTACGAGCACAGGCGGAGTTCCGTGGTGTTGAACTTACCCGGGCTTGAGGTGTTCCCCGGGGACCTCCTGGTGTCTGATGGAGCTGCTGATTACCTGTGCCACCCACTTCTGCTGCTGAATTCAGGTCCTGTTCATTATATGTCTGCTATGGGTCAGAGATGGTCGTAAGTGAGAGAGATTTTCTAAATATTTAATAACTAGGAGGACACTACACCAGTGTGTTGGAACCAATGCCTTACCAACTGGAACAGGCACAAGGCATGAATGATCGGAACCAGCTGACTACCAGTCTTGGTGGTAGGCGTTCTGTTTACAGAGATGAATGAGGAATGGGTCTCCCCCTAAATGACCTCTTGTAAGATTATTTATCCCAAGTCCAGGACCCAGGACAGGTGCTCCAGTGATGGCCACCATTTTGGATCAGAGAGTCTTTGCTGGCTGGTGGGCAGCTTTTCTGTAATCTTTGTGTCTTATCTTTCACTCACTCCTGGTCTTCAGTGTCACACTGATGTCCTCCAGCCATGATGGTCATGTGGAGGAGGCCAAGGGGCTCAGGGCACATGAATGTCTGACAGAGAGGTAACCCTAAGGTGGATCCTCAACTGTGAAGAAAAAGAGCAACTATGGTACGTAGGTGCTTTCCTCACGATGCCTAGGGGAGGTAAATTGCAGGCTTTGAGACCCAAAATGAGACGTAAATTTTATCCATGTTGGTGGATAAACTGATTGTTCTTAGTCGGGTCCATTTTACCAAAGAATTCTTATTCAGAAATCCAGTAAGACCTGTGTCTAAGGCATTGCTAAGAGAATTGGACACCTGGCAAAACCATCAAGCCCAGTTCTTATTCACAAATCTGCAAAGTCCTATTCTTGGTGTCAGCCACTTGTCTCAGAGGGGTGGAATCTAACTCTGAATGGTAGCGAGTAGTTCTTCTCACCAGCCCAAATCCACCCTCACTCTCTGGGACGATGTACTTTCTGCATGTGGAACCCAGAGGCCACCAGGAAGTACAGCACAAAGAGCAAGTTTATAACTCTTCCATCACTATAGATCTCTTTCCCATCTACTGTCTTATGTGATACAACATATAAGAACAAACAGCTATTGCCTCCTAAGATACAACAAACCCAAGTGAACAAGCTAAGGGGGGCTACATGATCTGCTTGAGGACGTGCCCTGCAGAAGGCCAAGCTAGTTCCAAGTCCATCGTAACCCCAGCATAGGTTAGTCTGTGTTTCATGACACTTCACAAATGTTCTAAATCTATTAACCAAAGGCTGGTCTCACACCAGCAGCCTCAGCATCCCCTGAGAAGTTGTCAGAGATGCACATTCTTGGCCCTATGCCAACCCTTCTGAATCAGCAACTCTGAGGGTGGTGTCTTCCAATCCATTTTATAACAATCCCTGCAGGTGATTCTGATGCCACCTGAAGTTTAACAGCCACCATTCTAAGGAGCAAAGTTGCACTCCAGTGCGATGCTTCCATGTTAGACCAGCTATTTTTAAGCTGGGTGCCTAGCATCACGGTAGACACTGCGTAGCTCACTGTGCCCTCTTCTCGAGTTCAGAACAGAGGTCTGGTGTTTCCGATGCCTGCAGCAGTGCCTCTCTTGACGTGGGTATGAAACTCCTGCAGATACTGTTGCAAGAGACATTTTGATTTAGCAAACATACTTAAGATAGATAATGAACGACTGTCTATCCAATACTCATTAAAATCTTCTTCTGAATATTTGTAAAGTACCCCCTAAGCTCCAAAATTGTCCTCAAAGTTAGAAAACCAGAAGGGAGAAACTTGCCAAGGACAAGACAAGTTCAATTAGATGTGATAATTTACTACCAATCATTTGAAGGCTGAGTGTGTGAATCTGATTTGGCCCTAAGGGTGATTCCACCTACTGTCCCCTTTACAAAGCCAATGAGAGGATAACCCCTTGGACTAATTAGGACCTGTCCAAGGTTACAGTTGATAAAGTCCTTACACACCTCCTTTGCAGTCAGTGCCGCTCACATAATTACTTCCGTCTGACTGAAGCACTATGTTTATGGTCTCAGTGAATCCAACAGAAAGACACCTCCAGCACCACCATTTGTACACTGAGTGGCCAGAGTTTCTCCTATAACCTAAGAGATGATTCCCAGCTGTGTTTTCATTTTACTAACATAAACAACACACAATTTTTTAAAAAAGAATGTAATCTCTTTACTTCTTGGTCATCAAAAAATATGTGAGTAGGGCCGGGGATTTAGCTCAGTGGTTCCACCGCCTGCCTCGAAAGCGCAAGGATCTGAGTTCCATCCCCAGTACAAAAAAAAAAAATGTGAGCAGCTCCTAAGAACCAAGTAGGACAGTGGCAGTGACATGTGCTGTTGTTCCCTATTTTAGGGGTCTGCAGAACCACATCCGGACTGGGCCAATGCAAGCTCCAGGCCTGAGCGTGGTCAGGTTCCTGACGTTACATGTGGGCGGGGGGGGTTATGGTAGGATGAAGTCAAAATAAAGAGCCAGTCCTTTCTGCCCAAAGTGCTTTGATTCTGTCTTAAATGAATTACTCCGCATCATCGTTGCTTTATAGATTTCTCCCCAAGTGACGAGGAAAAGAACACTAAGCCTACCCCAGTGCAGAAGCAGACCAGCATTTCCTCAGGCAGCAGAAGATGCCCAACCTTATGACATGGTGCCACTCATTCATCAGCAAAAATGTACTGATTCTGTGCATTTTCTAGAGGAGGAGAATTAAAGCAGGAGGAATTCTGCTTGGCTTATTTTCAAAAAGGGGATTTCATAAAGCTCTGCAATGATCTGTCACCAGTTAGTTACTCTAAGTAATGGTATATTTTGTTTCACCCACCAGAATCCAAAAAGCCAAGATGGCCTTTCTCCAAGAGAGGAGTGGTAAGTGTTGCACATTGTAATTTTTGTTTATAATTAAGCCTCCAGTAGCTAAGAAAGTAAGAAATGGCTGAAGAGCCTCTTCATTCTGCTTTATCTTTGCATAAAGGCAGACGGCACGTGAAATCTAAGCGACATCATCACAGCCATAGTACTGACTACAGAACATGCCAAATGGTGCCATTTGGTACAGCAGAACAGTGCTAATTGCCGGTGATTAATGAGTTCTACAAAACAAGCAAAGCAATTCCAACACAGCAATGCTTAACAGCACTACGCTTATAGCTTAATGCAACTCATTAAGCAGCTCACTCAATGAGGAAAACTTGAATAAGTGTGTGGCCCAAGTTGCAGGCAGCGCCATGTATTTTGGGAACATTGAAAAATTAATGAGATGTTACAGAAACAGATTCTACAGATACATGTCCACTTCTGGGAAAGTCAGTTGGACAAGTCCTAGCAGGGTTTTAAAATTCATTCTCGGTTCCATCAATTATTGAAGAGTAATAAATCTAGACCAGTGCTCTCCAGGAGTCTTCACTACCTAGGACAAGGGTGGTCTAGGCTGAGCAAGCCTTTCCGGCTGGCTCGCTCAAGGTAGAGGGGGGACTGTTCGTGGTCACAGTCGGGCTCTGTGCTCCTGTTCTGTGGAGGAAGCAGAACTGATGTGTGTGCTCCTGAAAGACAGTTCCAAAGCCTACACACTGCAGCCAGTGGGGGCAGTAGCGCCCTGTGGGAAGCTACTGTCCCTTGGTCAGTTCAAACCATGGGCTTCCCTCATGATCTCTCCCATCAGAGACAGCCACTGACAACTGCAACAGTTCTGTGGACACAGATATCTTGGAAACTTGAAGTCCAGTAGCTAAATTAAAAGTCCTCCAAAGTTCTAATCTTAGCTGCTTCGCTGAATGCTTCATGACCTTGGCCAAATGAATGAACTCCCTCAGCTTCAGAGCTTTTCCGGTAGAAGGCGGGAAGTTCTAATGGCAGCCTCCCAGGAAGTTGTGATGACTAAATCCTAATACACATGAAGTTTCCCCCAGACCTGGGCACTCATAAACATTCAATCAATACTGTCATATTACTAGTAGCACCTGTAGTGTTTTTAAAATTGGAGTTTGGAAAAACTACTTATTCTCATAGCCACTTACATGATTGACTTTCACATTATTTTTTTCTCCATTTAGTTTATCGGTACATTTTAAGTGTACAATACAGTTACATTCATCATTGGGATCTTGTACCTTTACATGATGTATCTTGGTTCTTATTGTTTTCCCCATTCCCCTGCCCTTCCTTCACCTCCTCCACCCTTCCCTATTTACAGAGACTTTGTTTCCATTTTTTCCTTTTCTCATATTTTTTCTTTTCCCTTCTTTCCTTTCCCCTTCCCCTCCCACTTCC
>NW_004624750.1:13915448-14003913 GCF_000247695.1 Heterocephalus glaber | reverse complement strand
AGTGGACATCCTTGTCTTGTTCCTGATTTTAATGTCTCACATTATTTTTTTCAAAAATGAAATTTGCATGGAACACAGTCTAAACAATATGAACTCCAAATCATAGGTTGTTAGGAACATGGTGACATCATTGTCACGAGGGCTGTTGTCCATCAGTTATTCAGAGACTGTGACTCTGTCCTGGTGGGTCTGAGATGGGCCAGCCCCTCCTGGGCATCTTCTTCCCCATGAGGGCTAGTTCTAGTCCTGACACTAGTCCTTCCTGAGATCCCAGGAGAGGTTCACTTTCCCTCAACCTTTCCAAGGGCTCCTCCAAGAAAGGGAGCTCTAGGGATGCCTGGGAAATCAAGTGTGCTTTCTAAAGGGAGGAACTTAGCAGAAGGAGAGAAGAACTTAGCCAAGGGAGGAATATCCTATAAGCTATCGATAGAGATCTATTATTTGCCCCATAAAGAAGCAACTTACTCCAATGTGTGTGTTGGGTGACTGTATGTGTCAAGTTCTGGGCTGAAGATATAAGACACCAATTGAGAAGGTCAGAATGAAATATACATTGGGGATGAAATGTGCTAAATGGTTTCTACTCTGAATTGGGAGACAGTGGTGGAGACACACCAAGAAAGAATGCTCCAGGGCCTTATATAAAATGGTGTAGTGTTTGCATATAGCCTAGATACCCTCCTTACAATCATCTCTACTTGTAATATGTAACACTATGTCAGTGGTACTCAAAAGGTTGTTCTACTGTATTATTTAGGGAATAATGACAAGAAAAAGAGTCTGTATATGTTCAGCACAGGCATAATTGTTTTTGACTGATTTTGATCTTTGCCAGGTTGATTCCATGGATTGAAGCCTGTGGATACAGAGGGCTCCCTCTGTAATGAAATGACATCATATTTTCAGGAAAAATTCTCTGCAAGGAAGGAAGGAAGGAAGGAAGGAAGGAAATTTCATTTCTTTAAGACCCCATTTTCCCAGGGACTCAGTATTTGGTTCCCTTAAAATGGATATATCTGCTTCCTTTACCTTCTTAGCCTTACTTATCAAGTAATTCATATGTTTTTAAATGATAATCCACACACACTTCTAAATTGCAACATATTTCCCAATCTATTACAGACTTTTCTGGTTTGTGCCTTCCTTCCTTCCTTCCTTCCTTCCTTCTTTCTCTCTTTCCTTTCTTGCTAATGATCAGTATTAGTAATAAAGGGTGTGTGTGTGTGTGTGTGTGCTGCCACAGCACTGGGCACCATTTCCGTTTACATTGTTTACATGTGTCTTCTTTTGTGTAGGTCATAGCTTACACATCGGTGTGTAAATTCTTGCACTCTAACAAGATAGGTCACATTAACCCTGTTTAACAAATGGGGAGATGGGTTCAGAGAGGCTGGATCGTTTGCCTGCCATCACACAGCTGAGGAGCAGCAGTTCCCGCTATTTGTCCCCAGCAGTCCTGGCCAGTCTGGCTGTGAGTCTGCCCTAGCCCCGACCTTGTACCACTCCACTGTCCCCATAATCAGACCGGATATTCCTCCCTCCTTTCTGTCATCAGAACTGGAATGTTTCAATGCTCTTCACCAATTCAATACCATCTCTTTGTCAATTGCTCCAAAATGTATCTATGAAAGCTGAGCCTTCCAGTTCACTGCAGTGCAGTCACCAGCTCCCGCTGCAGTGCCATTCCACTTACCTCCTCCTTACCAGGACCAGCCTGGGCTCCTCACTCTTACTCATCCCCACACCCTCTCAGAGTCCCTTCAAATAGTCTCACTGCCTTTCCTGGCCAATGTCACATGGTGGAAGAAACAAGGCCCTACATGGGTCTGTGACTTTGAGGAGTTAATGTGACCCCTGGCAGAAGTGTCTCCTCCTTCCACACTTTGACCAGCGGCTTGTCCAACCCGAGGAAAGCCACCAGGAGG
Organism: Heterocephalus glaber; assembly: GCF_000247695.1. Next base: position 14,001,988 of record NW_004624750.1, on the reverse strand, counting down.
GCCCTCCAGAGGACAGCATTGGTGCCTGCTTTCCCACTTTCCTGCTGCCATTGTCCTACCTTCTGTCTTTTCCAACAGGCTGCTAGTTTTTTATTGCTACAACATGCAGTCACTATGGTTTCAGACATCAACAAAAGACATAAGTCTCAATTACCGTAGGAGGTCTCCAACTGGCTCCAAGATTGCTTTGCTACTATGGAGGCTAAAGAGTCTATAAAAAGTTTCCTCTGTCTGTGCTACAGGTGACCAGAGATCAGCATAGTGGGAAGCCCAGGAAGGGTCTCCACTGGGACTCTCTGGGCCCTCCCCAGGACAGCTTGCACCTTCTTCTGCTCATTAACAAAACGCTGGTTCACTTGCACCAAACCTGATGGAGCTACGCCAGCATCATGCATCCTCAGCAACAGAACAAGCTGAAAAATTATTTGTGATAAACATTCCACTGAAACGCAGCCAAGGTGGCTTTTAGAAAGCCAGACCTGTTGTTATTGGATAGCTTCTTCCTAGTTTGGTTGGTAACTTGAACTCCGAGTGGGTGTTTCAGGATGTGCAGTAAAACACTGATGAATCCATCCCAAATTGCTCACAATATAAGTTGCAGAAGGATGTGTAAAGATGATAGCATTTAAACATTAATTACAAATATTATCAGAAAAATGTTTACAATGGTTTTCTGAGAGTCTGGATTATGAGTGGCTTTAATTTTTATTGTTTTTGTTTGTTTCTCAATTTTTTGCAATGATAGTATAATATCTGTCATCAGATTTTAAAAACACATATTATTAAGGATAAAGACAATAACATAAATAATTGGGTAGTTCCTTTCCAAGAAAGCTGGAGTTTCTAGAATGTTCTGGTACTCTAGCAGGGAATTACAATGTTGGGCAAGTCTCGTTAGCACTGTGGGCTTTATTTAATCAGCCACTTAGTGAGAGGTTTAACTAATGTCTGAGGGATTTTCTTGTGCTGATATTCTGGAGTCCACAGTTTGGAAAACTGAAGGAGGTAATCACTCCACGGGGCGGGTGCTAGACTTGGAGCCCAACTATTTGCTCTGTGCCCATTCTGTGCATCAGAGTTGTTTGTTTGTTTATTTGTTCTTAGTAAGATGAGAGGTTTGGGGTACACACCTTCATGAGCCTTGTCCTCCCTCTCTGACATGCTGTGGTCCTGGGGTTTGGACTGGCTTGGAAATGGTCTTGGAACAGTTCGTGCCATAAAGTGGCCGGGTCTGTGAGTGGTTTGAAATCGTGTCATTAAACAATTCATGCCGTTTCTAATGATCTTTAAGCAGGGCAAAGACAAACACAAGTACATAACGGATCTGGAAAACTGCCTCTCTTCAGTGAAGATCAGAGACTTCGGGGTCTATGAGTTTTGCAGCCTAAAGGTACTGTATAGTTTACTAAGCGGTTTGTTGACTGTGGAACATAGCTTTTCCTTTTTCTTGTGGTGCTTATTTGTTTCTGTGGGTCTTTATTTTAAATTGTCCTATGATTGCCTGCTTCATAATAACAGCCAGGTGCAGGGAAAGAACCTTGCCAGGGCTGGGCAGGACAGAGAGCCCTGGGAAAAGCCACCTTCTGTGAAACGAGGTAATGGCTAGAAGAGCACTTTGCAGGCCACAAAGCCCTACAGAAATGTTAATACTGCCGAGCAGCTCATAATGACATTTCTATCCGTAACAATCCCCATCTATGGTGATCTCATAAAATGATATGGCCTAATGACACTGTAATTAGAGTTTGTGTAAGTACCCACTGTGATGGTTACACAACTCTGAAACCTGCTAGCAGTGTGTATCTCAGACCACATCCCCATCGTTAAGGGACAATTGGGTACATTCACCAGCCCTCAATTTCCTCATGTGAAAAGCACATAATTTTGGATAAAATATTTCCAAGGTCTCCTTGAGTGCCAACACTTTTATATCATGAGTCATCAGTAGTTAATTTCAACAAGCTTTTGACAGAGGAACTTGGAATCAGACTTTCCAGTTCTAAGTGTAAAGTTCCTTGAGCCCTAAACTAGACTAGAAGGACTCATGAAATTGTCAAGCATAATTCCATGTGACATCAGTTTGAATTTCTTTTCAATTTAAAGCCTCCTCGTGCTTTGCTTTGGGAGGGACTGGCAGTTCTGAGCCACGGGAGCTGTGGTTTGGGTGGCTGGGGGGAGGGGTGCTGCCCACAGGGAGCCCAGGATTCCTGCCAGGTTGGAAGCCAAAGCACACAGTAGACGGGCAAGCCACTGAAGTGGAAACGTTCTGTTCTCTCTTTTCTCCTCGTGTGCAGGATAAGACCTGGAATGAAGTCATGGAAACACATCAAAAAGTCCCTACTGATCAATTAGACTTAAGAAAGCAGCAAGAGGCTGTGTGGGAACTTTTCACGAGTGAATGCACTTATTTCTTGGACCATTTATTAGTTCTGAAGATGGTAATGCTGGTTTTCATTTTTGTGCAACATGCAAAACAGTAATTTGGTTCTTTAGGGACTTCTTTTTCTCTTCCATGCCAAAAAAGAAAGTTTGGGGATTTTTTTCCCCCCTTTATGAGGATCTTGAAGAAATTTTTATCTGTATTTTTTATGTATCGACTACTTGTCTCTTAATTCCTTTCTTAAGTATAGCCTGTCAGGGTTGGATGAGATCTTCCAGGCTTAATGAACTCCTCTGCTTTCCGTCTGCTGTCTGAACGTCCTCTGCCTCCCTCTCATCTGTATTTCCGAGCTCCTGCATCTGGGCCCTCAAGCCACCCTCAAGGCAGCCCGGTCCCACCTTGGTCACTTCCCCTGCAGGAGCTCTGCTCCCTCAGGAACCAAGCCAGGTGAATGCTTAACAAGTGCAGCCACAGATCTCTGGGGCTGCCATGCATGCCTGATGCGGTGCAGTTGGATCATAGAGTAGCATATTTGTGATGTCCTTGTATAAACAGGGCTCTGCCGCCTTGGTCCGGGAAGCTCAGGGCCGAGAATCCCTTGTAGGATAATCACAGAGAAAGGGAAGGAAGGCAGCAGCTTCCTTCTTAGACTGCAAGGTGGCTCACAAGGTGCCCTTAATATGTCCATAATACTTTTGTTATGTTTTTCAATTTTCATTTTTATTAGTATGTTTGCAGTGCATAATGATTACATTCATCATGGGGAGCTGGGATGTGTGCATAACACATCTGCATTCTTTTTTCATCCCCTTTCCCTCCCGCTAACTCTTGGTCCCCTTCCCATTTGAGAAAGATCTATCTCTTTACTTCCGATAATCCATCTTTTATTTTGTCCTTTATTTATAATTTGGGTGTCTCATGTCTAAGAAACTATATGACATTTAAGCTTATGTGTCTGATTTATTTCACTTCACATTATGATCGCAAGTTCCTTTTGATTCCAAGATGCTCACAGCTAAAACTCATTGTTGGGGAAGACCTGACCCTACTCCCTGGATCTACCTCTGACCTGCATATGACCTTCAGAAAGTCCAGTCCTCCATACCCTAAACAGACCAGAGGTTGGGCGGCATGTTCTGTTAGGGTCCATGTTTTAGTCCATTTTGGATCACAGTAAGAGAATACCACAGCATTTGTAAAGAAAAGAGATTAGTGTTCATGGTTTGGAAAGCTAATTTCAAGATGATGAGGACCTTCCTGCTACATCATAACACTGTGGAAAGCACCATATGCAAAAGAGGTCACAAAAAGAGTCATGAAGGGCTGACCTCACTTTTATAACAAGCCTAGTTTGGAGATAATGAGCTACTCCCATGTTAATGGCATTAACCCACTCGTGACCTCATTACCTCTCAGTAGGTCCCACCTTCAACCTCTTGCTTTGGAGATTGGGTTCCCAACACCTGCATTTTGACAGGACACATTCAAGCTACAGCGATGCAGATAGCAAATATTTTAGGCTCAGCGGACCATGTGATCTTTGTTGAAACTCTGCCATTACAGTACAAAATCAGTCATAGATAATACATAAAGGGCTGTGTATGACTATGTCACTATAAAACATAAGTTACAAAACTAGGTGGCAATGAAGATTTACAGCCCGCAGGCTGTAGTTTGACAATCCCTGTACTAAACTATAAAAAGGGAAGGATAAACAACATCTCTGGTCATTTTCTTGAATGATCGTGATGATCAAATGAATTCTCTTTGCTCTCTATTAAATGCCACGTAAGTGTACTAAGTACCTTACTTAACAAAATTTAAGTCACAGAGACAGCCTATGAGAAAATTGAAACTCCACATCAGTTAGGATGCTTATAAGAGCAAGTACCAGAAAATTAGCTTAAATAATCCAGGATTTTATGGGTCCATGTGATTGGAAAGTTCAATGTTGGGGAGAACTCACGTTGATTCCATCAAGGGGCTCAAAATCAAGGAAAAATTTCTTTCCATGTTTCATCCCTGCTTCCGCGGCATTCCCCTCATACTATGACTGATTCTTTTACAGGCACCTGATGGCTGCTGTCCTCCAGCTCATGGGGAGAGAGAAAGAAAGAGAGAGGAGAGAACAGAGAAAGAACCCATATATAGCAAAAGCCCGGTGATTCATTCTGATAGCCCAGCTTGTTGCTGTGCCCGCTCCTGTGCCAACTCCTCCAGCTGGCTGAGGAAGGAGCAGCAGCTGGCTTAAGGCGGCAGTCAGGGCGCAGCACGGGGCAAACTCTGCTGAACCCTTGGGACCAAAGCAGCTCCAGGAAGGGGTGGGGGGGGATACTAAAGTGAACCCCAGGCTATGGTTAGGGAAGGGTAGCACTGAAGCTGGTGTCCCCCGGTGAATGACTCCCTCAGAGCACTAACCCCTGAGTATCCTGTCTCCCCCCCATCACAAGGAACTGCCACAGAACTTTCTGTCACACTGTAGCTGCCCAGGCTCTTCAAACTAACATTTTCTGTTTAAGGAAGTTGAATTTATTTTCACATGTCCCCAGTGTATTTAAGTAATGTGCACTTTGCTTTGCACAATATGAGTCTCCCAAAGTTGCCTATGGATTCAAAACTGGTAATTCACATAGCAATGTAAATATATTTGTCGGCTCAGTATTTTTGTAGTGCATTTGTAGACTCAGTATATTTGTAGACTCGGTTAAAAAAAAAAAAAACATGACAAAGAATTTCTGTAAAGCCCTGAATCTCACAGCAAAAAGAATATTTCTTTTAAATTGTCCCAGGTGGGCTGTTCTGATCTGTTCTGGTTTTCTTGACAATTAGCTGTTTCAGATGCTTGGGTTGAAGTGACAGATTTTCAGATGCCCAAGACTATGTGGATTTGGGAAGCCCTTTGTCAGTGCTGCTCAAGACATGGCTGTAGACCAGCCTCTTTGGAGTCACTTGGGAACTTGTTAGATGCCCTTAAACCCCCTCACAGACTTAGGGAATCACAAACTCTAGGATTGAACCCAGCAAGCTATGTTTTAACGAGGCCTCAACAGATACTGATCCATGTCCGAGAGCCACTTGTGGCGCTGATTAAACAATGTAGAGTGAGAGTTGGAGGACAGCTGTCTATAGTCCACCTACAGTTCTTGAAATAGTTGGTCTCTTTGTGCCTTCCAAGGCTCTCCATCTTATACAGTGATACCTTGGTTCACAAACGCTTCTGTTCACACACAATTCAGTTGGCAGACAGAAGCTTTAGGTAAAATTTTGCTTCTGCTCTCAAGTTCCGCACTGGGTGACAAACATGACCGTGGCATCCTCTCCAGAACCGTGGAACGAATTACATCCACGAACCCAGCCACCACTGTATATATAAAGTATTCACTTTTCAATTAATTGTTCGCTCTTCCGTTTATAGAAATGAGGAGCAGGTCTTCTGTGTGAATTGCAGTTCTCTTTCTTGGCTTGCTGTGTAGTTCCCCTGATGTTGAAAGCATCAAATCAAAGAATAATAACCAAGACTCCTTGAATGTATTCATTAATATTTAACACCCTTGTCCAAGAGGAAACATCCTATTGGTTATCAGATATTAACTCACTAATTCTCTACTTTGAATTCCCTGAAAGTAAAGGCCATTTGGGTTTTTCCAGAGGAAGGAATGAGAACACAGCATGAGGACGTTTCTGCTCTCAGGTTGATGCTGTCGGTGCTCTGGGGTTTCCTTGGCAGCATGAAGCCCAGGAAGCCCATTTGGACAGATTGGTTTCAACAGGAATGTTCACATAACAACACTTTCATACTAAACACCACATTTCCAGTGTGTTCTATGAAGCTTCAATGTCATGATTTGTATTGAACAATTCTTAAGCCTTGGGAATACTGATTGCTACATTGTTTTGTAAAGTCATACCCAGGAAGTTTATGTTTAAAGTTTATGTTTAGTTTAGTTTAGCTTAAGTTTATGTTGAATCACAGGGCATGCTTCAGAATTTAAATACAAAAAATAACGTGCATTTATTTTTTGAAGATCTTTATGAATACACTAAAATATCTGCAAAATCATGAGTATCTTCTGGATGTGGATTTATGGAGACTTTTTGCAAACCTGGAGGAGTTAACTCAGGTGAGCCAAAATAGAAAGATGTCAGCAATGGTGTTTTAAAATTCACCAGAGGATCATGGAAACTGATGCTTGGAGTTACCTATGACTGTATCCATATTGGAGTATTGAATATGACATTCCATGTTGTGTTCCCACATCATCTTATGTCAGGAATTCAGATTTATAAGGAGTGCATCTGAGCACCTGTTGATATCTTCCCAGAAGATCATAGATATTAGCTAACCCTCATTTTTTCATTTTTCCACGGCTATTTAAGAAAGATGTATTCCACAGAACTTATTGTCTTCATAAATGCTTATTTGTAAGCGAACATCCTTTTTCACATATATTAGAAATAAGATATCTTTCTTCTCAAAAGGAAGGAAGAGAGATAGCTACATAATTTATTAAAATCTTATAAGAAAATATGCACTGGGGGGTGGAGGGAAATAATCTTTGAATTTTGCTAGCAGATAATTTGAAATGGGAAACATCTGTAAGACTGGCATTTGAAGGTCAGTAGATTTTTCTTCGTTGGCCCTGAGTGTGTGTCTATTCCTTTTCTCTTTCTCTCCGATCCTAGACAAGCCTTGGCTTTGTGAACGGTCTTTTCAGCATCATCAAGAACTACGTAGACGCATCTGAGGCTTTGCCATTGATGGACTTCATTTCTGTACTCACAAAGGTAAAAATCCTCCTAGGGGAGCTCAGCTTTGTGAGGTGAGCTTACCCGCTCCCAGGACAGTTGTTTGTAGCTACTTGATTTTGTTACTGTTGTTCCTGGAAAATTCAGTCACCAAGCTCCCGCAAAGGAACCCTCCTTTTCTGCACCAATCAACATTTTCAAAAATAACTTGCGGATTCTGTTTTCCCATTGTCACATCTCCTGCAGGTTTTACTAGCACAGAAATCTGCATGCATGGAAAAGCCTTTTCAAGTCTGCTTTTCAAATGACCAATTTAAAGCCATATTTGTAGCAATAGTTTAGCACTCACTAATTACATGGTTCAGTTGTTCTTCTAAAAGAAAGTGTCAGTCTCTCACAGAGGAGCAAAATACACCTGTGCCTTTGATGATATTTCAGTTTGTTAAATGAGGAGAAAAGAGGAAGATCTAAAGCCCTGGTTTGATAAATGCTACTTTTCTCTTGAATAGATATTTGGACATCTCCAACTTTTTTTACTTTAACTTTTTCAATTCAATCCCTGTCTAGTCTCATTTAGCAAGAGTTGAATTTTTATACTACACTAAAAAAAAAAAAACCTAGGTTGATATTTATTGAGCACTTACAATGGGCAAAATTAGACAAGCCCCCGCCCTTGAGGGATTTTCAACCTATTGGTGGGATTAGTACAATAATGGGACTAATGGTTATATAATCAAATTGAGATCAATACTCCAGAATAAAAAGAACATAGACGCTATAAGCACACAACAAAGGAGGCCTTCTAGGTTGGGTGGAAGGTGAGGCAGTTACTGGCAGGAAAGGTGTCCCGGGACAATGCTACCGAAAGAAGAGATTGCAAAGGCGGAGGAGTTTCAACAAGGCCAAAATAAGGATGGAATTGGAAGCACCCAATTCACCCTTAGTGAACTTTACAAACACACTTAAATTTTTGAAACTTTGGAAAACAAGAAAAAGAATGTAAAGTTTGGGGAATTAGTTAAAATCTCAAGATTTCTCAATTCCAAGCCCACCATCCAGACCACAAAACTCTGGGCTCAGAGACGTGAAGCACAGCAGCAGCAGAACTTAATGGTAATTCTGCAGAATCTCTCCCCATTTCAGGGCCTAGAGGAAGTCACCTGGCCAAGCTTACCTGCAGGGGAGAGGGACAGAATCCTCCCCAGGAGGGGGAAACACGGGAAAGGCGACCCGTCTAGCGCAGTATCTCTGAAGAAGCTCACCAGCTGGAAGAATGGGACACCTTGTAATCACGCATGAGCCACGCGTGGGAGTCACAGAAAATGAAACCGAGGCCCGGAGAGAGCAGATAAAGTGGCTAAGGTCCTCAGCTAATGGGTGTTGGAAGTGGTTTTCTAAGCCAGACAATTAATGACTCAGCTCCTTGACAGTGGTCTCGTAGGCATGGCATTTCTCAGGCACTGCAACGTCCAGAGGGAAGAACTTTTCACCTTCAAGTCCTCTTCTCAGCATACCCATCAACACTCACCTTCTAAAATAAACTCATATCATCTCTTTAAAATTACTTCTTGCAAAAGCCAAAAACTCGGTGTTGCTCTCCATAGCATTCTGTTCTCAGAGGTCCAATAACAAAATATTTTTCTAGATTTGTGTTATATCTGATTTCTTTACTGTCCTATCCTTTAGCGGCCTCTCAGGCTGGGTCTGCTTCCGCTACTCACAGTCGCTGTAGCATTTCCAGGAAGTGTGTCTTCCTCCCCTGATTCCACCTAACTGTGATACAACTGGAAATCCCTTCATGGGACCCATGACATTCAGTTGATCAATAAATCTATCCATGGGCATGGGCCTTAGTACCATGGTAGACACTGTGGGATGCTAAAGGAAGTGTATGCCAGTAATGAGCCAGAAGTACTGCTGGAGAGTACAGCATAATCATCATTCCCCTCAAAGGCATTTGACTGAATTGGTGCCACATTGTACAACGTGGTGTTTGATCATTAACTATACGAATATATGTAGAAAAGTTGACAATTGGCCTTATTCTAAAACGAATTTGAGGTGGCTTACAAATGTGTAGTCATCTTGGCAAGCTTGAGGCATTATTAAATAAGGATACTGGAGAAAAGAGAAAAAGAGAGTTAGATTGGGTAAGACTATGAAAAAATGCATGCCACCAAATACAGAACACTTAACCGAGATGGTCCAGATTCCTATATGTTTTAGAAGAGAGGACAATCAAATTTGGGGGTATTTTGGAGAATATCTGATGAAAAGTTAAATGTTACTTTAATTACTTAATATCAATACAAGCTTAACATCAACTAACAGAGACAATGGAATCAAAGATAGCAGAAGAGAAAGAGAAGAATTAAAACATCCCAAATAGAATTTCCTGTAAGTATGGGGGAAAAGACTGTCCACTGAGGTGTTAACTTTATTATGAGAACACCATATTTTTTAAAAAGAATGCATTGTGGAGGGCTGGGGATTTAACTCAGTGACACCACACCTGCCTGGCAAGCACAAGGTCCTGAGTTCACTCCCCGGTACCAAAACAAAGAATGTATTGTGGAGATGACCTGTTTATATCCACACAGACATAGCTCCTGCGTGGTCATGGTGGCTCCTTCATTTCCCCCGCTTTTAGTTAATGATAAAAGTGCAGAGAAAGTGGAAGTCTGCCCAGGCCCAGGGCTCCGCCTAACTTCCGTCTGTTCTCCTCTGCAGTATTTCCGTGGGAGCCTCTGTCAGAGCCACCAGATGTACTGTTTGAACTACTCTGCTGCTGTGTTTTATCTGGAGACCCTGAGGCAGAGAGATGACTTTGGCATCTACTTAAAAGTAAAGTACCGGTTTACTTTCTCTCATAATTTTCCTAATACTCTTCAGGTAGAACAGATACTGAGAATTGTTATGCCCAAATCAAATGGAAAAGAAGAAAATTAATGACTTTTAATACATTTTTTACTGTAACTGCTTTTCTCATAAATACACCCTCCCTGCAAACAAGAGTTATGACTGGTGCACATCTGGAAGCATAATATCATGTAACATCCTTCTGGAAATTTGGGCTGGGGCTTGAAAATGTTTGATTTGTGCATTGGTTTGTTTACGGTAGAAATTGGCACATTGTAAGGAGAAAACTACTGCAAGAATGTAAGCTTTGTTGGGGACGAGAAGTTTGGCTCTTGTAGGATTGGGTCCAAATCCTATTGCATAAAAACTAGGAGCACCATTTAAATTGTATGCTATGTGAACGCGCCCTCTGCACAAGCTCAGAGGACACAATGTAACTGGTGCCTCCCAAATGTGCAACCTGAGGCTCTGGGGTCCCAAAGCACTAGAACAAGGAGTTTCTGCAGGGGCCCTTCAGTATTAGCAAATGAGTAGGCCAGTTCTCACTTTTCCTGGACTTTTTGAGCTCCTCTGACTTCCCTCCTTCTTGACATTTCTTTAGTGAGCACTGTATCCTCTCAGTACTGTGCCAGAGTCCTTTGGAAAGACCCAGGGAAAATGGTCCAAGCCTTTCCAGAAACCCAGCTCTTCCCTGCATTTCCGCAAGCCCCTGGCAAGATTCTCCTCAGAGGCTTGAGAGCAAAGTCTCATTGGTTCCTTGTGATTCAATTGTGACTCCAGAGGCCCTTGCTGTGGCCTCGATGTGTCAGGAAGCTTGGGTGTGTTGGGGATGAGCAAAGCGGAATGATTTAGGAGAGGACAGACCCTGTTTCTGAAGCTTCAGCTCCCAAAGTTCTTGCTACTCGCACTGAAAACAGAAAGCTCAGTAGATTTCCAAATACATACAATAATCACACAGCAAATGTTTCCCCTGGAAGCTGAAAGATAAGATTCTTAACTAAGCCCCCCAACCGGAGAGAATAGCATCCATTTCTCTCCCTTCCAAGGTAAGAGAAAGATATTTAACAAGATCCAGCCATCATTTTCAAATAACTGTGGAAAATCCCACTAAAATAGGGTGATACAGAAGGGTGGTTTATATCAACATATGAAATGTATATAATGTCCAAAGATCTTGAGGCAAAGGATGCAAGGGTATTAGGACAACAGCATGATACCCCTGATGGTCTTATAATGCACAGTGATTTACCACACACTTCATCAAACATCTCTTTTCACTCTTAGCACAAACCTATGAAGTTGATTATTTTGTCTCCACATGCCCCTGAAGCTCAGAAAGGCTATATGACATTTGCCAGGTCACATAGCCAATAAGTGGTAAATACAGAACCAAATAAAGGTCTCTAGGCAAAGATAGATATGTTTAGCCCTGATTAAATATTACACCATTATATGCAAGTCTTGAAAAATCACATGGTACTCCACAAATATGTACAGTTTTATGTATCTGTTAAAATTGATTTTAAATTTTTTTTCAGTCCAGTACTCTTTACATTAACACTGTTTCCAACTTCTCCTCAGAGCTACTTTCTATTGCCAGGGAATTGTTGACTCATGAAGCAAAAGGGAGGGGTGACTTTGGAGAGCCTTTAGAGGAGTCAAAAAGGAATCTGCCTTCCATGTCCCCACCACAGAGCAAAACGCTAAGCAGCTGGATATTGAGTCCTTCCAATGGACCAAGCACTGTGTTCCAGGCTGGACATCTGTGATCTCCCAGTCTACACAAAAACTCTGTGGAGCAATATTATCCCCGTTTTTCAGGATCTTAGACAAATTAGGCAACTTGCTGTAATATGGTTGTTCTACGACATAGGGAAAGTCCAAAATCAGGCATGTCTGAACCTGACATTTATTCCCCATCTATTCTCTGCTAGAAATATCTTTATAAGAGAGCTTAAATCATGTCAAAATGTGGGCTGCCGAAAATTGAATTTTGAATACATTGGAATGAATTTGCCCTCTATACTGTGGGAAGCTGGCTGTTGTGAACGTATAGAAATCACCTTGGTGAATCTTGCTAGAAGTAGGATTCTTGTTAGAAAGAGGATTCTTACCACTGTTTTACAATCAATTTTTCCTGGAAGTAGGATTCTAACCACTGTTTTACAAGCAATTAGAAGGATATAGAGGGAGAGACTGTGGATTTTTTTACTAGGACTCTTAGAGTAGCTCAATAGGTAAAAATGCTAGAGTTTATGGACTTGGTGTTGGAGGCGTTCTGGGCACTGCTCTATGCCTTGGCATGGACTCTCTCATTAAAGCTTCTCATCAACACAATGGAGTAGTCACCGTTATTATCTACATTTGGCACATAAGGTTTGAAGAGATCAAGTAAATCTCCTAAGGTTCCAAGGATACTGGCTGCCTCAGTCAAATGTTCCACCAAGACAGACTGACTAGCAGAACACTTTTATTTGTGCCCCTAACTCCCTTTGCTGTTCCCTTAAACACACTGGATATTTATTATAAAACAAAAGTAGCCTTCAATGATCTAAGCCCATCACTATAAGGCCTTTTTATGTCCAATCTCTCTTTTTAGAGCTGTTCTTTGATTTCCCTAATGGACCTGAAAAATAAAGCCAATAGAGAGAAGAAAGAAAACCTTATAGCTTTGCTTTTGTAGTTGTCAACCAACTTTTTTCAAGTCTTCTGAGGCTTCCAAAGCACTAAAAGCTTCTGATGATTGCTTCTCAGCCTTTTGGCTAAGATCAAGTGTAAAAGCTTCTGATATCCTTCCCTGAATCTTTATGTAAATTATTTACCAATGATGCATCTTGCCTGATTGATATCTCAAGAATTTGGGTATTTTCACTTTTACCCTCACTATCAGTGAGTGGTGGAAGTCAGAGCTCTTCTTCACAGCCTGGCAGTTGGGAGCAGTGGCCTGGGACTGTATGTTGTGAGGGGATACCTCACTGCTGTTGAGAAATCAGTTACTGAAACTCCCTAGCCATCCCAGAGGATCAGCAGGTGTCACTGGAATGCTGCTGAATCAGCCTAGAAATCAGTTAGTAAAGCCATAAATAACCCTCCCCATCTCAATTTTTCTACCTCCACCCTCCAAGTCTTTCCCAGCTGTCTCCTGCCTCCTTCTCCATTAATTCCAACCCCAATGAGAACCACAGCCACAGAAGATGGTTGAGAACTTGGAGGTCATCTAGTGCACCCCCACACACTTCACTGAAGAGGAGTCTGGGCTCCAGCGAAGGGAAGGTGGTCCTTGCAGCCTGGCTCCTGGAGCTCCGGGCACCATGCCTCAGGGCTCACTGGCATGACCCGATGTCTGTATGTAGGAGGTGTTCACAGCCAGATCCCTGTGAACAAAAGCCCTGTATGTTTTCCAAAGAAATACTCTGATAAGTCTGTTCAGGCGGCAGGGTGAGTTACGCCATCCTCTCACCTATGGACATGGTCCAGCTATGAGACAAGTGCAGATTGCTAAGCAGGAGGTTTGGAGAGGGGAGAAAGAGAAAGAACTGCCAGCACCATTGGGTTCTGGTGAGGGCCCTTGCTGGGTTGTAGACTACTACTTTCTCACATCCTCACACGGTGGAAAGAGCTAGAGAGTTCTCTGAGCTCTCTTTTTTCCAGAGAAGAGAATGGAGCCAGCAAAATGGTGGTGGTGGGGTGTTGAACCCATTCCTACAACCCCAAGTCTTCAGTAAAATGAATGTACACACTCACAAAACATTTGGCAATAGAGGGTTTACAGTGGAAACTAACATAGGAAACCAACCAAGGTTTGAACCAAAATTCATGTTGAAATTTAATCCTCATTGTGAGGTACTAAGAAGTGGGAGAAGATGGAACTTTAAGAAGTAATTAGGGCTGGAAATTTAACTCAGTGGTGCCACCACCTGCCTCACAAGCTCAAGGTCCTGAGTTCAATCCCTGGTACCAAAAAAAAAGTAATTGGGTCGTGAGTGCTCTGCTCTTGTGAGGGAATTAATCCATATATAGGTTAATGGATTAATGGGTTATCACAGGAGTGGCATTGTTATAAAAGCCAGCCTTCTCTGGCTTGCTTGCTCTGTCACCATGTGATCCCCTGTACTACCTTGGAACTCTAAAGAGAGTCCCCAGCAGCAAGAAAGTTCTCACCAGATGCAGCCCCTGATCTTGGGCTTTCTGGTGTCCAGAACTGTAAGAAATAAATCTTTTTGTTATAAATTACCAAGTCTCAGGTATTCTATCACAGCAACTGAAAACAGCCTAAGATACAGGGGCTATGATTGATCCATGCTGTTGAGGGAAAAAATAGGATGTATAGAAATAGTATAAGTGAAAACAGGACCAGAGAGATCCATTAGTATCTTCATCCCCATAAGTTTGTAAATATTCAGAGAGCTCTGAACTTCTTTGAGCCATTGGCTTAGTGAGAGAGTTTGAGCCAGTTATACATAGATCTCTGAAACACAGTAACTGGTATTTGGGCATAAAAACATCTTTGGGGAAGCAGAGGGAGCACTCACAGTATACCCGGCCCATTTGCAGATGCCCCTGAAGGGTCTAGGTCACAAGGCAGAGGGTGCCCCTAGCCTGAGATCGAAAGGTGGAACTGAAGCAATAACCTACATCAAGACAGATATTGAGTGTAAGGGCAGGATCCCTGTTGTAGTTAACTTGGACTCCTATAGCAGAGTGCCACACAGGGGCAGCTTACAAACAACAGAAATTTCGAGCTCTTAAGGTTTAAAATCTGAGGTCGGGGTGTGTATTCATCAGTTTCCCTGTCACTAAGACATAGTACCTGACACCCACAACTTAGAAGAGGTTTGATTTGGCTCACAATTTCAGGGGATTCAGTCCATGGTGGGCTGGCTCCAGGGCAGAAATATCATGGTAGAAGGGAATGGCAGAACAAAGGTGCTTAGTTAATAGAGGCTGGGAAACAGAGAAACGAGAAAGGGCCAAGGACCTGACACAGATCCCCAAACCATGCCTTCCTGACCCACTCATACACACCCAAAAGTATGCTCCACCAATCTCTGCAAATCCCAAAGCCAATCAAGTTGACACTTTATCCTGCTTTTGAGGACCCTTTTCTGGGTAGTAGACTGTGTATCTTCATATGGTGAAAAAAGAAATACAGTTTTCTGAAGCCTTTCTTATAAAGCCACTAATTCTATTCATAAAGACTCCACACTTAGGATGCAGTCGTGTCTCCAAAATCTCCCCTCCTAATATCAGCCCATGAGGGGTTAGAATATCAACATATAAATTTTAATGGGTATACTAGTCTCCTCTCCCATTGCTGCAATATGACACCAGATATACACAATTTAAAGATACAAAGATTTATTTTTGCTCAGTTTCGCAGGATTCAATCCATGGTCACCTGACTCCACGTCAGGAACATCATGGAGAAGGGCATGGTAAAGCAGAACTGCTTAGTTCATGGGAGTAGGGAAGATGAGCAGGGGAACAGCACCAGAAAGGAAAAGTGAGGACCAGACATGGTCCCCAACCTACCCAGATACAGTGTGCTTTATTAATCCCCTGAGCAACTCCCAGGCCAGTCAAGTGGATAGCCATCACATCAAGATACAAACATTTGGGGAAGACCATGTTTTTGGACCCCACTGTAAAGAAGAACCATTGAAAAGGTTGTAATACCACAGTTCAGAAGAAAGGAACAGAGCTAAGTAATTGAGAAACTACATCCTCTTGAAACTGGTGTACCAGTCTCCAAAAATGATCTAGAAAATGTTAAACATCTTATAAGAGAGTTCATTAGCTGTCCATGCTTAATTATAAAGCAAGTGGTCTTAGAACACATGGAAGATTTCTCAGACTTTAGAGTTAAAGGAAACATGGTAAGCACAATCAATCACAAACAAAATTACTGAAATAAATGCAAAACAAGAGAAATTCTCATAGAATGCAGATAAAAAGGCCAAAGAAATTAAGACATGAAAGAGGAGAAGAGCGATGTAAAAGGCCTGTCCAGGAGATACAATCTACACATAATGAGAATACAGTATTACCTCAGTTCATGAACGCTTCTGTTCTCGAACAATTCAGCTTCCCAACATAAGTGATCAGGAAAATTTTGCTTCTGTTCACCAACTCTGCGTGAGTGGCAAACATGACCAGGGCCATCTTCACCAGCATCGTGGAACGGATTAAATTCACCAACCAAGGTACTACTGAGCCTGAAATAGGACAAAGCAAATGAAACTAAAACAATAGTTAAGGAATGAATTGAAGAAGATTTCCAGAGTTGAAGAATGAAGTAGGCCTGCAAATGAAAAAGACTCATGGGCTACCTGTAAATTTTCATGAGAAGAAAGCAACACCTAGACATATCCTAGTAACTGAACTCTGGTTTTTCTCTTGCAATTCTAAATGCCAGAAGACAATGGAACAACATCTATAGAGTTTTAAGGGAAAATAATTTGGAACCAGAATTACATGCCCTCCCAAGTTAGTATTTCAGTATGAAGGCAACTGGAAAACATTCTCAGACACCGAGGGGTTAAGAACATATACCATCCAAGAACCTCCTCTGAAAAGTTTGCTGAGTCATTTGCTGCAGTCAACAGAGAAATTAAGGAGTAGAAAGGCAATTGTATGAAAGACTTGCTAGTAATCATTTAAACTACTTAAGAACCATGATGTCTAAAATTGTTACATATAGGGTAATAAACCTAAATGTAAAAATAGATTTGTAAGCTAGTTCTAAAATTTTCAGTTTATATAGTTTTGAACTGTGAAAGTGCATGCAAATATTCAATGCACTGGGCAAATAAATACTGTTTTATTTTTGTAGTGTAGCATTAAAAATAAAGATGCATGTTGTTAAGCCAAATGTATGTTACATAGATAAAATTGTTTTGTCACTGTAGAAAGGACAAGTAGAGTTAAGACTCTCTAAATGTTAATCTGACAAAATTGGAAAACGGTACAGTTTTGTTTTCCTAAAAAAGAAAAAAAAAAAAAAAGACTAGCAAGTTCATAATGTTAATACTGATAATGTAAGGAGAAAATTTCCAGAGCACTGGTTGGAGAGGGGTGGATGTTTGAAATACTATTGGGAAAACTGGTTATTACTGCATCAGATGGGAGTTCATATGACTCAGTTTGTCATGAAGTTGTGGGCAAAAATAGAATATACACATTCAAAGTTTCTGGAAGTGAAAAACTAAGAAAAAGTAGCAAAAGAAAAACACCAAAGAAGCATTAAAATTTTCATTAAAATGTTGACAGAAATGGAGGTGAATTAAGCTCATAAACTGGTTAAATTCTCAATTACTAAGATCCAGATTTAGTTAAAAAAAAATCAATCTCTGATCTGAGATGCTCACATTTGTGTAAAACAAAGGTTAAAAGGGTTTAAAGGTCATAGAAACATTTTGGCCATAGAACTGGAGGGCAAGATCTTTATTAGGCAGAAATAAGGACATTACAAAATATTTCACATTTAAGAGACTTTATGTGGCATTCATATGTAAGATTTTTGTTCAGTATCTTGATGTGGGTGGTAGTTTTACTGGTGTAAACTGATATACATCTGTATTTTTTTAAACACATTTAAAATTAGTGAATTTTATGTACTTAAAATCCTTCAGTTAAAGAGAATACATGTAAAATAAAAAGGAACTCGGGATCCATTTAATATTAGTCAGTGGGATAACAAAAGAGAGAGGGAGCACACCCCAAGAATACTTTTGAATGTACCTATACACTGAGCTGCCAGTGACCTGCCTATGTATTCATAAAAGCCCAGAGGTCTTATATTCAGAGTGTGACATTCAGAAGTGTCACATTCAAAGAAACAGCCAACAGATAAAAACAAATGTAGGCTGGGGATTTAGCTCAGTGGTTCTACCGCCTGCCTTGCAAGCGTAAGGACCCAAGTTTGATCCCGGTACCAAAAAAAAAACAAAAAAAAGAAGGAAAGGAAAAACAAATGTAAAAGCTATTCTCATGTTTACTTGTGTTTCTCAAATATCATTTCTAGTACACCAGTGTATGGGCCATAACAATACTTATTAAAATTCCCTTCCTGTCTTTTCCCATCGCTTCCATACTGCCCATTTCCCAAACTCCAACTCCGAACTCTGCCTATCAAAAACTGGCTTTGTTCTGGTCTTCTTTCCTATTTGTTGTATATCACTTAAATCAACTCGTCTCTTTCAGTTTCTTTTTTTTTTCTTTTTTTCATTTTTGATCATTAGCCTGATTCTTCCCAACACAACAGAGTCAAGGAACTAACCCACCTAGCAAAACTTCTTCCTTCATCCTTCAATATCTCCAGTCTTCATTCTCATCTCTCCTAACTGCATCAAAACAAGGATGGGAACAAAGCTGGGGAAACCAGAATCTCTCTCAAGAGCTAGGGTAAACGGGCTGGAACACGCATTCATACATCTATCACTACCATGCATGGAACATGCAATTGAGGAAGGATGTTTATAAACTTTTCCTGTGCATCTGCATCTTGATAAGTTTCCCCTTTTAGGAGGACTGAGTAGTAGTGTTATAAGCCAAAATATCTGAAAAGGGATTCTGTAATTTCTTTAACTGAAAAGTAAAATTAGTAACATTCAATCATACTTCTTAGTTACATTTAAGAACCTAATTTCAGACCCTGAATTTGGCACTGTTACGTAGCAAAAGAGAGTTTAACATGGAATTTTCAAAATTCAAAGGTTATTCCATAGCTTATGAGTTTTCTCAGCAAGCTCACAGGTGCATCCTGTTGTTATTGAGTAAACTCTCCTAAGAAACTCTGGAGTCGCAGCTTCTTAGTGCCTGGATAAGAGAGGTGATATGCTGACAATGTGTGCTTTTGGCTTTCCCAGTGGTGTGAGCAAAATGAACAGTGCAGACGGCTTCATCTACCCGAGCTCTTGGTGGCCCCACTACACAGGCTTACCCGGTATCCCTTGTTGCTGAAGAACATCTGGAGAAGGAGTATAGACTCTACTGAGAAAATCATGATCTACTCCATCAAGGAAAAGGTGGAAAAATCTCTCCGTAAGTCCCTGAGACATCTGAGCTTAATTAAAAAGTTGAGGAGCCCTGTGGTTCCCATCGAGGCTAGGATGGAAGGTAATTCCATTGACTTGGGGTCATGACTCAGAAATAGGATCCATATTCAAGTTCATTATAAACCAAACACGTATAAAACAATGGGTTCCAACACATATAAAACATCCTGGCAAACTAATGGGAACTCTTAATATCAAGTTTACACAGGACATCGCTCTGCCTCCAAGGGTTTCAGAAGTGAGTTCAGGCAGGAAAGGTTCTACTTCCCAGATGATTGGCGTTGTTTTTTTGTTAACATCTATTCTGAACCCACACACAAAGCAAATGGGAGTAAACACCATGGAAAGCCTACCTGGAGAATAAATCACCATTCATCATTTTTCACAGAAATCCAGGGCCAATGTTATGCCAACTGCAATCTTAAAATCAAAATTTGGGAAAGAGAACTGGGTAAACCCTGTGATGGCTCAAGCTTATTTATGTACTTCTGTATAACTGGAATTCAAACAAAGATATCCATGGTATTTGTCTATAAAGTAGGATTTCCTGGTGGCTCTCAAGGGGGACATCTCCAAATGGTAGTTGTCAGCTAAAAATTATGCATTAGTGTTCCTCTGCAGATTTAAAAGTTAAATAACAGTTTAATGTGGAGGGGGTCATTCCTCTTTTTCAATCTTTTATTCAAATTTCAAAATGATCTAAGGGACTAGAATTAAGTTTATCAAGTGAATAAGAAACAAATTCAACTAAAGACTAACTTTTTGAAACTTCTAAAATAGTATTAAGGATTATTACTCATTTGGACGCTCATGAGGAAGATAAAAGCAAATCTGCTGGAGACTTCTCCATAAAAGATTCTCATTGTTGAAGGAATAGATCTGGGTGGCCTTTCTTTAAGTCTGTTTTCTTAAAGATGACAAATTCTCAAGGGTTCAACTATGTTATTTTGTGAGTCTATAGTTTCTTCCCATATTTTCAAAATTCATTTCAAGGCCTCAACAGTAACATATTATTGGAAAACTAACACCAATCTTGCAAGGACCAATTGAGTTCTTGCCAAAAAGAAAATAATCACTGTTACATGAAAAGAGCTTATGCTTTATGATCAGGACAAGGACCCAATACTTTTTTTCTTTCCTCTACTGGTGTGAGGCATATAATTTTTTAAAATTACCGAGAGCTTTATTAGCATTATTTTTCTCTGCAAGAGAAAACCGCAAGAAGTTGATCTCAAATTAATGAGTTTTCTCAGACATTTAAACAGCAAGTAATATGTTAAGTGAACTATAATTGTGGTTTGGCTCCAGGGACAGTCAATATCTTTAAATGATTACAGTGGATGTTGCTTAAATTTATGCTTCAGTGTTACAGGCATTTAAAAATATGTTGGATGTGTCTTGCTTTTCAGGGGATCTTGAAGGAAAAGTGAAGTGGTTGGACAATTTCCAAAAATTTAGACATCTACAAGAGATTATAGTGTGGCCTCCGCTTTGGGACAGAGATAAAAGGTTTTTCATTCCAGAGGTACCTAAAAGATGAATGAGATTTAAGTCCTTTTCTGGAAGCCTGGCATTCAGGTAGAAATGCAATAGTCTTAGAAAGTCCCCAGCCATCCACCTAAGGAATAAATCTAGTTTTATGAGCAAAAGGAAAAGCCTTCATCCATACAGCACTGCGTGTGGGGAGGCCGAAATCACCACACCACTTGGATGGTCCATCTGAGAGGTTTGTGCCCCCTTTCCCAATCCTGTGTCTATTTTCTGGTAGATTATTTCTAAATAGCTTGAAAATTCTAGATGCAGTTGATTGACCCAGCTCCTTGAGCAAGTTCTCTTCCCATCACTAACATCGTCTCTTATTTTCTTCCTTGTTTTGCAAGTATTTGAAACACATTTTTAAAGAACACATGGCAGAAAACATCTTGTCGCCAACCAACAGATGCCTTCTCTATGACGGGAAATTAACTCTTGCAGGTGAATAACTGCTTGCTTAAGAAAACCAGCACCTTTGCTACCTTATAACTTGTTCAACTGGTGTTATTTGAAGGGCAGAAGGAATTGTGTTTACCTTGGTCCAAGGAGATGGAGCATACGAATCAGAGTGCCTCCAGCTAAACAGAGACTTCCCGATGTAGCCATGTGCCCTCCAATTTCTCTCTAGAATGGAGAGGCAACTCATAAAACTATTGTTAAAGCAAAATGACACATATGAAGAACTTGGCTCAAGGTCTGTTGTATAATAAACAGTCACACTTGTTTAACGCCACAACCTGTGTTGGCCAAGTTCCAGTGAAGAAAAGACACCACATAATGTAGCATAAAGTCAAATTTGAAGGCAGTGGGACTTAGACTTAGAGTTGGGTACAAATTTGTTGGGGCAGGGTTAATAGTGTTAGAAGAAACATGACACAGGGAAAGCACTGAGCCAAGAATCTGGTGGCTGAGGGGTATGACTCAGGGTAGAGTTCATGCTTAGCACGTGCAAGGCCTGGGTTTGATGCCAACCACCAAAAAAACCAAACAAAAACCAGGGGATCTAGTGCCAATGTGGGCTTTGGGATATTGTTTGAATTCCTTTCATCTCCTCTAAATGTTGATAATGATGATGATATGACAAAACTTGACATATACAGTGTTTCCAAACTTCTGCCACTGTTAAACACTGCACTATCTTCATCAAATAAATGTATTTTCTCATTTCCTGAGGGAGCTAGTTTTCATAACTTTTAGAATTGAGGCTGCATGCCCCTCACATGCTCCCTATACAAGGCTTCCTATGCACTGGTGTTTGTCAGTGTGACAGTGATTAGGGTGGAGATAGACAGGATGATCCAATGACTGTGACACCTAAAGGTCACATGCTGCTCAAGGTGCTGTCTCACTGAAATACGGCCACAACTGTGCTCCATGCAGCCCACGGCACAGAGTCCATGAGAAAAATAAAGACCAAGTGGAGCTAAAACTGCACAAATGCATAAACCTCAGGTCAGTTTGTGCAGCACTGATTGGATTCTAATTCTGGACTCAGAGTCCATTAACGAAGAACGGAATCACCTGGCAAAAACTTTCCACTGGGCTGTGTTAGCCTCAAGCCAGACGGATAGTGAATGTGAACAGCCTGATTTTTGACATACAGTCTTCCTCCTCAGTCACTGTCTTTGGGATTACCCCATTTATTTCTCTAGCACTATCAGTTTCTAAATTTATCTCATTTTAAATCTTGTTTACATGTTGTTTTTGCATCTGCTCCTTGAATTAAAGAATTAAAGCTCCTTGAAGGCAGGATACTGTCTTAGCCATCAGTGCACAGTACGTCTCACTATTTGTTGCTTGCTTGGTGGAACCCCAGGGCCTTCCTAAACAGTGGCTAAAATAATCATAATTTCCCAGAATACAGGTGCTGATAGCCTGTTTTTTAAAATGAAATACTTGAAATTAAGAAGAGAACTAAGAACTATTTCATTTTCATAAGAACTATTTTCGTTTTCTTCTTTGTGGCCCAAGATGGCTGACCAGTGTGTCTTGCATTCTCTAGTCCCAGCGAGAAGGACAGAAGCAATGACCAAACTCTTCCTCACATTCTCTTGGTCAGAATTTAGATCCTTGGTCATATTCAGCTGTAAGGGCTTCAATGCAGTCTTTGTTTTCTATAGATGTGTGTCCACTAAAACTCAGGAGGTTCGTTACTACAAAAGAAGAAAAGGTTTTGACGGATGAACGGCAGTCTGTTAGAGCTATGAAAAGGAAAGTTTCTAATAGTCATGGAAAACAATTCTTTAAAAACATTCAAGGATAATTCAAAGGGAATACACTAATTTCTTATCTAAGCAAATGTAGAAAGAACCCTTCCTCAAATCTTAATGAGATAGAAGAGAAGTGAATCCTAAATATTTTATCTATTAATTTAAGCTTTGCCACCTACTTCCTAGGGATAAAAGCAGAATAATATAAATAAGTAACATAAATAGAACAAGCTAAAAAAGGTACTACATTTTCCCATAACTTCAAGTACCTATGACATCTCCCTCTAAACAGACAGCCTTTTTTTCTGAAGGCACCTAAAGTTAGCCTTTTGCTTTTTTAATTTCTGAGAAATAAAATGAGGAAGAGGATACCTTATTCTAATATTTGATTTCTCTCCTGTTACTTTTTCTATCTTAGGGAGAAGTAGAAAAAAACCCTATTTGCTTGAAATAACTATCAAAAGAGGTATCAGAAAACTTTGTAAACATAAAAGCACATGGAGAATATTTAAACATTTGAAAACACATCGTAAAGCATAAGAAATAAGTAGTTTGCCTGACTATTTTGGTCAACTAGAGCTGCTAAATAAAATACCATAGACTGGGCTGTTCAAACAGCAGACATTATTTCTGAAAGACTGGAGGCAAGAAATCCCGGATTTGGGTTCTATTGGTTTCTGTCAAGGGCTCTCTTCCCAACATACAGGTGTCTCCTTGCTGGGTCCTCACAGGACGGAGAATGACTAATCCTGTTGGACTGGGGCTCCATGCTCATGACCTCATTGTACCTTATCTACTGCCTTACTCCAAATACCGCTGTGCTGGAGATGAGGGCCTCCACACATGAATTGGAAAGATGCAGTTTACCCAAACATTACCAAATGCCTTTTCTCTGGTGAATGCGTAGATGAGTCAAGAGGCTAAAATGCTGCAAGTTCAATTAATTGATGGATTTGTCCTGGGCTTAGTTGAAATCATTACAAATACCGCCCGAGTTACCTTAGATCCACTTGAAACGCATCACAAATATAGTCTTTGAAGTTGGATGCTTGAGCTCTAACCAGGCCTGTGCTTTAGGAAGAAATCAATTCAACACTGACACAGGTAGTTTTCTTATCCACCACCTAGGGATTCTTTGTTTTATTTTCTAAAGGATTTTCCAGTCTAAAAAATAAAAGTTCCACTTACTCTTTCAAGTTCCAGTTTTACCTTTTCTTTCTTCTTCAGAGAGCACAAGATTCCTAGACGTTTACCTGTTCCTCTTCGATGACTTCCTCTTAGTTACAAAGACTAAGCGCAACAAAAAGGTAAAATGCTGCTATTTGTACATAAGTTTCTAAATGAGTTTGAAAATATTTCTAAATAAGCTGTTAGAACTATATTCTTATAATACTTCAAAATGGATCTCATCCTCTAAGAATGAAACAAATGACAAGTAAATTATATTTCTCAAGAATACCAAGGGAGATGTACATTTTTTTAAACTACTTAGTCTGTATGTCTTCAAGGTAAGTCCCATAAACAATGGCTTTTATGCCTTACTTGCCTACACAAAGAACCCCAAAATGTCTTTGTTCATATTGACCCTTCTAAATTGGTTAGTACAAGAAGAGCAGCCAGAGTCAGGGCGGGGCCCTAAACTGTAAGCAGTCACGCAGCAAGGTGGCTTCCTCTTTCTGATTTGAGAAATGTAGACTTGGGGGTGAGAGGTGGGAGGAAGCCCTGATCTTTCAGTTCTACCTGTAAAAGAGCTGTTGTAGGAGCTAAACAAATGCATAGCTAGCATCACTGACAACATGGCTCAGTTAGGGGCTAGAGTCACAAAACCTCTACAGAGAATAGAGTTTTTTCATATTTCTTAAGTATTATGGTTACCATTATTATTGTTTTGTTTTAAAAACCCACTAAGCCATTGGTCTGACAGTCCACAGGAGGCTTTCTGTCTAATCTCCGATTTCGCAGCCTGCTCCTGAGTGGTGGCTAAGCATAGTGTCAGGAAGGCTCACAGACACCTGCCCTTGGAGGTGGAAGAGGAACTGCCATGTCGTATGCCATCAGAGATACCTGATGTTGTTTTATTGCATTCATTTCTTTATCAAATGACTAGGCTTACACAGATAATATCATAAGTTAAGTGTCTCATATTTCTTAATAAACTAAGATTGTAGAAGGCAGGTTGGTTAGTTGAGACAAATAATTTTTTAAAAATCTTTTAGCAATAAAATAGACACTCATTAATTTATGAATAGCTAGCTGATGGGTGGTTTGGGAGGGAGTGGGTGTTAGAGAATACTGAAAGTCACCATTAAAGAATTTGTATGGACTCCTATTTAAGATCCTCAGACTAGCATGTCTAAATAAGACAAGTTCTGAAAAATCTCTACCCCCTTCAAAAACATGATGCCAATGCAATGCACCTCCACTTCAAAAGTGGCACAAATCAGAGCCCATCAGTTGATGGCAGCCCATATCAATTGCATAGTCAGGTAACATTCTGGTTTCATGCTTCACAACTTCATTTCAAAACAAGAAATGCTACCAGTTCACATTCCTCTTTGCTATTTGGTATACAATACATATCATGCAAATCACAATCTTTTACACTCTTTTACACCTTTTTCAAGTAATTCCTCATCTTATATATTCAAAACAATTTCAATTATTTATGAATTATAGAGCATAGAATCTATTTGCAGCTTCATATTAGATCCCGCACACAGAACTGGCCAAAATAAGCTCCTCTTTCTCATTCATTCAAATCAGTACTAGAGAAGGATTAAGATACTGGGAATGAAGATCTTCCCAGTGATGTGATGGGGATTAAAATATTTTCCAATTATGGGTGCCAGCCATTCTTTATTTGGGTAATTAAAAATAGAGGTCAGAAACACTTTGCTTTGAGTCACTATGCTTTGAGGACTTGCTTTTTTTCATATCCAAAAAGGACAGTAAGCAGGCTGTCAGGAGACTTGTTTATGAGAACTCATTTGCTTAAGCATGCACTTGAGGTTTATGCACCAGTATTTGTTTTCTATGTGTTGCATGATTTTCCTCTTTAATTTCAGAAACTTGGAGGCTCAGACACTGGCGTAATGTGTCCTTTGCTTACTCCTGAGCTGCAAGCCATAATAAAAGAGGGTGGTTCATGTAAAGTACTTGATCAACCCATTCCACTAGATAGATTGGTAGTCAAAAGTATTGACCCACTCCACGTGTCAGGTACGTGTCTGTTTCCAACACTCAGCTCCTCTGATGGCCATCATAGCTTTATACTGAATTTTTTTTCTTTTGTAGCAAGACATCAGTCCAATGTAATGTCGTCACAAAATACAAGACTGTGTTCTGTGTGTTATATATCATTCACTCTATGAATTAGTTATGGTGCCCAATGCTTAGATTACCTCATTCTGCCACTTGCTAGCTTTGTCACTTTAGGGATAGACATAATATCTGTTCAGTGAATTTTCATGAGAAGTAAATGAAATAATGCATGCAATGCACCCAATATATGATAGCTATTATTAGTATTGCTATCCTATTAGTATTATTAGTACTATTGCTATCAGTAAAGCACTGATAAAGCATGATACATTATAAATGTATAAGCTTCTTTATTACAGTCATGCTATAGGAAGGAATGTGCTAGAAATAGGTATGCATGAATACGTGATGTATGCACATATTCACACACATATCCAAAACACAGCTTCTATTCTCTCTGCTTCAGTAAGATCTTCTGAAAGTGGACACAAGCAGGTAGGCTATAGTCTTTTGTGTTTGATTTGGCTGGGACCAACTGCAGTCTATAGAGGCTGTATTAGTAAGCCTTCCATCACTATAACAAAAGCCTGAGATACTTGGCTTATGAAGAGAAAAGGTATATTTTGGCTCACAGTTTTGGAGCTTGGGGTCCATAATGGGTTGGGCCAGTTCTTTTAAATCTGTGGCTAGGAGGAATATCACAGCAGGAGCACATGGTAGAAACAAAACTGCTCACCTCACTGCCAGAGAGACAGAGAGAGGGAGGGGGAGAGGGAGGGGAGGGGAAAGGGGAGGAGAGGGAGAGATCAGAGTCCCATAATTCCCTTTGAAGACATGCCCCTTACAACCTAAATATTTCCACCAGACTCCACCTCCCACAGCCTGGGAACCAAACCTTTACTACCTGGGTGTATTTGACTCCAATATAGCATGGGCCAAAGTCTGCATGAGCCAGAAAGTTTTAGAATCAAGACTAAACTGAGGGGTTTTTTCTACCTTGTGCACCCTTTCAGTGTGAGCTTGCTCCTGCTTAGGAGATGGAAGAGTAGTGCAAGAAAAGAAGGATTCTGTTGTGATTTGTTTACTTTTTCATGAGGGAAGAGCCATTACAGAGGGCATTCCGGGTTAGGAGTGTATTATCCCACTACAGCAGCTATGATGATTCTGGCCTCATGAGTGGAGGAAGATCCCCTAACCCGATTAGGAGAGAGTGAGCAGCTTGGCTGAGAGATCAGTTTAGTCACAGCCATGTCGGCCTCAAGAAATGGACTTTATGGAAAATCTGACATTTCTTTGGTAGATCTCTGCTTCTCCTCTGTTCTTTTTCTAAAAATCAATGAAAATATCTTTCTAAAAAACACTTCCACTTTTTAAAATTTTATTTTCTGATTTGCAACTAACATGTCTTGTTCCTTTTTTGAAAATGGTTTTCTTGTTCCCTTGGTGTAATGTTGACTGTATATAGTGCACGAGGCAGAATAGCTAGCGAGTGGGAAGGAGAAGGTGGGACAGAAGAGACTGGCCACTGGAATGACAGAGACCTAATTCCAGACTGTGGCCAGATCACAGAAAAATCACATCTGGTTCCTAGTTCTTCACTTGTTAAGCAGGAATTAGTTGACCTATCTCACATGATTGCTGTGTGGTTTAAATGACACAACACAGAGAAAGCAAAAACAGTGTGGAGCCCAGTACCTAATAAATGCCTTTAAAATTGTTAGTAACTACATTAGAAAAGTTTTTAAAAAAGAGTTATTTTCTTTCGTGTTATCTCCTTATTGTACTTTACAGACCTGACTGTACCAGGTCATCTGTTTATGAAGTCCCTTATGCCCATATTATAATCCAAACAAGTGACTGCCAATGGAACTCCAGTTTCAATGTTTGGAGAAAATGGATTCCAAACACCAGCCAAGAACAATATGATCTTTAAAACCTCGTGTGCTGCAGAGGTTTAGAAGAGAAAAAAATCAGGGAGTAAAACAAACCCAGCCAGATCTTTTTCCAGAAAGTCATTTTAATAGTTTTACTCTTCTTATCCCAGGGAAACTGGACAGTGTTTTATGATTTGACATTGACTAATCTGTTGCAGCAGACTTTAGGAATTATGAGGTTTACACTATTTTGAGTATAATCTGTGATAATGAAATACTTCTTGCAGTTAAGAAAATAAAAGGCTTGCATTCCCTTTGATTTGGAAATAAAGCCTGACCGGCCTCAGATACGTCAGGGTTAAATTCACCAACTTCAACAATACAATCACTTGAAGATGCATCAGGAATAAAAGGAATTTGCTCTTTTTTTCTCCCTAATGTATTGGATGACTAGGAGTCAGAACTGGCTTGGTTTGTTGGTTTGTCTGATTCTCAACATTAAGGACTTCAGAAAGACTATACAAGCTACAGAATTTTATTTTTTGTTGTACTAATAATTCAAGGCAGACACTTCCATTTCCACAATTTCTGTTAAAAAACAAGAATGCTCCCTAGTACCTCCTGTCATTGCTAAGAGCAACCAGAAACCAATGGAGCAATTTGTTTCTTCTGCAAACACAACAACCAGGCATTTCTTTTTGTTTTGTTTTGTTATATATTTCACATCATTTGGTGGATAATGCATTTTATTTCAATCAGTTTTTTAGCTTTTCTTGGCCTATTCAGGTGATTTTTGAATTTTTGCCACATTTTGATTATATACCTTCTTTTGATGTAACTTCCCTTTAAATACAAAAATAAACATTTAAATAGTGGAGACAAAAAAGAATACATTGTTTTCCATGTTTTCATTTTTAATTACATTTTCACACACATACACAAAATGTACCTAATCACACTCACGTTGTCTTGTGCAGAGCTTATTTTCTGTGCTTCAGTTGCATTTCATCAGCTCCCAGATGTCTTTAGCTGAGAAAGGGTTTTTGCATTAAAGTGGGCTCTGTTTGGACACAGCAGTGGGGTCTTGACTTTGGAATTAGAACTGTTTCTTTGGTAATCTACATAAATCTCCACCCTCATTATAAATAGAAACCAAAATAAAAGACAAGACCCCAGGTTCTTGTACTAAGACACTGCTTGGATTTCATATTAATTTGGCTTTTTGTCTTTGCAATATCTTTTTCTAGTCTTTGGACTGAGAAATGCTTTTCTTATACAACATGAAAACAGATATCGACAGTGTATAGCAGCATTCTTATTACAAGCCCAGATGGAAAATGACAAAGTATGTATCTTAGGTTTTTAGATCTTTGATTCTTCAGAGTTCACTTATATAAAGAAAAATTCCAAGCCTGTTAAGTAATGATGATGAATTGGGAGATTTTATGTATTGTCCTGACTCACTTAGGAAAGGAGAGCAACTGGTAGGTGGTGAAGGACCTCTAGTCCATATCACGCTCCGAAACCTCAGGGACGACAATTTCCTCACATTTGCAGAGTTGACACAGCCCGTCTTATTTTTTCCTGTTGCAGAAAGTCAAGAGCTGCCTTGATTCTGCAGTTTCTGTAGGAAAGAGGGAAAGAACTGCTTTGGATTGCATGGCTCACTTTTAAGATTTTCCAGTCATTTTCCAGAATGGAAATAATGTGCCATCAGCATAAATGATATCAAACAATGCAATTGTGACCCATGTCGTCTATTTGTTTTGAAAATATGCCATTGTTATTATAGCTATGGAGTTGAAAGAGCAGCGGCCTGACTCTGGTTTCTCTATTTAGAAGTTTCTATTTTTGTCCTTCCCCTTGTAGTCTTCCACCACAGCAACAATATGGCCAGACAAGAAATGCATTATTCTGTTATTCTTAAGAACTCAATTTCCTGGGTCATCTCCTTCAGAACCTGTTTTTATAATTATGTTTTTAAATTATATCACTGGTTAAGAACTTCTGTTTTTCAAGGGGAATTCAAGATATTCAACTTTCAAACTTATTGTCAGTACTAATTTTTCTTATTAGTCTAATTAGTTGTCATTGGTCCCTGATTATCCAACTTACACACTACTCACCATTTAATCCATTTACATTTTCCTATCTGACTAGAGGTATTTATATTAGATATAAGAAAGTGAGAAACATCTGCAAATGTTTGTTAGTCTTCAGTTTTAAAGAGCAAGCCAATTAATAAACGGAAAATATTAATTCAGATGTGAGAAACTATCAGTTTAACATTCTATTTACGTATTTTTCTTTTTCAACAGAAAGCATGGATAGCACAACTAACAGCAGCAATCTCTTGCTACAGTAAGAATCAGGAAACCAAGAAAATATCTTTATTCACATTGCCTGCAGAATCTTCTGAAATTTAGGGACTTAAAACAAGTCCACACTTTTCAGAGGTTAGGGTTTAAAGCATTTCATTTAAACTTATTAACACTTATCTCACGATGAGCTAAAAGGAAATGTGCTTTTTAAAGGCATCCCAGAATTTGAGAATTTAAGCTAGGAAAGTCCTTAGAGAAATAATGACTGCAACAAATTTGAATTCAGATTTCTTGACAAATATATATTGATATCCAGACTTCTAATGCTTCAGTCAGACCTGTATGAAGAGCAGGTGAAGAATGGTGCTGTTATAATTTGTAAATGGTGAATGACCAGGCAAATGGAGTATCAGAAAGATTAGGCAGTGCTTGTGTCCAATGTGAATTCTAGCATTTACTCCATAAGTATCTATAAAATAATGAAACCAATTTTTCTACGTTGCTTGTAAATCAGTCTTACTGCTTTATAGTCCTACCTCAAACACAATGACAATTTTTGATCTACATTTGTGGCTTTTTAAATATATTATACAATAAATAAGGAGTTCATTTCAATAGCAGTTTTAGAATTCCTATCTTCAACAGTCAGTTTATATATCTTAGATATATTTATAATGATCTAATTTGTAATATGAAAACCCCAAAGACTAAATTCCATTGTTTAAAAAAAAAATTATTCCAGATTTACGAGTTAACATCTTTACATGGAAGCTGCTCATAGGAATAGTATCTTTCTCTTAACTTCAATTTTTGAAGAATGATGGTATTTGTCAAAAAACATTTTGTGGTGTGTGTGTGTGTGTTAGCATAGTACAATCACTTCATTTTATCTGAAAATTTAAAACTTCATTAGACTTTATCAAGATGAGCTATTTGAACTATTATCACTGCAATTAAGGAACCAGTTCTTAGGGCCAAAGTTTATTAAATGGAAGACCACAAATATCAATTTCAATCACAGTACTTTCTGCAATTTCCAAAGTAGAAGTAACAAATTTACCAAATTTGGCTGAAACATTAACTGGCTTCTTCTGGATAGAGAGGATGAAGTTTGGGGAAGTCAGGTGTACAGCAGGTTTTTAAACGTGGACACAGAGTTCACCACCCAAACAAAGTAGTACAGACAAGTGCAGCAGACAGGTGTGGGGCGAGGATCCAGCACTACTAGAATGGAGGCACAGTCTCCTTATAGTAGAGTCAGACATTTATTAGGGGTGAGTAAAAATAAAGGACGAATCTGGGAAGTAGTAACTGTTGTTGATAGCTAAGAATAAATGGCAGAGGAGGAAGGTAGAAAAGAAGAGACTTCAACTGAGTCCCTAGAGATAATATCTGAATGGAATTGAAAGCATAAACAGAGGTTTATGCCAGACTTTTAAAGAAATTCTGGTTACAATAAATATTTTCAGGAAAAAATTTTTAGCAATCATCTTGCAGGGTATTTTAGCTACAAATCAATGTAGGAGGAAGGCAGTGGATTAGCACGAGGCGATGTCTCAAGATTTCTTTAGTCCCATGAGTCTTAAATCTCATTATATAGAGAAAAAGAATTAACATAAAGGATGTAAAATGGCTCAAGAATATGGCATAAACTGGAACACTGTAAAGCTCACAAAATAGCACATCTGATATACAATATGTTTACTACATCTGATATACAATATGTTTGCTACATGCTTCAGGATATGCATATTCAATTTTTCGGTGAGAAGGACATTAGTATGAAATAGGGAAAAAAAATTCTGGAACTCTAGTGCCCAGGAAAAAAATAATAAAAAATAGCGGTACATTGGGTCACATGGGGATTAAATTTACATACACAATGAAAGAAGGAATTAATTTCATATTTTTATACTCTTTTTAGTTTTAGTAATTCTCTATAATATTGAGTATAGTGAAAAGAGAATGAATGTCTCAAGCAAAATGGTAGTAATAATTTCTCTAGAGATCATGAATAAGTATTCTAAATTCAAGAACATTAAAACATCATTGTCTATATCCAAGTGCAAAATCCTAATATTCTATAAAATAATTCATGGAAAATGGTTAACATATTGTTCTTTTTCAAGTAGACAAAATTATTTAGTCCCAGACCACATCTACTAGAAAGAAATGTTTTTAATATCATTTTTAACATTTAAAAAACAAAAGAAACAATTCAATAAGGATCCTTCCATTGTTCTTTATACAGATTTAAATGCTGTCAGGTAATTTATCAAGTATATTTATAATCAATAACCTTCTTATCAGTGAGGTTAGAAATTACAGTATTTATTGAGCTAAACTGTCACAAAATAAGGCACAACTATATGATCACAAATAGTAAACACAATACAAATAATGAACCCAAAAATTAAATGAAAAAATATTCATGCAAAAATATATACAGAAGCTATGACTGCATGATCCAGTTCAAGGAAGTACAGAATGCCATACACAGGACTGCATCATGTTACAGTAAGCTCAGTACTTCTGCACAGAAAGAACTTATGTGATTTCCAATTCCATCTTATACAATCTTACATAAATTTTGGAAGTGTATGCACAATATTCACATCTGCAACAATAACAAATTGATCATTAAAATTCAGGCAAAGGGAAATTAAGACATGGTAATACGTGGCACATTATAATTACTGAATATCATTCATCAAGCTCATGTCTACAAATAGTAAATTGATGGCGCATTTAAATCTTATGGATCAAATCATCCACAATCTTACAGCCAAAGTACATTTTAAAAAAACTGCTATAGTGAAACAGGTCATGAATATCAAAATATATGATCATAATTTGCTCTCCACTTAAAAGCTAAATATTTTTATGCAAATGCAAGGTTAAAAAAAAGTGACTTTAAGATCTCAAAATTATATAAAATAATCATAAACACTTTTTAAAGGATGGGAAAATAACAAATTTGGCAATTACTATTTAACATTACTGTAAGGAAACTATTAAACTACTAACTCCACTTTAAGAGGTAGTTGAACAAAATGTTATTTGTACACTGCTTTGAGGTGTTGTGTTTGTTTCCCTTTCTTTCTTCAAAAGGAACAAACCCTATACCAGCAGCACTGTCTTCTTTCTATTAAAAGTTTATTGTACACTAACCAGCAAGACTTGATTTTTAACTCACATTTCTATGCCGAGGTTTGCAATTTACTAAGACTTGATGCCAATGTTTTGCACCAGAACCAAGAGTGCCAGCTCTGTCTCACTGACCAATAGTACCAGCAAACACCTAGAACGTAGAGTCAATAAGAACACAGAAGAGGTCTCTTTAATTAAAGGGGAAAAGGACATTAAGGTTTATTTTCAAAACACATTCAACTGGTAAGCTACTAGCAAAATTGATTGGTTTCACTTATTTTATCTGTCTAGTTGCCAATGGCAGGTAGATTATTTGGGATCTATGAAATGAGACTAGACAAAAATGAGAAAAATCACTCAATCATGGTTTTATTTGTTGTCTCCACAATGTTTTTTTGAATGTATGCAGGGACTCAGGGAGGGAGCAGAAGTCTATAGTGTATCCCAGGAGGAGATGAAGTGAAGAAACATTCTCACCCAGAATTCTCATAAAGTTTTATTACCTTAAAACAAATTAAAAAATGGTGGTTCAGTGACTTTTTCTAACAAATTCATTAAGTTACTTTAATGTAAAATTATAGAATTAATACTATTTGAAAGGTCTTATGAGGATATAAAATGCATGAATAGCTCAGTTTATATTATCCAACTATTATTTTAATAGTCATTGCATTTATTCATTACATATGCTCAAGGATGTATGTTTATCCAAGTCTGGGGACTTAATGTCCTTAATAGCTACTGACAACAGGGTTTACTTTTTAAATAATTAAATGAGTATGTGGCATCTTTTCATTTATCTATGTTCTAGGTATTATATAAACATGATTTCATTTCAGTCTGATATTTGAAAGCAAGTGTTTCTTATGAATTATTGTAAATGAGATACTCTCATCCTTCTCTGCCTTGTTACTAAATGATTGCACTGAATGAATGTGTAACTTTAACATTTTTTTCTCTAGAAAGATAATAAACTAAAATTAATGAATTCTGCTTTCAGATGTTTCCTAGTTTCCAAATTAATAAGACTATGAAATATTAAAATTCAATTTCATTATTCAACATACAAATAGGTTAATTCTTAATTATCCTTAAGGTTCTTGGCAATTCTGTTTCAGTATTTATGGTAACATTAGGGTTTCTAAGTACATCTGTCTTGGGTGATACTCTATTGTCTAGCTGTTAGTTAAAGGTAATGTCATAGCATTATTTTTACAGTCAAGATTCCCCAGTTAATATAAAACCCTAACCTAGAACCATTTTAAGAGTAAGTCAATTTTAACAGTTTTTTAAAATTCTTTGCTGTTAGGTAAAAAGAAAATATAAAGTAGAGTATTTTACCTCTTCTTACCATTTTATATTTTGTTTTCAAGGATATAACTATAGCAATATAAGTTACTAACTTTAAATGCAAATTTACAAAAACAATTACAGTGAAGCTGAGCTACGCTTGAGAAGGTAAAACCAGGTAAAGGAAAAATGGCAGATCCTTTAAAAAAGAAATTCAGATTCCTGGAGATGCTTGACAAAGATAAAGAGTTGTAAGGTTGTAATATAAAACTAATCTCAAGACTTCCCACTAACAAGAAAGTGAGACTTGGACCATAATACAATTTCTACTTTTCACCCTCCAACAGAGAAGGTAAGGGGTTTTATAGGATTTTTAAGGGACAATATGTAGGAGTTTAAAATTGAGATAAAAAAAGGCACAAAGAAAAAGAAAAATTAATCCTAGTCTTTGAAACATAACCCTAAGGTTATCACAAAGTAGGCAAATTTATTTTACAGAGGATTTTATAAAATGTACTCAAGACAATATAATCAATACTGTTAAAACAAAAATCATGTTCGAATTTATGATTAATACATATTTTAACATAAACTATATTTAGAATACCCAAGTAGTAAATTTAAAACAAAACAATATAACTGAGCTACAGACCTTTACAGAAGAGAAAAA
Organism: Heterocephalus glaber; assembly: GCF_000247695.1. The sequence continues at coordinate 13,966,638 of NW_004624750.1, read as the reverse complement.
GAAAGTGTTATAGTCTTGTGCATGACTCCACAGAGAATATTTAATGTAATTAATATGTTATTGTGCAACAAAAGCAAGTGAAAACATCATCCATGTACATTTTTGTACATATAATTTGGGAGAAAGAAGTGATCTATGGAACTGTATTCACCATTTGTGAACAATGAAATTATATTTAAAAAAATACATTGCTATTTTCTGTCCAAAGTTTATTTACATTTCATTAACTAATTCTGAACTTGGCATGAAAGCTGTTCCAGGGGTTAAATGGAAAAAAGTAATGAAGATGAATCCAAGACTCACAAAAATAGAAGACTTTTACTTGATATTGATAACATTCCAAAATATACGAATTCTAACTTGGTCTAGAATTGCCGCCAGAGTCCAAATCAAACAGTCCAAGACCTGCTAAGCACATTTATTAAAAACCTAACGTGACGCTGTGCTAACCATTACCCTTGCAAGTCATTGAAGCATGCATCACAGACGCGGACGGGTTTCTTGGAGGAAGGCGTTAAGGCGTTCTTGGCTGAACACTCAGCACAGAAGATATTTCCACACTGTCGGCAATGATGCTGTAGATGACAAAAATTAAACAATTTCAAGCTTAAAAACTGTACCGAAAACATCATAAAAACATATGAATATCACACACTAAACTGCATACTAACAGTATACAGGTACACTAACTTTCCAGTGGTTACTGTATGATTTAATGACATACTTATTTCAACATATAAACTGAAGCCCTCTGTTATATTCAATTTGAATGCTTTCTATTTATCAAACACCATGTTAAACGTTTTATGTGGCTTTTATCATGAAATTCTCAGAACCCAAGGAGGCATTTGAAAGTGTTAAAGCATCTTTAGCAAACGTAAAACTATTCCGACTTGCCAAAGGTCTCAGGAATGCCTTCCACTGGAATTTTAAAATGATAGTGTTATTTAAAATACATTTCTTGAATATGCTCTGCTTTTCCTTCCTTCAAAATGTTGACTAAACTAATGTTGACTAAAACATATGAGTTTAATACTGGCACACTGGTCCAGAAAACCACTGTCCCAGAGGAGGAAAAAGTAGAGAAGAAACGCCTGAGTTTAAAGCACATGTGCTAAACAGAAACTAGACTCCATGACGTTTAATTCTTCTAGGTAGTTGAAAACGAAAGTTTACCTGTAAGTAAAATTTTTTTTTTAATCTGTCAAATGCATAACTACTTTGACAGTTAAAGGATTGTGAATAGAAATAAAGTCAGAAATGCAGCTTAGGAACAGAGCCACTCACCCGTCTCACTGTGACTGAAAAGCCTTTCCCGCAGGCCATACAGTTTTGTACTTCATTGTCCTCAGCCCATTTTCTATTCAGTGCTTGCGTATGTTTGATCTGTTAAAAAAAAAGTTTCAACAAATTATACCACATTTTAAAGAATAATGGATTATTTCTACTAAGGTGTCAGATATTTATAAAATTTTGCCTATATGCAACACTGAATAAAAATTTTAAAAAGATATACTGTATTTTGGTCAATTTCCACTTGTCAAAAATAGTAGCACTCATAAATCTGAATAAAACTAAAACAGACAAAATAAAGCTAAATAAGATTTAATTCCTAAGAAGTATTAGTAATTTCTAGGCTTTGGTGATTTCACCTTCATTCTAACCCTAAGATTCTGAGTCCCTCCTGGATTCTGAGAATACACACAGACTGCTTCTTCTTTAACACACCCGGACTTATCCATCTCTTGGTATTCTTGAATTTTGTAATTCTTCCCTAGTACAGACAATTCAGGAATGGCATGGATCTCTAACTAATCTGTGTGACTCTGAAACAAATGAGGTTCCGTTGGTTTTATTTTACTTTCACTTTTTTGTTTTGCAGTGCTAGAACACAGGGCCTTGCAGATGCTAGGCAATGGCTCTTGAACTACACCATTGTCCCTGGAGGTGAAAATATGTTTTTCGCTGAGAGGTCAATTTTAGACTAAGAAACCGCCTCAAGTTACTAGGGGACTGACCTGAAGAGACTGGTTTTCCCTGCCTAGCTCCTGCACTGCTGCGGTCGTATTATCCAGCTTTCTTTGCAACTCTAGTACTTTGGTCTGAAACTTTTCTATTTCTCCTTCTCCTTTAAGGCATCTGGAATAAATAGTGAAGAGACAATTAATTTTTTAAGAATCATTAATGACCCTTCTCAAAAACAGGTAATAGACTACATTAGTAATTTTAGATATATATTAATTTTTTTTAAAAGAAATTTATTTTTTTATCATACCCCGCCTCATGCCCCCTTCTCCCCCTATGTACAAAAGCTTTGTTTCCATTTCTTCCTTCTATTTTCACTTTTTTTCTTGTCTCTTCCTTTCTCCCTCTCTCCTCCCTTGTTCCCTTGCCCATTTGAACACTCTCTTCCCATTTCCCAACATCCACTATACATCTCAGTTCTTATTTCCACATTCAGTTTCTCATACCAAAGGAATAATGTGCATTTAAAACATGTGTCTCTGATTTATTTCACTTAAGAGTATGGTCTCAAGGTCCATTCATTTAGCTATAAATGTCTGAAGCTCATCCTTCTTTATGGCGGAGTAGTACTCCATTGTTTAAAAATACCACATCTTCTTTATCCACTCGTGAGTTGATGGGGATTTGGACTGTTTCTAAGTTTTAGCTATTACAAACTGTGCTGCTATAAATGAGTGTGCATATATTGCTGTGGTATAATGCTTTTAATTCTTTTGGGAAGATACTAATAAGAGGTATAGCTGGGTCAAAGGGAACCTGGATTGAACTTGGGACCTTGAGCTTGCAAGGCAGGCAGCAGAACCACTGAGCTAAATCCCTGGCCCTAGTTTTAGTTTTTTGAGGAATCTCCACACTGATTTCCAAAGTGGTTGCACCAGTCTGTACTCCCACCAGCACTGAAGAAGGGTTCCTTTTTCCCCACAACCCCTCCAGCATCTGTTATATTAATTTCAATGGATTATTTTAAGGGTTAAATTTTAGATGGCTACTTAAATATGTGCTGAGATTATACATCTTTCTCTTTTAAAAATGTGGAATATGACAAATTTTTATCCCTTATTATAGAAATAAACTGACTTTACTCAACAGCAATCACCTTTCTAGTAGTGCTCTCCTTTCATCTTGATTATTCTGAACCGTGGCTTCTAACACTGCAATTTCACCCCGTAAGTCATCCGTTTGTTTCTCAAGCTCACTAACTCTCCGTTGACTTGACTGCCACTCCTTCTTTACAGTGCCTAAATTTTCATTCAGTGCTGTAATCTGCATGGTAAGCTTAGCCTCATTTTCTTCATGTTTCTTCATTCCTACTTCCTTGTCTTTTATTTCGGAATGCTGAGAAAAGAAAAAATGGGAAGAAAACCTGTTACAAAAGTACTATCAAATAAATGTGAATTAATTATTGAATTTAAAATATCAGCAATATAAATATTGCTTCTTTAGGAAAGAAGGCAGGGAAATATATTTATTATACCCTAATAAAACTGATTTCTAAACACCCGAATAACTTGAATGGGCACAAATGCCACAACAGTGAAGCAACAGTTAGCAAGCCTCTCTTACGACCAAGCTGAAGTGACACAAGCTGAGATTCTTCTTTCTTCCACCAAATCAGAGGAAGACACACATGGTTAGGGATTACAGGATGCCCTAAAGAGAAAGCTGGCATTTCCTTATGTCTTTCAATACATCCTTTAATTTCTCTATTAACCTGCTAAAGAACAATGCAAGGCCTTTGAATCACTGAACTAAAATTGGAAGTCTTCAATTAAAAACATTTAGCCATCAAGTTATCTGGGAATATTTGGAGTTAATTCAATAAAGGAAAGCCAGATGCTTCCCATTTGGCATGGACAACTTAGGGAAGGAAAAGCAGACTTGTCACCGTAATTCCTAACTAAAATTTCCATTCTCCCTCACCAATATCCACTTTGACCAAACAAACGAGCTTAACATGATTATATTTTATACTCTATACTTCAATTTATCTGGTCATGGGTTTGTTTGGTTCCAGCACTAAAAATGTTTTAAAATTATATTTCAATTGAATTTTTACTTACGTAAACCAAAATAAGATTACAGAATACTTCTAATCACATGTCAGCTATCTAAGCAAATCAGACTTTAAAATTAAAAGGTTAAGAAAGCATTTCAAAACTTGTACTAGAAAAGTCTTTTCCCTGGACTGATTTAAACCTCTATTACAAAGCATATTTCCCATCATTAACTCACTGACCAGTTTAGCTTCCTTCTCACTAAATTCTTTCTTTAGTTCATCTTCTTCCTTTTTCATCTGCTCTTTCAGCATCTGCTGGTTTCTCTTCTCCTGCTCCAGAGCCGCCTTCAGGGAATCTACTTTTCCTTGAAGTTCTAATTTCTGTTGAATCAAAAGCTGTTTTGAATCCTTGAGATTTGTTATCTCCTATTGAAAAGGCCAAGATATAAATCATGCTTACTGGTAAATATTCAAAAGGCAGCTGAATTTTATGCAGTTTACCACAGCAATGAGTTTATTCCTTTTATGCAGTTCTTCAAATTCAGTAAACAACTGGTTAAAAAGGTACAAGATTATTTACTTCTTTCTCAGTTGTCATTTAATTCCAGTGATATCTGGAATGCACATGTTTTGATTCTACACCAGTATGGGGGGAAAATCTCTACTCCCTACTTTTCCTTTCCTCACTTAACAAGCATTTATCTGTCATCATCTTGGTATCAAACGCTGTGTCATGTTCTGAGGACACAGGGAATTGTATACATTCCTGGATCTCAGGAAGTCACATCCAGAGGAACAGAAGGACAGGAGATCATAAATTATGATGCAAAATGCTAGGTATGATGATAGATATAAAAGCTATAACAAGAGCTCTCAAGAGAGAATCTAGTCTTTTTCTAAGAAAATGAGTAACATTTTATAAAGCAAACAATAAACAGTCTTCAACTGATGTCCTATGCTTATAATAGATACAATGTAAAAAGAAGAGATTAAAGAATTCTAGAAAAGTGTTGCAAAAACAGACTCCCTTAAAATATTAAATTCTTGCACATCTATGAGCATAATTTTCTAAATAACATCAATCTTCATTACCATTTCAATGAAATCTAAACTCTTACTTTGCTTTATTTAGCAATCTGATAACAAAAGTAACATTGCTTCAATGTGTGTATAGATAAGTAAAATAGTATTCTGGCAAGAGTATTTGTTAAAAAAACAACTGGCCTAACAGAGTAGTTTTTCTGTCAATCTCTTTAATGTATAAGTTTAAAGAACAATAATACAATGTAGACAAAAGGAAAATGATTTATCTAACATACCTTTATACTTTCTTGTTTGTGGGACTTCAGTTCTTCACTTAATTTAGTGATTTGTTTTTCTTGTCTACACTTAATTTCCTCTATCTCTGCCAATTTAGACTTTTCATTCACTAGTTCTTTTTCTTTCATTGACTGTAAAAAATAATGACTTATTAAACAATAATTTTAAAGCTGTTGAAAATAAAAGTGGTATGTGTAAGAATATTGCTACTCTAAGACTCAGAATTTAAGTCAGAAGTGAGAGGGGTAGAGGAAAGGAAAGAAGGGAAAGGAAAAATTATGAGATAAGAAATAAATGGAAACAAAACCTTTGCAAATACGGAGGGCTGGAGGGGTTGAAGGGAGGGCAAGGGAATGGGGAAAAATAAGATCCAGGATACATCATGTAAAGGTACAAGTTCCCAATGATGAATGTGAATGTACTGTATACCTAAAATGTACCAATAAAAGAATTTAAAAGAAAAAAAAGAATTTAAGTCAGAAAAACAAAATACCTTTTCTTTTTGCATATCTTGTAGTGTTTTACTCTGTTCCTTCAACTGCTGCTCTTTCTTTGCTGAATCCTGCTCCAAAGTAGCTTTGGCAGTCTTTAGTTCTTGGATCAGTTTATTCTGGCTTCCAATTTGATTTCTGTTTGAAATCAAGTCTTCCTGTGCTAGAGAGAGCTTCTCTTCTACAGACTTACAAAAAAAAATCCTAAATTATTATATGTCATTTTAAGCAAATTTCAACAAAAAAATAACAGCTAATATAAATATTATGGAAAATTAGACATAGTAATGTATCACTTCAACAATGAGGACAAGTTCTAGACACTCTTGTTTGCTGATTTTGTCATATGAGCATCATAGTGTCCTTCCCCAAACCTAGACAACCCAGCCTACTCCACATCTGCCGCAAACCTGTGCAGCATGTTACTGTACTGAATACTACAGATAAAATAATGGTATTTGTGTTTAGCATATCTAAACATAAGAAAAGTCCAGTAAAACTCTAGGTGATAGGAATTGCTCACTTCCATGATAATCTTTGAGAGCACTTATTTTTTTTTTTTTTTTTTGGTACCGGGGATCGAACTCTGGTCCTTGCACTTGCGCAGCAGGTGGCGAAACCACTGAGCTAAATCCTCAGCCCCTCCAGAGACCACTATTGTTTATGCAGTCTGTCACCAACTGAAATGTCATTATGTGGCACACAATTGTATTATATAAAGATAGCATGTTAGTCCTTTCAGTAAGACCATATAAAAGAGAAAAAATCTGGAATATTAATTCCCATGCCTATGGAAAAATATTAATCATATAAAATTTTCAGCAAAATTGAAATAATTTTAAAACTTCTAGAAAAAATCTAAAACTCTTTACTCAATGCTCATCACACCTTCAACACTAACTAGGTGTTGTGAGGCATATCACATTAGAAACTGTATCCAATACACTCAGTAAACAGGTGAAGGTATGGTTGGAGAAGGACAGCAGGAGATAGACAAGAAAACAATTTAAAAAGAGATACAGTATATGTATGTATATATATGCATAATATGTAGAGTAGGCTCTGTGATATGCCTTGCCATGCTAAAAACTTTAAAAAGTAAGTTTACTCAATTTAGAATTAACTCAGTAACTCAATTTAGAATTATTTCTGATATAAATTAAATTTTTAATGGCTGTCAGTAGAACACTGACTCCCTTAAGGCTTTTTCAGGTAAGACCTAAAGTTATTTAGTTCTTTATTAATCAGACAGCCAACTGTTTATTGTGTACATTGCTAAGGCATAACAGGAGGGTATAAGATGGTCCTTAACTTACCACCTGTGAGCTAAGTAGCCTGAAAACCAGAATAATCATGTAAGTAGAAATTGTTCAGGGTAGTAGAATACCTATGTGCCAAATGCACAGAAAAACAATGTGTGCAGGACCCTCTGTGGAGTATGGCTTACAAAAGGCTCCAGGATACATGTGGGAATTGACCTGTGTGGCACAAAGGGTGAGAGAAATTTTGCATGAAAAGAATAAAATTTGCAAAGCCTAGTTGTTATGGTTTAAATGTGAAGGGTCTCACAAAGACTATGTAGTAAAGGCCTGGATGCTAGCTGATGGGCTCTTGAAAACTGATTGCATCATGAGAGCTCTAACCCCGTCAGTGGATTAATCCACTGACGGATCCATAATGTGCTAGTATTACTAGGAGATGACAGAAACAGGAGATGGGGCCAGCTTGAATGGACTAGGTCACAGGATGTGACCCTGGGGAATATATCTTGTTCCCAGTGTCTTTCTCCAGGGTCTTCCTCCAGTTCTTCCCCCTCCGCCCCCTGCTTCCTGGGTACCATTAGATGAAGAGCTTTCCTCTGTCAGACCCTTCCACTATGCTATTTCTGTTTTGCCACAGGCCTAAAAGCAATGGAGCCAGCTGACCTTGAACTGGAACCTCTCAAACTTGAGCCAAAATAAACCTTTCCTCCTTTAAGTTATTATCTCAGGTATTTTGTCACAGCAATGAAATGCTGAATAACACCTTAGTCCATCAGTCTATGGCAAATGTCATTAGGTAATAGTGGTCCTAATCTAATATTAAAGATTACCAAGGCTTGTGATAGCCTAGAAAGCAATAGTATCCCTAATATTCCAAAATATTTCTAAATGGTCTACAAAAAATTCAAAATGTTCATGGTTTATAAAATTTTAAATCCACAGCCTATAACATATTAAACTTACAAAACCCAATGATTAGCTTTTTATGGTCAAACTCAAATTGGACTGTTCCATGAAGTCCTTTTTGAAGGTGCCAAAGTGTATTACTCTACCTTGCCTCTGAACATCCATCTATGCTGTTCCGTGGTATACTGCTGTGCATTTTACGTGTTGTTATCTTTCTTATTGTAGACTGCTGTTTTAGCTTTCTTGTTGAAGATGTTAACTTTGTTAACTTTGTCTTGCCTTATAACCTCCTTCTCCTAGTCCATGGCTTTGCTGGAATTATCGTTAATATATCCATATCCACTGCAATAGGTGTTTATCCCTCAGTGGACCAACCAATTTTGCCAATCACATTGTCATACCCCAGCAAAAGAGAAGTTTTGCAGTGTTTTGTGTTAGCCATTACTTTTTATCTATTTAGCATGTTTTCTCATTCTTCTTGCAAAATAAAGCCTTTACAATTTTATTTGTAAATTACTTTTTCTTGGTGTCTGAAAAAATGGTATAAGATGTGGTACTAGACTAGAAGATTTATATTTAGTTCCAAACTTATTACCCTAGAATTTTCATTTCACTCAGAATGTCAAATCCAACTTCTGCCTTTTCTGAACAACAAAGACTAGCATACAGCACAGCCAACTTAAAATATCCAGTCAATAAAGTATTTCATAACTGCTCCAGCAGATGGGGCTAATGGCTCATATCAGGACAGGCTACCTTCTGTCCCTCTGGCAGCTGGCGTGCAGGCAGGCTTGACTTTAGTAGGTGTCGGGTTACAGAACTTCTGAATCTCTGCTTCTCTTTTGTAAGCAACACAGAACATCACTGCAGCTCAAGAAAAGTAGCGATTGATGGCTATCTCTTACTTTGGTCTCTAAATACCACTTGAACTTCTTTAGGATTTAAACTTTTTTTAAAATTAATTTTCTAAGTAGTTCATAGACTTATTTTAGAAGCATTCATACAGAATTTATAAAAAATTTATTTTGTCAAAAAAAAAAGTCTAGTGAAATGGTGGTAAAAGAAAGAACAGAGGGCTTTGAATAAGAACTAAAATCTAACCATGGTTCTGTTATTGCGTAGGACTGGGTCTACCCTCACCTGTAAAAGACAGGTGTCGAAAACAGGGTTTATCCAAGGCCTCTTGGTTGTCAGATGCTGTGCCAACCTGTCCCTCTGCTTTCTCTTCTTGTTTATGTTTACATTTGAATTATTCTGTCATGTACGAAATTATAAGTGTACAATGAAGCTTACAGGCTAAAAATTGTTGACTTAGTGAAAGTTCATTTAAGAGCTATATGTCCTGTTACTAGGTTACACTCTGGGTAAATGATGTATCAGTATGAAAAGAGTGATTTCCAGAGGACTGTTACATCAATCATTAAATTTCATCTCTTCTACCATTCAAATATTCTTCAAATTCACCCACTTCTCTTCATCCTTACTGTTACTATCAGCCCAAACACCATCATTTTGCACTTGGACTGCACAGAGTGTCCTCTATATTCTGTCCTGTTCCCACACACTCCACTTCTTATTCTCCTTACTCTCCTTACTCTCCTTACTTTCATTTGCCTGAAATACCAATCTATGCAACTCCCTTCCGTGGTTCCTCATTGCTTTTAGGTTAAGTCCAGATTTTTCCACAAGTCTTCCTTGCCTTACAAGTGTTGTGAAGAAAATAATAATAATTTAACAGCACCTAAATGTCAAGTGGTATTTTTTATTTCTATAAAAAATCTATAAATATGGTTTCCTATTTTTTCTCACTAATTTTGATCTTTTGATCTTGCTATATACAATATGTTTAAGTATATATTATTGGCACTATGCAAAATTTTCTACCCAATCTTGTACTTCATTAAATCATTGATTATCACCGACTCCCTCACTCCCTGCTGCCTACTTTTCTGCCCTTTATTTCACCTCTGTCCCTCATTCATCTCTTTTATTTCATCTTCTTTAACTTTAGTCCTAGTTCTAACCAAACAGATTAGATTCTGATTACTCAAAATTTATGAAGAAAGATAATGTCTTAACTAATCTCTCCATTATAGTCAACCCAAGCTTCTTTAAACTATGCCAGGTTAAGTTTCCTAAAAGAGTGCTTTCTTCCTTTACTTCTCTGCCTAGACTCTTCACTTGTTCCTCAAATATAAAATTCAACTGTCTTTGTCAGGCAACAGATATTTCATGATTTAGACCTAACCTTTTAACCCATATTAGACCAGCACTTCAACAAGACAACCATTAACTGTGCCCTCCTTTGCTCACTTCCATGGAGGCCACTTTTCTCCAAAGTGCCCCAGAGTGAAATGATCTTGCTCAGTCCTCTCTGCACTGTACACATGCTTCAGGACCTTGGCAAGTACTATCTCCTTTAGAAAACCTTCCCTACAAGAGCCTATGAATAAAATATATACATTGTGTTTCTAAGACATCTTAATATTTTGTGATTTTCAGTAGAATTTTTCAACAGTGTACCTTAAAGTAAATTAAAAAAACAGGAAAAAAACAGGAAAGAAACAGAAAGCATGATATTTCACCTCCTCATGGCCGGGGGTGAGGGGGTGCCCCACACACAGACTGGCTGAATCTTCTGTGAGAAAATATCAATATTCATTCCATTCCTTAAAGAACTGATACCTTGATGTTATATAAAAATAGTTTAACCTTTTTCCATATCCATCATTTAATGTGATGCTTTAGCTAATCAATAAAATACTCAGAACACAATTTCTATGGTGTTAGATAATTAAAGTTAATTTAATTTGAGCTGTAATCTCCTAATTTTAATCAGCAGGCATTCCAGTAATCTTGAGAAGTTGATAAATTTAGAAAACTAAAGTCAGTATTGTCTGACAAGCAATTAAAAAAATTGTTTACATTTTTCACAAGTAGTTTACATTTAAAACTCCTTAGTTTTAACTAAGCCCAGTTTTGAAGTTATTTTCAAATAAAGACATCAAAATCCTTAGGTAAGTTAATAGTGTAACAATTAACATATGCACCAAATTATAGAGATAACATTTTTAAATGCCCACGTTTATGTACATCAGTATTTCCTTACAATAAAAAATAATTTTTTAAAAACATGTTAACCCAAAAGTAGTAATTTAATATGAAAAAATGTCATATTTCACAAAACTAACATTCCTTTGTCCATCAGGGCTCAAATGAATCATTTAAGGAACATCTACAAACAATGTACTCTACCTTAAGATCTTGCCTCGTGGCTAGGAGTTCAGACTCCTTCCCATAGAAGTCAGATTGAAGCTGTTTTAGATTTTCCTGGCATTTTTCATAGGTATTTTGTAATCCTGATATCTTTTCTTTCTCTGCTGCAAGTTCCTGGGCTGCCTGCGCTGACTGTTGCTGTAATTTATTCTCAAGCTCTGTCTGAAACATACAGTAGTTATTTAAAACAGCATGCACATAAAAACTCAGTTACAAATACAAAATGAAATTCACACAACTAAGAAGATTCCTGAAAACAAGGTGAAGTGCATTTATGCCCTAAAAATCCACTTTGATAAAGTTACTTACTTTATACTTATAAAGTGAAAGAACTATAAAATTCCACACACCTCAATTTTAAAACTATAAAATGCAAAAGCAATTAAGTGAAGAGAAAAAAAGCTCTCCTCTGGGAAGTAGTAAGTATCAGGTTTCAGGAAGCAGAGGAAAACCATATTCTGATGGAAGATGCTGCGTTAGGTGCTCAGAAGACATATTTTAAGACTGAACTAAAAGAAACTTCATGAAAAATTAAAACACCATTAGCGTGTTGTGTTGATGTAGACATTTTGTACTCTTGGAAATATAAGAACACCTTAGGAAATTCCTACAGGTCATATTTATTAATAACAAAGTAAGAAAAAAAGTCTCACAAAGGTCCAAACTTTTCTAAATTCTACCTTGCCTTAGTTTTATTTTATTTTTATTTTTTTGGTACCAGGGATCGAACTCAGGTCCTTGCCCTTGTGCAGCAGGTGGCAAAACCACTGAGCTAAATCCCCGGCCCCCTTTCCTTAGTTTTAAAAAGATTTGGAAGATACACAGATGTTATCACACAATTAAAATATATACATAATATGAAAAACAAGTAGCTGGTATGGTGGCACATGCCTATAATCCTAACACTTGGGAGGCTGAGGCCAGCCTGGACTATGTAGTGTTTTCAAGGCCACAGGGAACTACACAGTGAGACCCTGTCTCAAAAACAAATGAAAGAAAAGAAAAGAAAAGAAAAGAAAAAGAAAAAGAAAAAGCATGTAGCCTTTAAAATAAATACACTAAGGGCTGGGGATTTAGTGCAGTGGCACCATGCCTGCCTTGCAAGCGCAAGGTCCTGAGTTCAGTTCCTGGTACAGGAAAAAACAAAACAAACAAATAAAATAAATACACTATCACAGAAGTGGAGAGTAGAATAATGGCTACTGGAGTTGGGAAGGGTAAGAAGAATACAGGGGATAAAGACAAGCTGGATAATGGGTACCAAAGTACAATTAGACAGGGGGGAATAAATTCTAGAGATGTATAATACCACAGAGTGACTATAGTTTATAACAATTTATTATGTATTTTATATAGAACTAGAAGAGTTTGAAATTTCCCAACACAAAAACATGATAAATGTTTAAGCAGATAGAAATGTTAATTGCTCTAATTTGATCATTAAACACTGCATACATGTACAGCATTATTGCACTATACCCCATTACACTACATCCACAATTGCTATGTCAATTAAAACTTTTTAAAATAAAATAAACATATTTCTTCAGTGACACTGCTGTTGAGTTTCAGGTCTATAAGTGTATATACACTTAGGGCTGGGGATTTAGCCTAGTGGCACCATGCCTGCCTCAAAAGCGCAAGATCCTGAGTTCAATCCCCAGTAAAAAAAAAAAAAAAAGTTGTATATACACTGTCCTTCAAAGATCTCAACGAGGGCTATGATTTTAATATTTCTTATTTACAGTAGCTCTCAAATTCATCTCTAATTGAAAGATAAACAGATACCTATCTCAAGTAGAACACTTAATTTCTGACAACAATCCTAACCATCAAAAGGCTACTTGTGCCAATAAATGGCATCACAAACTACTCATGTGCACAAATTCAAACTGACAGCTATCCCTAATTCCTCTGTTATTCTCCATCTAACCTATCAAGTCTTGATGACTCAGGCCTGGGATTTAGCTCAGTGGTGTCATGCCTGCCTCACAAGCGCAAGGTCCTGAGTTTGATCCCTGGTACCACAAAAAAAAAAAAAAAGGCTTGATGACTCAACTTCCAAAAGATATTCCCCAGTTATTCAGTTCTAACACTTCAGTTTTTTCCATCATCATGTACTATCCAATTCATTCCAATAGTTTTCAATACCTTCCCTGTTTTCTCCTTTATTTCCCTTTAGTCAAAGCACAACTCTGTTCAAACCCTCCAATAGATTCTAATTATCCTTAAAACGAAGTAAACCATTCTGTTCTCTCATAAACCTGGGTACACGCTGGAGGTGCACACACTATGGGTATAAGGACCCTTGGTGGGTCATTTATTCTGCTCCCTCCAGTCCGTGTCAGCCAGGGGTTGTCTGTCCACTGCTAACTTTCAGACTTTCCCATCTCTGGAACTCCTGGTTCCCCTCTCCCACCTTGTGCAGCCCTCTATGATTCTCACAGCTTCTGAGTTACAGAGGAAGTTTACTTAGTTAGCACAGGCTGTTTCATCCCCACTCCGGACCTGAGCGGCATGAGCACCTGAGTTTACGTGGGACTTCTTATTCTAGCTTTTCCCTCTTCCGTATTTCATTTGCTTGTTCTCCCACTCTGAGTTTAATCTACTAGTTAATATCTCTGTTACCTCTTATGAGGGCATTCCAGCTGACCTCAGTGAGTGCCACAGAGCTCTGTCACACCTCCAGTTTTCCTCATTCAATTATAAACTACTTGAGACTATAATATCCTAAGGTGGCACAAACCTGTAATCCCAGCACTCAGGAGGCTGAGGCAGGGGGATCACCATGAGTTCAAGGCCAGAATTACAGAGCAAGACGCTGTTTCAAAAAAGCCAAACAGGGCTGGGGATTTAGCTCAGTGGTGCCGCCGGCTGCCTCGCAAGCACAAGGTCCTGAGTTTGATTCCCAGTACCCGCCCCCCCCAAAAAAAGCCAAACAAACCACCAAAAACCTCATATCCTATTCATTCTGTTTCCGTATTAGGTTTGGAATAAAGTTGGTACAGGGACTGTTGGCCTACAGTTAACCTGCATGTTTATATTTTACAGATTTGAATATTTGTTTCACATGTGTGTTTTATATATTTGTAAACACACATGCCCTTCCTCCCACTCAAACATTACCCTTTTCCTTTCCTGTTTCCCTGTGGCCCAGTGACAGTGACAGCTCTGTCTGCCATTGAGTGTCCGCCAGGTACAAGGACACTCTGAGATGACAGTGTGCTGTACTCTGGGTGACAGCCAACAACTGTCTGCTTCCACACCGTACTGGCCACAGTACTAGCTACTTTGAATGTGCTGTCTCAACCATTTCAATAGTCCTATAACCTTACTTTGCTGAACTCAGAAAGATGAATCACTTCCCTGTGACCACTAAACTAATGTGCATCCCACGGAATTTGAATTCAGATCTCCCTGGCTCCAAAACTTATCTTCTTTCATGATGCTAGAATGCTCAACAAAACAAAACTGTCCCTGCCTTACAATGATTCTCCAGTTACTCTAAATTCCAAGTCTAATTAAAAAATATTGGCTATGTACTCAACACTCCCCAACACTGCCCTTCTCCATGTCAAGAAGTATGTTCCTGATTTTGCAACCCATTACTCACATAAAAATGAACTACCAATAAGAACACTGTCTCCAAAACCCAATTATCATGTAGTAAAGGTGTGCAAAACACAGGCAATAAATACTACTAATAAATATGAATGAAATCTTAATTGTAACAACCAATATAATGCCAAGGGGAAAATGCAGTAATAGTTGTACTTTTTAAATTATGATGCTATAAAAATGAAGTTCTTGGGAATATTTGTATGTGAAGATATCAAAGTGTGCAATATAATATGCATTGTGATAATTACATTCTGACTTTTGATAATATATAACATACAGGACAAACTAGTTGACTCTTGCTTCTGTTAGGAAACTATCCCTTTGTAATGTAGAATAATAGTTGTAGAACACTGTTCAAAATACAATGTGTATTTATGGTTTTCTAATTTGGATTCCTTTTACTCTAGGAGTATGACAACCAACTCTTAATGGTCTGACAATGGTTAGCATATTCTAGAACTAAAGAGACTACTTCTCTCTTCTCTATGGACCAAATAATATGCACATGCCAATAGTGGGGGAAACACTTTATATTAAATATTTTACATTAAATACAATCAACTTTTACCAACTGCTATTCTGTACAAGCATTAAAACATATTTAGGAATGAGTAACTGATGTTTAATAAATTATGTATTTAACATTGGAAATGGAAAACATTCTGATGCAGCTAAAAATATGAGCTATAGTATAAGAAATCTGACACTACTAGCTGGCCATGGTGATGCATACCTATAATCCTAGCACTTACGATGCTGAGGCAAAAGGACTGCTACAGGTTTGAGGCCCACCTGGGCCATCCAATGAGTTCCAGGCCAGCTTTATTTTATAAAAAGGTACTTTCATATTTATCAGACAAATAACTATTACTAGAAATTAAAATAAGAATTCCCTGACAATATGGTTATGGTGAATGGAAATTCAGACATGGATATTTAATCACATGATCAAACATAAGTTAGAAAATGTTGAGCACATATAAACATTTGTGATACAATTCATCTGTTTCAATCACATTATCATAATTATCAACATTTTCTTCCTATGAAAAGTAAACAAATTTCTTATCAATACCTTCTGTGAAATAGCAATTTTGACTTCTCCTTGGTGTGCTTCTATTTGCTTTTTCTTCTGTTCAATCAATTGCTTTAGCTCTTTTATGTTCCCCTGAAGTTGTTGCTGTTCTTTTTCCTTTTGTTTTAAAGTACTTTGGGCCTCTATGACTTGTTCCTTAATTGAATTGAGTTCCAATGTCAATTGATGAGAAGCCTAAAAGAAAAGAAACCTTTTGAAATTTCTTTATTCATTAAAAAGACATTTACTGATGGGCGGGGATGTAGCTCAGTGGCACTGTGCCTGCCTCACAAGCACAAGGTCCTGAATTTGATCCCCGGTACCACAAAAAAAAAAAAAAGACATTTACTGAGTATGTACTAAATGCCAGCCACTACTGGTGGTAGAAACTACTGGGTCTGTTGGTCACAAATGATCAGTAGTTAACGAAAGAGAAATACTTCAGCACTCATTCTGCTTTCATAACTGGCATCACTCACTAGTAGATGACATGCAAATTAATTTTCATTATTTGTTTAATCTTGCCTTCCTTTTTGGCTTATAATTATGTATTTAGAAAGAGTGATACATGAAATGGATCAGTATACCTTTGTATCACAGAGAATAGGAATGTCAACATTGGAGTCCATACTGCTGAAACTGTCTATTCACTTTCAAGAATATTCCCAAATGCTACTGAGCTTGTTGGCCACAGCTAATCAGAAAGAATAGCTTTAGGTATGATAAAAATAAAATTTCTTTTAGCAAACATTTTAGTATAAGTCTATGACACTAAATTACACTACATAATAGTTACCTCATTTAGAGATTTGAAACCTACTTTGCCACTTTGTTTTCATACTCTACTAGGGTACACTTCCAGTCATACAAGAGTCACACCAAGGTTCCTCCGTGGCCAAGGAAAACTATTATTTTCTGCCTTTCCAGTCAAAGTCATATATTCATGACTTATGTATATTTTATTAATAATCTACAATTACATTTGCACATTTGACCATACTAGACTACTTTTCACAATGTTTTCAGTGCTATACAGAGATGTCTCAGCTTATCTAATGCATAGCCAAATATTTCTGCGCAAAACAGAGGTAAAGAGGTGTAACAATAAGCATGATTACATTATAACAATTATAAAATAATATCTAACATAAGAGTATTTATTTTGTCACAGTCAGCATTGTGAGCACTTTATAGTAACCCATTTATTTCTCACAATAACTCTGAAACACATTATTATTATTATTATTATTATTATTATTATTACTATTAGCTCCACTTTATTATTGAGGAAAATGGAACACCAGGAAACTAAGTAACCTTCAAATATAGCAAGACAGCATAACTAATAAATAGCATAGGCAAGATACAAATTTGGATGATTTTGGCTCAGTCTGGGCACTGAGTCACTATAATTTGGCCACTTCCATGGCCGGCATCTATGGTCCAAATGTCCTGTTTCGTTGAACAATCAGAACTCAGTGACATCAAACATTTGTCAGGACTATACTTGATTTATCAAATCAGATTTTCTAGACAGCTGCATGCCTACACTGCAGCTGCTAACAAGTATGTCTCCAGACAGTAACAATCCTATATTATATACATGCATTTTCTCATTTACTTGTGTGTTCCAGCTGGAGAGCAACAGAAATATCTCTTATTACACAATCATTATCAAATATATCATTAATATAAATGTCCATCAAATAAATAGCCCTTAAAATATCATTTCTATGGAAAGTCTATTTTAATTTTTCAGTCGTAATAATGTTCCTTAACCTAGAGTATCTAATTATAATGCTCTGGATAGTTGTTATCAATTATTTTCTGTTGTTATTAATTATATTTCTTTATTTATAGCTTTTATTTAAAATGAATTAATATTAAGTTAATGATAAGACACAAAAAATAAATATATATATGAATATATTTTTTTATTCCATTCCATTTCAGAGAAATAAATCTTTGACCTATCAGGATAAAATGTTTTGAAATAAAAAGGCCTTATTATACTTTATATATTTATGTTACAGTAAAGATAAAATCTTACCTCCCTCTCTTTTTCAAGTGATTTCTTCAGTTCATTCTGTTCCTTTTGTGTGCTTTCTGTCTGTATTTGAAGTTGATGCTTTAATTCTTTGCAAGTTTTTTCCTTAAAAAAAAGAGAAACCATATTATACAGAAAATATTTATAACTTTAAGAGTCTGTTTTATAAGCTTAGTAAAATACATGCAAATAAAGTAAAATCACTGATGAGTCAAAATGGAATAGAATCACCCATTTCAATAATAAAAATAGCCGAATGTGGTGCCAAATACCTATAATCCCAGCACCCAGGAGCCTAAGGCAGGAGGATCACCATAAACTGGAGGTCAGCCTGGGCTACACAGTGAGCACAGGGCCAGCCTGAACTGTACAGCAAGACATTCTCAAAAAAACTAATAAATACAGGCAAATACAGGACTATGCTATATTTGCTAAGAGTTTCTTTAATCAACTAACAGTTATAATAAAATAGAGCTGGAGATAGAGCTCAGTAGTAGTGTGCTTGCCTAGCGTGTGAGGCCCTGGGTTCCATGCCCAATAATGAAAAAAGTATTTCAGACAATACTTTAGAACACTGTGGAAATCACATTTTCATATCATACAATTATTTATAATTAATAAACTTGTCAAAAAATAGAACCATGGGCTACAATAAAATGGAAAAAGCCAGGCATAGTGGCACACACCTGTAATCCCAGCACTCAGAAGGCTGAGGCAGAAGGGTCACCATGAGTTCAAGGCCAGCCTGGGCTACACAGTGAATGCAAGGCCAGCCTGAACTACACAGCAAGAGGAGGGGGTGGGAGAGGAGGAGGGGGAGATTTTTTAAAAAGAAAATGTTAAACCAATAAATTAAAAGGTAATCACACAACTGAAGAGAGAAGGTATACAGACGAAATGTTTTCTCCAAACATAATGCAACACATACTAATTTCACATGTGTTTTACACTACTAAACAATTTCACTGGCCCTCATAATCAGAACAGAGGAGTTTTATTTTTGCTTTACTCTGTTATTTTGCATTAAAACATTTCTAAGAATTAATTCCCCTTTAGGCATTTCCTGAGACTCTAAATTTTTCTCCCTACATTTTAAATATGTTTTATAATATCTCTAAACATGGTATTGTCTGGGGTTTTAGAATATTAATAATCTAAAAGCTTATAATACCAAAAGTAAGTTATTAAGATCTTCTTTGGAGTACATAGCAACTCACTCGTAGTCACACACTCTGTGGAAATGTCCCCCAAAACAAACATGCTGCAGTCTCTCCCAAAAGCTAACATCAGACCAGCAATAGAAAAGGACTGTTATATTCAACCGGAAATATCCTCAGCCTCAAGAAAACATGCATACACATACATGTACACAAAACATACCAGCATCTTAGATTATCTTTTTCACAGATTAAACAAGCCCAACTCCTTTCCTCAGAAAAACTATTTTAATGTAGGATGCAAACAGTGAATTAAGCCCCCAAAAGTCGGTTTATTTTAAAGAAGAAATCACTTCTAACTAAGAAAGTAAATGCAGAAGGAAGGGAGGGAGAAGAAGGGGAAGCAAAAAGCATTAAAATGTGTTCTGCACAAGTACCAACTCCCTGCAGTGAATGTAAACGTTATGCACCTCAAACATGCACTAAAATGTTTTTTTAATTTATAAAAGAATGTAAATGTAAACAACTAACCAAATCTAATATAGCAGCTTTTCCTTTCTGGTTCTCCTTTTCAAATTCACGTTTGGAATTTTTTAAGGAATCAGATACTTTTGACAATTTGTCTTTTGCTGTAGAAAGTTCTGTCATTAGCATTTCTTTCTCCGTTTTTACTTCCTTTAGTTCGGTTTGTGCTGTTTGAATTCTGTTATTCAATTCCTCTTGCTGCATCTTTATATCTTGACTTAACTTTTCAATTTCTTGTTTCAGGACAGCATTTTCCTCCTCTTCCTTGGCAAGCATTTGCTTAATAGTTTCAATGGTTTCAGATTTTTTCAGTAAATCTAATTTTGTGCTGGATACTCTAGATATTTAAGAAATAATTTTTAAATGTGATTCAGAAATAAAAATAATTTAACTTCATAAAATCACAACAGAAAAATGCCTTAGAACATCTGATCAAATCATTTACCAGTTGTAAAAAAATTTTTTCAAGTCAAATAAGTTAGTAATAAAACCAAAACCATCTAAGCCTCCTGACTTAACTCAGTCTTTTCCACAATAACAGATCCTCAAATAAAATTATACATTGCAGGCCAATGGGCTACCATAGCCAGAAAAGGTTTTCCATGAATCCAAAACAACCTAATCAGTATGTTAGTTTCCAAGCACAAAAAGAACTCTGCTTCTTTCTTGAAAATATAAAATATGTTACATGCTTGGTAAGTCTTAAACACTAAAACATTTAAGGTTAATATAGGAAAAAGAAAGAAAATTTAAAATATAGCAGGTTATATAAGTGATTTTTTAAAATCATTTGTCCCTTGATATTGGTTTTATGCAGGAGAATGAATAAGCTACAAGAACGTGGAAGAAATAGCTTTCACAGAGTTAAAATACAGACTTCTGTTTTCATAAAAAATTAAATTATGCGTATCACACAGTAAAGACACATACATTAAAAATTAACTAATTTCAAAACCAAATGCAAACTAATAATATTTCTAAAATGCACACTATTTCCAATATATAAATTTATAATGAGGGGGCCTGGGATTTAGCTCAGTGGTTTTGCTGCCTGCTGCTGCGCAAGCGCAAGGACCCGAGTTTGATTCCTGATGCCAAAAAAAAAAAAAAGAAAACTTAAAGATTTTTCCTTTAAAAAAAAAAAATTTATAACCAGTATAAATTCAACAATATGTTAAAGGAAGGTTGTTTAAAGATGTACAAGTGGGCCAGGGATTTAGCTCAGTGGTTTCTCCACCTGCTGCGCAAGCGCAAGAACCCGAGTTCAATCCCCGGCACCAAAAAAAAAAAAAAAACCAAACAAACAAAGATGTACAAGTCACATAAAGTTGAGTATTAGCACAATATCAGAACTTCATTTATATCTTGAAATTTTCCAAGTTTTAGTCCCAGAAACATGCTCATGGGATGGACTATGCTACAAAAATAGAAATGATACTGAAATTCATTAGGTTCATAGTGTATCACTCTGATTTTAAAAGTTTAAATAGAAAATTTTATCATTTTACCATTTAAATCTGATTAAAATTTTTGTAAGGGGCTAGGAGTATAATTCAGTGGTAGAGCAATAGGTTCAATAGACAGCACAAAACAAAAATAAAAAATAAAAAAACTCTAAAACAACCCTAAAACTTGGACTATATTTACTCACTGTATAATTTAACTTTCTCTCAAATAATTACAAAATCCTAAGATTGTATGATTCAAAGAAGATGAAAGAGAAATAAAGGTTTTCATAGTCATTGTAAAACTTACTTATTAAAAATAAGTAACTAAAGTTAGAAATAGAGCCACAATCAGAAGCTAGAAATTTTAATGTAGTATGTCTTTCACAGAAATTGATAGATCAATCTGAGGAAAAAAGATCCAAAAGAACATCATCAACTACCTGACCTAGCTACCATTTAGGACACAGAGGTGGCACATGGAAAAAAACTATCTAAGATAAATCATATACTGGACCTTATGAAAGACCTCATTTCAAAGGTTTGAATTCTACCAAGCATGTTTTCTGACCACAACAGAATTAAATTAGAAAACAAAAAACATATCTAGAACAGCATCAAACATTTGAAAAGTAAACAATATACTTCCATACAGTACTTTGAAACTTGGGTGTGTCAAAGAAGAAACCATAAAGAAAATTAGAGAATACGTATATTAAAATTCAGAGTAGTGAAAATGCATGGCATTTCACATTAAAAAGCTATTTTAGAAAAACTAAACCCAAACTCAATCAAAGGAAAAAATAAAGATATGTGGAAGAATGAATGAAATAGAAAAACTGAACAAAAAATCAATTAACTCTAAAGCTTTTTATGAGTCTTATAAAATTGATAAATCTCTAATTAGAGCATTATAAAATATGACAAATTACCACTATTAATAATAAAAAGGAATGTTATTATAGATCCTATAGACATTTAAAGTGTAGTATTATGCCAATAAATCTGAAGTTTAGATGAAATGGACAAATTCACTGCAAGATACAAATTACCAAAGTGGACTCATGAAAAATGAGAAAATTAGAATAACACTGTATCCATACTTTATTTATTTAAAATTGAATCTAAATGAAGCAGCCCAAAGAGAAATTCAGGCCCAGCTTGTTCACTGATAAATTCCATTATACATTTAAGAAGTAATTAATATTCATCACATACAAACTGTCAGAAGTAGAGCAGGATGAAATACTTAATTCCCTTCTATGACCAGTAATTCTAATAAAACCTGATGGTGATACTGAATAACCTTAAAAACAAACAGCCTTCATGAATGCATGAAAAATTCTTAATAAGGTAGAGCTGACCCTTAGCATCCGATGGGGTTTGGTTCCAGCACCCTCACAAACATCAAAATCTGCAGATGATCCAGCTCTCCATCTAAAGTGGTGTGGTTAGAAATGACCTCTACACAGTCTCCTGTGTACTTTAAATTACTTCTAGATTACTTACACTACATTATATAATGTAAATGCTATATGAATAGTTGTTGTACTATATTATGTAAGTAATAATGACAAGTAAAAAGGTCAGTATATGTTCAATATAACCACAATTTTGTTCTGAATATCTTTTTTTTTTCTGAATATCTTTGATCCTCAGTTGGTTGACTCCACAGATGTGAAACCCACAGATTGGAGGGCCCACTGTATTACTAAATTAAAACAGCAACATATAGAAAGACTACTACAGCATGGTCAAGTGGAATTTATCACATGATAGCAAGGTTGGTTTACTACAAGAAAACCAGTCAATTGTAATTCACCAAACTAACAGAATAAAGAAAATATATATAATCATGTCATCAGATTTAGAAAAAGAAGTTGATAAAATTCAGGCAAAATTATTTTTAAAAACATTAAGAAAATTAGGTATAGAAGGAAACATCCTCAGTTTAATAAAGTAAACCCAAGGAAAACTTCTACAGCTAACCCCACACTTACTGGAACATTATTTCCTGCCTAAAACTAAAAAGGACAATGATGCCTGCTTTAAAATTTACATTCAAAATTTTACTGGAGGTCCCACCCTGCAATAAAAAAAGACATAAAAGACCTACATAGTGAGACCCTGCCTGAAAAAACAAAAAACAAACAAAAAAAAAAAAAAAGAAAGAGAGAAAGCAAAATGGGTATTTTGTTGAAAACAGACTGACCCAAATTTTATAAGTTTCCGGTTTTTTATACTGAAAGTAACCTTAGCCACATTATGACAGCTTTATTTTTCATTCACATTAATATCGGTTTATAAAGTCAATACAAAATAAAAACTTTATTCTTTAAGGACTGTAATAACAAAACTGAAATCTTAAGAAAATTTTAATGCTTAGTCCATAATCCTCTCCCTTAATTTTTAAGTGAGAGAGTTTAGCTTACGTTTCTTTCTCCATTTCAAGTTGTTTACTCAATTCTGTGGTCTTCAGCTCCAAATCTGTGCTCAGCTGTCTTTGCTGTTGAAGGTCCTGCAAAGCTTGTTCCTTGCTTGCTTTAACTTCAAGAGTTTCAGCTTCTAGTTTCTATGGAAGAAATATAATATAGCAGCCATTTTAATATAATATAGCAGCCATTTTTTGATTATCAAGCTACCATTAAATACCATGTATTGATAATTTTACTTATATTCAAATTGGAATTGATATAACACATAAAAATAATCATAAAAATGTATTTTATAAAACAAACACATTCTAAAACCATCACTGAGTAAGGAGGTTACCTATGTTAGAATCTTTTGAAAGGACCCAGCATAGAATTTATACAAAATAAGCATAGGCTTTGCACAGTATAATCAGTCAATATTTACTTTCAATGTTAATTCTGAACAGGAGAATAAATTTAAATATTTATTACTAGAGGAAAAATTAATTCAAGTTTGAAAAAAATATGTAGCCAGTCACTCATGTATCCACTGAAAATACCTTTATATTCACAATTAACAATATTGAAGCAGTTATATTTAAAATTAAAATGGAGTTGTCATGTAATCCTTCTCATCTATTGACTCTAAATATAGAGCCAATTAAATTCTTGATTTTGCTTTATAATTTTATATTAGATGTTATTGTTGTTCTTTAATATAGCATACATCTCATATATATTCAGTTATGTGTGTATTTTTATAAATTTACAAGATCAAATTGCTAAATGTAAGTATGAATATCAATAAGCAATACATAATGACTTTGCATACTTACATGTTTTATAAACCAATTGGTACCTATGGCTCCTACAAGACCGATTTTGAAAATTCTCATGAAAGAAAAGATTTTTGATGTAATAAATTAATTCTATAATGTTCATATAAAATACATGGAACATTTTTAAACTAGTAATTATAAAAGGTTCAAGAGCTGATAATCATAATAGGCACTCTCAGTTCTAAATAACAATTATTTTTAAATAGTTCCCCAAAGGAATTCTCAATAGTCATTTTTTTCATTAAAATAGTATTCCATTGTTTTCAGCCATACCTAATTTGTCATTACTATTATTGTTGGCCACGAGGAAAAGTAAAAGGAACCATAAACACAACTGTAAATGTCATTCTTCCTTCATGTTATATTGGTACAGATGTACATGTGTACATATCCACAATTCTGTGCTCCATATACCCATGCTTCATCTGATTGTGGAACTGACAGTAGTTTTAATTAAAGGACAAACAACTTAGGTCAAATCTTCCTCTAACATTGTTATAGTTTAGATTTAAAATGTCCCCAAAATTCTCATGTGAGTAGAAGGTGACTGGATCATGCGGGCTGCTATACTCATCAGTAGAATCATCCATTAAGGGGTTCATATCTGCAGGTGCCTTTAGGAGGTAGAGCCTGCTTGGAGGTGGGTCACTGTGTCACCAGAAGGGTGGGTTCATGTTCCTGGCTTTGACAAGTTGAGCACCTTCTCCTCTGCCAAGCCTCTGCCATCGTTTCTGCCTTGGAGCCAGCTGACCATGGCCTAAAACCATGAGCCAAAATAAACCTCTCCTCCTTAAGTTGGGAGTGTTGGGTATTTTTTCCCAGCAATGAGAAGTAACTAAGACAGATATGTCTAATCCAAGTGTGGCACACATGCCACAGAGGGCTGTTTGTGTCACTGAAGGCTCTAAAGGGTTCGCCATCACTGGTCTGAACATTTCATCTCTGCAGTAAAATAATACCACTTGGAATTGTGATAAAGTAAGATGCAGTTTACCATGGCCTAAATGTGTTAAATTAGAAGCAAAATCCAAAGGGTATAAATGCAAAGTTTTAAAAAATAAAAGCTTTCCATATCTGAAAGATTATATTGGAATAAGGAGATATGGACATGGAAAAAGGAAATAATGGAAGAGAATTTACAACAGTAAAAAATTGATAAATCCTATATAATCATCTGTTTAGTTGTCCTCAGAAATACTCTACAATGAAATCAGTATATATGTTAGCTGCCATTTATAAAAGACAGCTACTGATGAAAGAGTTACAAATAAAGATAGATTTCAAAATTAAGGTGAAAAGGAACAAATAATTTTTTAAATTTTATAACACAACTTGAACTTTAATTAAAAAACTCTGATTGCATGCAGATCATCACAAATTCCAATGGTATGAGTAGAAAATATGTCTAAATTCAACTTCTTTTATACAAACCTTAATTTGACCTTCTAGCTCTTCAGTTTTTTGTTCTAAAGAAAGGTGTTTCTCTTTATATTCTTTAAGATGACTTTCCATCTGACTGCAATGTTCCTGCTTGTCTTGTAACTTTGCAGTGACCTGATCCAACTGCGTAATGACCTTATTTAACTCCTACAGAAAAAGCACAATTAAAGAAAACTTTGGCAAGGTTTATTATATTGTACTTCTCAAATGTTCAGTCAAAATAAAATTGAAAACTCTAATTTCATTTAAGTATTTGGAGTAAGACTTTGAATGAGTTCAATGAATTGTCAAAGGTCATCTTTACCTACCAGTATATAGAACCTGAACTGAAGTTTTACATACGTAGTGTAAGATACCAACTTTATGGGTACAACACTTCTAACTTTTGTTGTTTATCCGCAGTGCTGGGTATCAACCACAGGGCAGCATGCTGCGTGTGAGGCAGGCACTCTACTTAGGGACATCATCAGCCCAGTTAAACAACTTTTAAATGTTTTTCTAAAGTTATTTTAGGAGTCAAAACATAGACTATTAAGCAGTTTAATAATAAAATAACTTTTATACTGTAACTAAATGTTTCAAATATGCAAGACACCATTTAAAAATAGTATTTTAAAAACATTATAGTTGCCTCGCAAGCACAAGGACACGAGTTTGATCCCTGGTACCAAAAAAAATTAAAAGAATTAAAATATTGCAGTGATCATACCCATAGTATTTGTTCAACTCATTTAGAATATACTATTGCAAATAATGAACAATAAAAGTACAAGTAAATCTACCACCCATGAATAATCATGGTAATATTGTGATAACTTTTCTTCAAGTATTTTGTATATGCTAATTTCTTTTAGGGGGGACTTTTAAAATAAAAATAGGATCTCACTTTACACACTACTTTAACCTCTTTTGCTTTTATGCGTCATAAAATTTTCAGATTTAGTTTTCTAAAATACTCTACTGTATAAATTTCCATTTCATTGATATAGTCTTTTTTTGATAAATGTGCTTTAGATTCTTAGACTGCTAATAAATTTTCTTCATTTATTTTTTTCATTAAGTTTATTGGTCCATTTTAGGTATACATTATGATCACGTTCATCATTGGGAATTCGTACTTGTACAAATGATGTATCTTGGTTCTTATTTTTCCCCATTCCCCTGCCCTCCCTTCCACCCCTCCACCCCTCCACCCCTCCCTATTTACAAAAAGCTTTGTTTCCATTTTTTCCCTTCTTTTCTCATATTTTTTCTTTCCCTCCCCGCCCCACTTCCCCTTCAGACCTTTTCGTCCTATTTCACATTATCTATTATATATTTTGGTCCTCGTTTATACTTTCAGTTTCTCGAACCAGAGAAACTATTTGGTATTTACACATGTGTGTCCTATTAAAATTTTCTTCATTTATTAACAGAGATGCAAAGAGAATCTTTGCAGCTATGGTAAGACTATAAGTGAGCTATGTAGCTATGATAAAACTATAAATGAGTTAAAGAACATGAAAAATTCTAAAGTTTTTGCAATATATTACCAAGTACATTTCCCTACGTCCTCCCACCCAAAAGGCTCAACTAAAGGAGACTACCGCTAGCAATGTATTACACTGGCTTGTTCTTCCACACCTTCTCCAGTTCCTCCTCTGGTAATAAAACACCACAGAGACACACACAGACACACACAGACTTTTACTCTATCCCATTATTACTGTATCAATTTGTATCAATTCTTAATGAACTTGAACATTTCCTAATATAGTTCTGAACATGTATATACATTGAGAATACCTTATATGAAATGCTTGGGACCAGAAATGTTTCAGATTTCAGATTTTCTCAAATTTTGGAATATATGCACAGACAGGTTGAACATCTGTTCTAAGCACTCCAAGATTTATCTAAAGCAGTGATGGCAAACCTATGGCACACATGCCACAGCAGGCACACAGAGCCCTCTCTGTCAGCATAAGAGCCAAGTTGTGCCAGCAGCTGAGCATCATATAACAGTTGTTTTTTTCTAAACTAAAACCTCAGTATTCAGGTTTAATTGTAGTGTTGGCACTTTGTGATAAATAGATAGGTTTTGAGTTGCAGTTTGGGCATTCAGTCTCTAAAAGGTTTGCCATCACTGATCTAGATAATGCTTAAAACATTTTGGAGTTTGGAGCATTTCAGACTTCAGAATTTTGGACTAGTAATGGCCTGTGTTTTCTTGCCAGTTCACTTATTGGTTATTTAAAACTGATTTAAATAACACAGACATTAACTCTTTATCAGACATATTCCAGAAAATATTTTATCTTTTGCTACTTGCTTTACAATTTTATTAATAATATTTTGACAGATAAATTTTAAACTTTCATGTGATTTTTCTTAAAAATAATTTAGCCATCATACTTACTGACTTTGATCTCATGCTTAGAAAATGCTTTCCAGTTATGTTTAGCAATACTGTACATTAACAGCAAGTTGTAGAACCACACATATTGTGTGATTCCATGTGCATAAACATATAAACATACAAACATACATACATTTTTCAATGTTTATAAAAGTTTGGAAGGATTTATACCAAATTTAATAACAAAAATTCCATCAAAAAAGAAAATTGAGATTAGGATAAAGATTAAAAATTTTTTTTTTTTTTTTGGTCCCAGGGATCGAGCTCAGAACCTTGCGCTTGCAAGGCAGGTGGTGGCACCACTGAGCTAAATCCCCAGCCCTAAGGTTAAATATTTTTAACAAAACTTTTGTTTTGCTTTTTTAATTTAAAATGCTTGTGTTGCTTTTTCAAAATGAACCAATAACCAGTATTACTTCTTGAATAAGAAATAAATTCTAAAAATTCCCCTACCTGATAAAAAGAATATCTACCAGCACTTTGATCTTGACTCTAAACTTGAAAGTTCTGTTTTATCAAAAGTGTACGCTCCCTCAGCCCCTTAGTACTCCTACCCCCGAGAAGAAGAGTAATGCTTAGAAGTGAGATGGAATGCATGCTGCTCTTTTCCTGCTTCAAGTGATAAACAAATCTGGGTCATGGCTCTCTACTTACTAAAAGCAAGTATGCAGGTCCCCCCCCCCATTATTGTTGCTTGATGGGATGGGGCAATAATTACGGCGTCATTATTTCAGCTCCATCAAAGCCTCCTCTAGGGAAGAAATACAATACAACACCAGGAAGTCAGATTCCAACCACACCTGAACACTAGTTGAGATTTATCAAAAGCAAAGTTGATATTTTAATCTCCATCTGACTAATTCCTGCATCTACTGATCAACTGGATTTGAACTCAGGGAGGAAATAAGGGAGATAAGCAAGTCTATCATAAGATTATACAAAACTATGCATAGTTCTTACAATTAATTTATATACCAAAGCACTAGGTTATGATATGACATTGTATCAAGTTCTCTACCTGCTGTTTATCTTGTAATGCATTTTGAGCTGTGTCCAAATGATTCTGAAGATCTGCTCTTTGAGCAGTTTTTGCTGCTTCGGCTGACAGCAATAATTCAGTTTTGGCTTTAATCTGTAACAAAAATTTATAAATTGTTTGTTTCCATGTTTAACTGTTGACTTACCCCATGCTTGAGTGCACATTGCTTTTGCCACAAAACTATTTAAAAATTAAATATTTTCAGTAAAATAAGGAATTAAGATGTATTATGTACATGTACCAACTCTACACAAGGAATGTAAACATAATGTACTGCAAACATTTACTAATAAAGAAAATCCCTAAATAGGAATGTATGAAAGACTACTAATAATGTTTATATAAGCAAGTGAAGATGCTTCTATGTGACACCAACATTATAGTACACTATAGTGCCCCCTTTGTCAAGAAACAAATGTGATACTTTTGTTTTAACTGACAAGGGCCACTATATTTTTCAGAAGGGACTATGTGGAGTCTACCAACGTTACAATAAACAATAACTATGACAAAGAAAGTGATGGCTCCAAAAATAATCAAAACTTTTAGAATCCGATGAACTCAAAACACAGACAACCTAGAACTGTTTGAAATTTGCTATTTCCTGATTACTTCTTGCCTAATAGGTTTTACTTTTGGTGCTTATCAAAAGTCAAAAAACTATACATTTAAAAACCCAAGGCTTTCAACAAAACGCTTTAAATAAAATCTAATAAAGAATTTCACCTTATTACCAAAAATACTTAATGCTTTTATGTATTTTAAGTAATTTATTTTTTTCTGATAGGGTCTCACTGTGTAGCCCAGGCTGGTCTTGAACTATCAGTCCTCCTGTGTCAGTTTCTCAGATCCTGGGATTACTGGCATGTGCCACTATACCTAAATATTTAAGTAACTA
This sequence comes from Heterocephalus glaber, assembly GCF_000247695.1. The sequence continues at coordinate 13,936,464 of NW_004624750.1, read as the reverse complement.
TCAAAACTCACTTCTAATAAGTAAAGCAGAAAGAAAAATACAAAAACATTTAAAATTAAGGCATTTTGAGAAAAAGGTAAAAAGGGAGACAATCTTTTAGCTAGCTGAAGAAAGGATCAATGAAAATCTAAAACATACACAGTATGGGGTAATTTTACACAAAAGGGAAAAACAATCATTATTTATCAACTAAATATTCCATTTTCACAGAAACAATGTTTGTATCAAGGTACATCTGTCTACACTGAATTAAAAGTGAAAGCTAAAGAAATTTACACATTACAGAATAGGAAATTAATCTATACTAACCAACAAATATATATCAGAGATTATGAAGAACTTATTTTTGTGAATTCAGCTTCATTTACATATGGCATTTTATGTTTCTGAGGAACTACAAGTTCATGAAATATGTTAATGCATGGTAATTGCTTATGATCTTTTAATACAATATGCTTCAACTAATGTGATATGATTCCCAAAGTGACGTAATACAAAAAGATTTGGAAGGATTACATAATAGCTCTCCTAGTTTACACTCTTTCAGAAATGCTTCTGATGAGGAAAATATGGGCCACTCATAGCAAGCCCTCCCCCGTCCCTTTATAGGCAGTAAGTTCAGACTAAGTGCCAATTGCTACAATGCTACAGTTGTTGCACCTTATGCATTAAACCCCTTAGAACTACTGCAAGAGCAGCAGGAGCAGTCAGTCTTATGATATACATGAGTATAATTCACCTTGATGCTCTCCTCATCATGCTTAGGAGGAAGTATCTTGGAAATAGGGATCAAAAGTATGGAACAGAAACCAAAACTGGGAAACAGCTTAAAAATCACCTTTGTATAGTTAAAAGAACACCCTTATATAACATATTTTTTAAAAAGCCCACCACTAATATTCTTTAGCTAAGTAATTCTGGTTGATACTTTTATTAATAATACCATTTAAACTACTAGGTTTTATCAGAATCCTAATTCTTGAAAGAAAAATAAAACCGTACATCCTACTTTAAGAAGTAGTACCAGTTCATAAAGAAGTTAAAGCAGAAGTCAGGCATGGTGACACATGTCTGCAATCTCAGCACTCAGGAAGATGAGTCAAGAAAGTGGTGAGGTTGAGGCCTAGGTTACATAGTGAGAACCTGTCACAAAAGGGGAGGGAGGAATATAAATGAATGTATCCCAAGACAGGCATGGTGGTGCCTGTAAGCCTGTAAATCCAGTATTTGGGAGGGTGAGACAGGAGGATCAAAAGTTCAAGGCCAGCAGGCAGGCTGACTACATAGCAAGACCTTGTCTCAAAGAATAAAAAAAAGTTACAGCAATTTTGAAAAAGAAGAGCCTCAAAAGCTGAAAATACCTACAGTTAGCATTTTTCAAGGACTAATGACAAAGAAGTTATTGTAAAGGTATCAAGGAAGCAATGATAGTAAGAAACATTGGCTAATCTAATTAAACTAGTTCTTGAATAGCAATGGCAGAGCAATCTTTCTAAAAGGATGTCACAATGCAAAAATAATCAAAGATTATTTTAATCCACGCATTCATATTCCCTCCTTCCATTCCTTCTCTTAGTCCTTTCCTTTCCCTCTCTTAAACTGGAAATGCACATTATCAGGTTTTCATATAACATAGCTAACAAATAATTATATTCAAAAAAAGAAAAAGTGTAGTCTCTAAATTCTAATAAGTACTAGTTACATTAATTTTATTAATTTCTTATTTCCAATGGAATTACTCATCTAAAATAAAATAAAAGCTTAGAAATGTTTCTATAAATTTTTATCATACAGAATTTTAAAAATCTATGAGAACAAAAAAAGAAACATGTCTTACTTCCCATACCATGATTGACTCCTTGAGCAAGACTGCTTACAGATTTGTGAAAGAATATAATTAAAAAACATAATAGAACCACATACGTGTTTTTTAATCAAACCTTTAAAAAAATTTTAGAAATAAAAAATTTAAAAATATTTAATGTAGAAATCTAACAGTATAATACAGTATCAAACTAATTTGTACTCGCAAAGCATTAACAAGGACTCTATCAAAACAAAGGAAAGCTAAAAGATCCAGTGATTTTACTAGGTACAGTTTATTCAGAGAAAGAGAGAGAAAAGAGAAAGGAGAGAAAGAAAAAAAAAGACCTGTGCAAGAGGGATAGCTCAACACATTATCTAGACACTTTATGTGATTGCTAGTCTCAAGTTTTTCTATTAATATGTAAGGCAAAAAGAAAGAATTCAAACATTCAGCAGTCTAAAATCGGTGCTTTATTCATACACTCTCATTTCAATATTACCTGGATGTCAAGCTGGGAGACCTTCTCCTTGCTTTCATTTAACTGACTATTTAATTCACTGACACTGGTTTCAAGGGAAAGAACACGGTCTTGTGCAGCTCTTAGATGCGCCTTCTGCTCTTGTACCTGGTCATGTAAATTCTCCTGGGCTTGTTTATGGCTTTCTGACTGATTCTTCAGCTTCTCTGTTAACTGAGTTACCTATTATAGAAGCAAGACTTTAATTATAAAATTCAAAAGTGGTCTAACAAAACTAAGAAAGCCAAACTTAAGCACCATTAGAATATGAAGCTGCTTGATGGTTATTTCAATTTTTTTCAAGTAAAAATTATTCCAATCTTTCCAAAAGTAACTAAACATAGTATTTTAAATCATAAAACATGTAATTCAAAGATATATCATTTTAATATGATCTGTATTCAACTATAATTTACATGCTATAAAACTCGTCAAATTTAAGTATACAACTTGAGATTTGATAAAGGTGTACACTCATTTAACCATCACCACAATCAAGAAAGAGAACATATTCATTACTTCAAAATACTTCCTCACACCCTTTTGCAATCAATCCCATCTCCCATCTCTATCCCTACATATTCACTGATCTGACTGAAGAACCAGAGTTCCTTATATATCCTGGATATTTCTAAATGGCCAAACAGATAAAAATATTTTCTTCCAGTCTATATCTTAGCTTTAATTACTCTAGGAAAGAGTTCTACCACTACCACTGAGCTACATCCCCAGCCTAGCCTATTTAAATTTAGAGACAAGGTCTTACTAAGCTAACCAGGCTGGCCTCAAACTTGTGGTTCTCCTGCCTCAGTATCCCAAGAAGCTGGAATTACAGTGTGTTCCACCATACCCAACTCATAATGGTATCTTCTGAAGAACATACATTCTTTTAACTGAAGTGAAATCTAATTAACCAGATATTTCTTTGATGTACCTTGCTGGGAGTTTATTCAACTTTTTAACTCTATGGATATGTATTTCTAAACAAATTTAAATTTTTTTCAGCCATCATTTCTACAAATATTTTCCTCCTCTTCCTCCTGAGGTGATACTCATTCTATTATGATAGCCTAATGTCACTGTTCCATGGATCACTAGAACACTGTTCTTTTCCCAACCAGCCCCCCCAAAATGTTCTCTTTGCTTCACATTAGTTTCAATTGCCTTGTCATATTCACTGATACATTTTCTACTTGCTATCCAATAACACTTTTAGTTCAGGTGTTTTCAGATTTTTATCTCTAAATGTTTTGTTTTTTTATCACTTCCACTTCTACCTCTGCTATTATAGTTTCTCCTTTACACCCATAAGCATATTTTAAGAGGCACTTTAAAGTATTTGTCTGACGATTCCATCACCTTTCATTTCAGGGTCTGTTTTCACTGAAAGATTTTTCTCTTGATTAAGACATGTATTTTCTCTGACAAGTCTGAATTTCACTGTCTTCTTCCAAAGACTGTGGAGTTCTGTACCAGTATAGTTAATATACTATATTTGTGGCTCAGCTAAGCCCTTTCAAGGCTTGTTTTTATATTCTGATAGGCCAGGTGTATAACAGCTTTCACTCTGGGGCTACTATAGTCTTATTCCTCTTCTAAGGTGTGACATTTCTAGTATTTCTACTGAATGCCCCAATTGTTCAACTATGCTTTTCTCCCTAATTGGCTGGCACCTGAATATTTCCCTGCCATGTGTGAGCTCCAGCCTGGAGCCTTTGATACTGTTCATTGCCTGACCTTGAAGAATCCTATCTTAAAAGTGCAAAATTTATCATTTCACCAAAGCCTCTCATGGACCCCCATGCAGATGTCTAAAGCTTTTTCTCTTCATTGACTCCTTCTTGTCAGGTATCCTGCCCTGCAAATTATTCAGTATCTCAGTTTAATTAATCTCTCACTCCTTAGTTCAACGAGATCACTGCTTTTCTTGGATTCTCCCAACCTATACTACAGTCTGGAAGAATGTCTCTGGGTCAAAAGTTAGAGCAGTCAAAGGTTTCACCTTCCTAATTTCTCTTCTCTTAGGGATCATAGTCCTGTACTGTCTGTTGTCCAATGGCTGACAATAGTGGTTTTATGTATTTTTTCTACTTTTCAAGTTTTTTATGGCAGAAGGGCTAAAAAAATACAAGTTACACCAACATGATCAGAACCAAGAAGTATGTAGATTCATTTTAATTATTTCTATATAAAATATGCATAGCTTGCTTTCCTGATCATATTTGTATCACAAGTAATTTCAAATTGTAGCTGACCTAAAGTAGTCCTCATGAAAACTACCTAAGGCATTCCAAAGGAATTCAAAACTAACTTGGATATGTGGAGAAAACTATGTTATACATAATTCTGAAAAATGTGATATGACATACTGATACTATGTTATAAATATGTGCTTATTTAGATAACAATAATTATCTTACTAGATAACTCTTCCAAAAAGCAACTGTAAATTATTATTTTCAGTTTGAAAATATATAAATCTAAATTTTATGTTTCTCCTAAACTTCATATGAATTTTTGAATAATAAAGCAACTTATCAAACTTATTAACTACATTTTGTTCAAAGACATACATTATCAAAATATAAATAATCATGAGTTTGAATATTAACCAATACATGGTATCAACTAACAATTAGTACCTTTGGCTTATTAATATATTTTGTTATTCACTCCTTTTTAAAAATATCATAAATTCCAAGAGGCAAGTATAATTATTAATAACATCTCTGCTTTTCCAATGAGCTACCAAGGTGAAATGATTTACCCATAGTCCCACAGGTAATAAGTTACATCCTGGGACATGAACTGAGGGTTTCATTTGTCAAATCATAGTAACTAAATTTCACTACAGTACTGACCCAACCTCAAAGATAAGTGAGATGGTATCTGTTAAAAATATGTAACATTCAAAAATAGTAAAAAGAGTCAGGATGATGAATGAGTTAAAGCATTTAATAAGATTCAAAGATAAAAGTAAATTTTAGAAACATAGTACATTTTACAAGCTTACTTGCTCCTGTAGCATATGATTTTTTTCTTGCAACTGGTTAAGAACAGCAGTCTCTCCTTCACCAGCCTGGATTTTTGCATAAAGATCCTCTCTTTCTTTTTCTAGTAATGAAATGTTTTCTTTACTCTTCTGTAATAAGGCTTCAAGGTTCTGGATCTTTTGGTCCTTATCACCAATTTGACGTAGAACTTGTTCCAAATCATTCTGTAAAGAATTAAAAACTTCTATTTTAAGAACAAAGAACTTAACAAAGATATTCCTTAAATATAAAATGACTGATAATGAATTTTATCACTCAACCTTTTAGTCTTATACTTTTAGAACTAATTGTTACATTTTAACATGGCAAATTTAATTAGAACTATACATTTGATAAAATAAATCTGTATTATTAATAAGAATTTAACAACAAAAATCTGTAATTAATAGCTTTCTTCTCCTAACACTCTATCCTCACCTCCTACCTCTCTTCTGCTCCATTTCAGACACATGGGACTCATTATTTCCCCATCACACCAAGCACACTGCCACTGCACAGCCTCGACTAAGAACCCTTCTGCCTGAAACGCTTCCCTCCTGTCATGTGCTTCCCTTCCTCTCCTTCATGTCTGCTCAATGTCACCTTCTCAGCCAGGCCTTTCAAAACTGCAGCCTTTCCCAATATTCCATGTCCTGGTTGCTTTTTTTCTTTCATTTATCTCTAACATACAAAGTAATGTACTTATTCTTCACATTTACCTCCCTCCCTCCATTTCCCATTAGAATGTATGCTGCACAAAGGTGAAGACTTTCGTCTCTCGTATTCATTGATGTCAGATATCTGACATGTGTTCTAAAATATCCACTGAATAAAAAAATCATTGTACTGTAACACATATACTTTTGCAGGCTCACTTCAATACCCCAGTAGGACTATTTTATCAATAAATTAAGTCTCCCTCTTCTTTTATTTGTGGTACTAGGGATCAAACTCAGAACTTTGCACTTGCTAGGCAGGTACAGCACCACTGAGCTACATCCCCGGCCCCTCCCTCTTATTTTACCAAAGATCTTAATGTTATACAGAGCACAATGCAATAGCCCACATCCAGAACAAGACCCACTTTCTCCAGCTATCTGATCCCATATACTCTGCTCCTCCCTCAGTCTTTGGAAGAGAGTGTCTACCTAGAACAAGGCCCGAGGCAGCCCCTCTTGTAACCCTTACAGCAGCCCACACCACCTTGCTGAGACAGAACCAGTAGCCACTTCATACCTTCAATGATTTGTGCCAGTATTGAAATACTTACAGATCAGTCACTTTCAAAAATGCTTCTCATCCCTCTAAACATCAATCATGACATGATGAAATGCAACCAAACCTCCCTGCTCTCAGCTTCTTTTCCTGCCACCAATAACCCTCTCTCCACATTCCACTATTCTTCTAGAATTACAGTTCTAGGCAGAAGCTTTTTTTCCCAGAAGAGTTACTGTTTCCAAGTGTTAAATGAAATTTGTTTTTTCCTTTATAGATTCCAATTCCCCCTTGCTCTCTCTCTTCAGGAAGCCTTATTCCGTTGGGCAAACACAGGAGGTGGGCCTTCTCCTGGATTTTCACTGTCACTCCTCTCTCCCTCAAACAAGGGTGCTGCTTTGGGAAGTATGCTGTTCCTACTTAATCTACCCTCTGTCTTTACTGCTATCATCTATAAATCCCTACCTCATTCACTGAAGACTTGAGACCTGATTTAGTTTTTCTCTCAATCCCAATTTCTGCCAATTTCCTGGGAAACACAAAATACATACAGAATTAAGAGCACAGCCTCAGCATGCATATCATCTTAATTCCTGGACTTTAATTCATTCTACATTATAGCAACTCGCATATAAGATCTTATAATAACCTGAAATTGTTTCAGCTAAAAAATTCTATCTTAATCTGTGACCACAACTTCCTGAGTAACTTCCAATTTTATGACCTCATCTTCAATATCAGAGACCTCAATTTCCTTCTAACTTATTCACTGTACCTAGCTTTTCTTCCTAAACCTCATACACAAATATGATCTAACCTTAAATATTCTTCCAATCACATTCTCCATTTCCTTTTACCTCAAAATTTCGAAGGCAGCCACCCCTAAAAGCACAATTCTAGATCAATGTTGCAGTGTGATGTTTCTATTCCTATATTTGTAGGCACTATTAGAATAAAAGCAAAACCCTTCATAAATTTGTGCCACTATAAATTTCTGATTCCAGCCTCTACTATGTACTCAGAATCATCTTTTCAATCCATTCATTCAAATGTGGGCCTCTCACCACCAAACATTATCCTTAATATCTACTTTAAAATTTTAATATTCTCTCCAAGTTCTTGATCTTTACTTGCCTGATATTCAGCTATTACTATCTTCAACTTTATCCTGAAGCATAAAATTTTCAGGACCAATTTATTTTGATTTTCCATTTCCTTACCTATCTAACCATACATGTATGTGTCTCCATATTTATCGCCTTTGCTTAAACCTCAGTGAAGTTCAAGTTCACATCGCCCATTACATGAGCAATATCACAGCTTATTATCAAACTCCAAGTCACTTCTCTTCCAATATGAGAATAATCCCCTCTTTACCAGCCTCTTTATCTTAGGCCACAAACACATTCAGATCTCTTTTTCTCAAAAATACTCCTTTCAGCTTCTGCCCAATTTTTATACAATTCACATTTAAATTTCAAAATTTAGACTTACTTTCCCAGCTTCCTCATTTCTCATTTACTCATCAATCAAAAATCAGATTTTCTTACTTATCACTTTATCGAAACTTTGTTGAACAAGGTTACCAATTTATTTTTGTTTATCTAATGGATATTTTTCATCATCCTCATCATACATCCGCATGAAGCTAATCCCTTGTGTACTTTAATTTCAGCAAAACCTAATCGTTTAATTCACACCAGTTTCACTGTCTTTGTCCTTGCAACTTCTACTTGGCATATACTTCTCACTGTCACCATCTTTGCACTCCCAACTATCTGGTCAGTGGGCTTAGCCTGTCACTTGTGAGAGATTTCCATAGCTCCTCTTTTCCAGACTGTTTAGGTTAGGTAACTAGCATATGTGTCACCATGATAATTTTACATGCATATACACATTAGAACTATACTGACTACCATCTCTTTAATTAGTTAAAAAGGGCTGGGGGCTGGGGATTTAGCTCAGTGGTTCTGGTGCCTGCCTCGCAAGAGCAAGGTCCCGAGTTCGATCCCCAGTACCCCCCCCCAAAAAATGTTTTAAATAAAATAAAATAAAATAAAAAGGGCTGAGAATGTAGCCCAGTGCAAAGGGCCTGGGTTCAATCTCAATACCACACAAACATAATATTGAGTATTAGTAGGTGAGGAATGAGGAACTAAGCATGTTCACATGGGTCCTTTGCTCTTCCCTCTGTTGGAGAGACAACCTGCTATAAGAAGTTGAAAGGATGCTATTTCCAGCTTTGTCTATAGGTAATTTAATTTAGGAGTACATATAAGGAACCCTATTTAGTTGCTGATCTATGCCAAATTCTTCATGCTTGCTTCACTACCCAATTTCTTTCCTGCCATTTATAGTAAAATCCCAGAGTTATCTACATTTTATCAAGCTCTCTCTTCCCATTCTCTCTGAACCCTCTTCAAACAGGCTTTCATGCCACTTCTCTATTCAAATTACTGTTATCAGCATCATCAAAGACCTCCAGGTTACCAAATCCAATAGGATTCTCTCTTTTCATCTTGCTTGAGCACCATCCTTCTGATTGTCCAGGCCCAAATCCTTGCAGTCATCCTTGATGTGTCTGTCTCTTGATATTCTACATCCATCTATCAGCACACCAGTCAGCTTCACCCTTAAAATATATCTAAAATCTGTCCACTTCTCACTACTTGCATTGTTTTCACTGCAGTCCAAGCCACGTTAGTCTTTTTCTGGATTACAGCAGTAATCTGTTCATTTCTCTGCCACAACTCATGTCCCCATATAGTCTACTCTCAATAGAGCAGCTGGAGTAATTCTGTGAAACTGTCAGATCATGCCACTCCTTTGCTCAGAACTTTACATGACTTCTCATCTTGCTAAAAAAAAAAAAAATTCAATATATCCTTCAGATTACCTATGAAGTCCTACATGTCCTGACCTCTGTGATCTCTATAACTGTGTTCTTTTTAATTCTTACTACTTGCCCTGCTACAGGCACTGACTTCCTGTTATTCCTCCCAATTGCTCCAGCCTCAGGACCTTTAAGGTACTACTAATGCTTACTCTGATATCCACACAATTCATGCTCTCCCTTCCTTCAAGTCTTTCATCTTCTCAGAGAGGTCTTCCCTGGCAAACCTACCTAGCACTGTTGTCCAACTTTCAGCCCCTTACATACTTCCCACTCCCATCTCTATAGTGCTTGTCACCATTTAACACATATGTATTTTATTTATTTACCCAGTTATTGTTTGCCTCCCTCACTATGCTTCAAGAGAGCAAATTCTACAGTCTGTTCTATTTGCTGTTATAGTCACAAAATTATTTCTTCAGCGAGATTAGACATAATTGCTGACTGAATAAAAGAACAGATAAATTCAGTATTTTTATTTCTATTTGTCTGATTCCCATGCTACACTCCAAACTCAAAAAAGAACAGTTACTTACTGCTGAGATTACTTGCCACTTCCCTCCAACTCCAGGATTATCTCTCTGTACACATCATTAGGCTGCCATTCCCTAAGGACAGGCACTCTGCCTCTTATTCTCAGTGCTGAGCAGTGTCTGACACACAGTGCTCAATAATAATGAGCTGACCAAGAATGAAGGAATAAATGGATATTGAAGTCAAATTTACTTCAAATATTTGGGTAGCCTGCCCTCACCATAACAAAACAAAAACTAAACTTCCTTAAATCTTCTAAAATATACTGTAGAACCTATATAAATTTAACTGAATCATTTATATTTTCTATATCAAATATTTCAATGTTCAAATGATGGTTAAGAAGAAAAAGACATGACCAAAAAATACTACTACTGTAGGAAATAAAAAATGTTCAATTTTTTTACTGAGCTAAAACAAACAGGAAATTTTATTTGAATACTTTTTATTTTTTCAAATAAGATATTTTAGTTAAGTAACAAATAAGAAGTAATTACTTATCAATAATTTAAATAAAATTTTAACTAGATATATTTAACAGACAAATTATATTTAATATATAAATTTTCTGACAAGAAAATTTAATAGTTAAATATTTTACATAAATTTTGTCTAAAATCAACAAATTTTTATAACAAGTAATATTTTAAACTATTTTAACTCTTCACCATAGTAAAAGAATTTCCTTATTAACCAGGCATTGAAAATTATCAAAACTCATTATAATCAATTACATTATCTATCTCATTCCATCACATTAGAATAATGATTTGGTTTAATTTTCACTTACAAGGTTAATTATTCTAACATTTACCTGAGCTTCTCGTAGTTTTGCTGTAGTACTTTGTTGAAGAGCTTGTTGTTCTTGATGCTGTTGTTTTATTTTATCTAACTGATGCTGCAACTCTGTGGAATTTGTTACTTTTTCCTTCAACTTAAAAAGAAAAAGCAGCACCTCATTACTTGTATAATGTTAATCTCATGATGAAGCAACTATTCTCTAACAAATAGACTTTTATCCTGAAAAGAATGCAAATCTTTTTCCATGTTGGCATTTAGTTCATTATTATATTTTTATATTAATATGACCAAGCAATTAATTACAAACAATTTATTTGTAACAATAATCTACAATTAGTTCTAAAAGAAAATCTATTGCTGAAGCTACAGATTTTAACCCTGAATATTTGTTCAATTCAAATAAAAGACATCATTTAATAATTTTTACTTTAAGTAACACCAATGACTTTAATTTTGACAGCATTCTATCAACCACATGCTTAATTTTTAAAAGTGAAAATCTTTAGATACAAACTCTAAATTTCTATGCACAACTTTGCATCATGTGAAATCCTCACCGGCTAATCACTGCTCACAGTTCATCAGTAAGTAGTCCTTCCTAGCTAAGAAGACTCAGCAGCCTAACAGCCAACTCCGGAATTTCTCCTAACACTGAAAACATAGTCCCTTTCTTGCATTTTTGTTGAGAACTTTACTAAATACAATCACAATAAAATGCAGTAACTTAATGCCATTAGTAAGTAGGATTTTTTATTGAAGAGAAATAAATATTGTAATTTAAAGTGCAAAATGTCCAATTAATGTTCTTGACAATTAAAAGATTCTGAATCATAACCATAGTTAAGGTATCTCAAGCCTGTTAATAAATCTGCTAATATCAACCCATCTGAAATGCCAGCTTACCTGTTCTTCCAAACGAGAAAGTTTGAGTTGTAAGTCAGCTACTTGCTGTTCTTTATCCATCAATTTTTCACTTGAAAGCTGTCTCTGCTCCTTAAGCCGACCATGAGCTTCCCCTAGCTGGCGCTCAGTCTCCAGAAGTTTGCTATGTAACTTGAAAAATAAATAAAAATATGCACATTTATGTACATGTATGCAAACACACATAATACTTTACCAAAGAAATACTTTCTTTTTCAACAATACAAGTATACTTTTTTTGTTCTTTACAAGTATACTATCTTCATGTTCATGATACTTTGGAGACATCTAGGATCTTACATAATAATTTAAATAGCAATTAAATTTTAACCATAAAAAACCAAAATACATAAATAAAATTATATAATCATAAGTTGATATTTGCCTTATGGCTTATATTGACTATGTATACATTATGGACATTGCCCTTTTGATAAATTTATGGCAGATAAAAAATAAAAAATAAATTTTAATCATAAATTATACTTAATCATGTGCTCGCTTCGGCAGCACATATAGTAAATTATAATCAATCACATAAAATTATGACAGCATGACAGATTTTATTTTTGTTTTATTTGTTTAAAAAATAAAAGGGATTGGTCTCTTGTTTGTGTATAAGTGTTGGACTCACTTGAGGAAATTAATAAAAGTTAAAATTTAAGATACTCAGAGTATATTCAGACCTATTTCACAGTATTTTTTAAAGATTAACCATGATTCTTTCTGGCTTTCCATAGGTTAAAAACCACTATAATTGACTTTTTTTTATAACTAACTTCTTATATTTGGGTATTGTATGGATTTCAAATACTCAAACCGGCCTATAATGTCTAAATAAAGAGAAAAGAGTATAATTTTTCAAAGTAAATACTAGGTAATCCTTATTAACTTTAAAGATACTCCTGGGGCTGGGGTACACTGCAGTGGCAGAACACTTGCCTATCACATGCAAGGCCCTGTTTCAATTCCCAGCACCCCCCCAACAAAACACTATCCCTGCTAAAAGTAAAGGAGAAATGTGTCATGCAGCTAAGAGCCATCATTTTCTCACAGTATTTTCCCTAATACCACTAGAAATAACAGCTTTTTCTGGACACCTTTAAAACAAACAAAACAGTCTGTATTCATCTCAGAAGAATGCCTGTACCAATGCCGGAAGTGAAGGATAAAAGACTGGCAAGGAGCTGAGGATGCAGGACGTTTGGCCAGGCTACACACTAAGCGCACTCCAGCATATCAGCCTCGTAACACAAAAGCAGATGACTGTTCATGAGTGAAACTATATTACACATTATTAACAAATATTCTATACAATTGCTTGCAGTCAAAGTTATTCAAGTTAAATCTGAAAGCATTAAAAGTCCTTGTGTCATATTTTCCAATACGTTATACATTCTATACATATAAATATATACTTACATGTTTATACTTTAATTTTTCAATAAAAACTTACAATTGTCAAGAAAAAGTTCTACGAGAAAACTGGATACTCATTATTTCCCTATACAGTGAAACAACCTGTCACTATCAGAATATATACTATTCATAGTATCTAAAACACAAATCAGTGACAACGTGCATTTATTTTATCCTTATCCTTAGCCAGCACCCTGACAATTCTCTCATTTTTATTCTTCTTCTTCTGGACATAAACTTAGAAACCAGCAAAGAGAACACACAATGAAGTAGCACTACAGCAATGACCCAAACTACCTAGACTCACTAAAAGGCCCAACCCTAACATATGAAAACAAAACCTTCAAAGCAAGTTCACGTCAGTCATCTGTATGCAAATAGGCACCATACATGCCTAATGCCTAGCCTTGTTAGCCAGGAATCTCCTTACATTACTGTTAATATACAAAGAGTCAGATTTTTCCACTCGAAATCTAGATTTAATACATTTGAGCCAGAGCCCACAAATCTGTTTCTATAACAAGAACCAGACAATATTTAGTTTAAGGAAAGTTCAGAAATTACTTGCCAAAAACCAACACTTTAAAAAACAGCAGTTTTCACCATTGGTTCACAGTACAGTCATCAGGAACGTTTGTAATACACCAATGACCAAGCTTAGGCCAGAGATTATGACTTAATTGAGGCCTTGATGATGATAATTAGTAAAATCTCCCCAGGTGATTCTGATCTGCACTCAAAGTTGAGAACTACTCAATTAAAGAAAACTATTGTCTTGAAACCAGTGAAATTTGTAGTCATTCATCACTGGAAGACTCCTGATAAACCATTTTTAACAAAGAAATGTTAAAAATGGCAGGCTAACACTACATAAACAATTATTCCTATATATCATTTTAAAGTGAAAATGTAAAAAGAAGAGGTTAAATTAAAAGTAAAAATAATATATACATTGTAATTATTAACAGAATGATCTATCCTGAATATTATGATACAAGAGGTGACCAAAAATATGGTGAACATTTAAATTGTAACAATTTATTACAATAAGACACAGTCATTAATCCCCCTCAAAACATTCCCTGTCACTTAGAACACACTTATTCCATCATTCTTGCCACTTTCTGAAGCAATTCTGAAAGTCCTCTTACATGTCTTAACCAGGTATGATCAAAGCTACTGTGAATGCTGCTGCCCATGGCCATTCAATGTGTTACAGCTTGTATCTAAACATCCCCCCAAAGCCTTGTGCACTCATATGTGAGTCTTTCAGAGTCAGGTGGTTCTAGGGCGTGTAATACTGGGATTAAGGGTGTGTGGTACTGGGTTAGTTCATTGATTGGTTCATCATAGTTCTGGGTGTGGATAATGGGAAGGCCCACCTTGAGTGTGAGTGGCACCAAATGAAAGGCTTATAAAGGATGAGATAAAAGGGAAAGAGAGGCTTGATGCTGCTGCTGCTGCTCATTGCCTCCTGCCTTACCTGACATGGACTGTTTCTCCTGTCATGCCCCTCTGCCAAGCTGACCTGCCAACTCTGGATTGAAACCTCTATAAACTGTGAGCTGAAATAAACCTTTCCTTCTTTAACTTGTGGGTGTTGGGTATTTTGTCCCAGCAAGGAGAAAGTAATTAAGACACACTGGAAAGGCTGGATTGTAAAACATTACAGTGTGTCCTCATCCACCTTATTCAAAGGATCTGGCACCATGTGAGTTACATTTCTTGCCCCAAGTCAAAATGACCATTAGAGGTAAACAGTTTCAATTGATTCAGATTCAGGACACCAAGAGAGCCACAACAGCACAACTAAAGACACTCACAAAAGAGGACATCCAGAGCGGCTTCAGAAAATGGGAAGAATGATGAAATATGTTTGCATAAAGGAGGAGTATGCTGATGAAGATTAATGGCGATGTATCTTTTACTGTGGTAATTTTTTTAAATACCCACCATATTTTTCAATCATATCTCATATTCTCTAATAAATTAAGTTTGCACACTTACTTAATTCATTATTCTTTATACTCCTAACAATGCTTAATTAGAGCCAGACATACTTCTAAGTGCTTCACAAATAACTTGTATAATCCTGAGAACAATTCTAAGAAGGAGGTTCCATATTTATTCTCATTTTATAGATGAGTGATGAGGCACAAATTAACTTGCTCATGATCACACAATTTGCAGGCTTTTAAATGAAACCAAGGTTCTTAAGACCATGCTTATAAACCACTGTGCTATTTGAGATTTTTAATAATTAAGTTGATGGAATCTAACCTTTTAATTATGTAACAAATCACTACCTGCATTTCAGTGGCTATTTTTAAAGTGCCAATAAAGCATATATGAAGCATATGAGCTACTTTGTCTTTTAGACCTTTATTGATAATTACCAGCAATATAATGAGTGCTTAGGATAGAATGGAGAGTGAAATAAACCCAGTACATGCCTTCACTTTTTACAGATACCAAAAAAAGGGAAGGTGAGTTCACTTCCATTCTAAGTAACTATTTAGAGCCTTCAATACAGAGGCTGATATATTACAGACTAAAACACATTTTTCAAATTATAGAGTTCACAAGCCAATGCAGATGGTGGACAATATATAAGCAAACAAACAAACAAAAAAAAACCTCTAAAAAAAAAAGTGAAGTGCAATACAGAAGAAGAAAAAACAGCTTGCTGAGATAAAGAGGTCCAGGAGATAAGAAAAATAAGCTATTTACATAAAGTAATCCTGGAAGCTTATTGCAGAAATGATACCTCAACTAGCCTCCTGAAGAAAAACAGATCACACATACTCTATGAAGGAAAAAAAAAGGTAATTGAAAACAGCAGAAAACACTTTAACTGTTGATATGTTTGAGGAACTAAAAAGAGATCAGCACGGCTTCACAGTGCATACATGCCACAGTAAGAAATATGGATTCAGTTCAAACATGAGCAGGTAAGAATGTTAAGCAGAGGATTAAAATAACATACTTCATGTTTTTAAAAGAGACCTCTGGCTTCTATATAGAAAATGGACTAAGGAGGTCTATAGAAGAAGACTAATAAGCAGACTAATATAGTACCCTGGTTGATCAATGATGGCATAGCTTAGATGAAGGGCACTGGCAGTACAAATGAAGAGAAGTGAACAAATGTGAATCTTATTTTGAAGGTAGAATCCAAACAATACACTGAAAAAGATGAAGTGGTATCACTTTAAGGTCTTTAGCATGTTCTCTTTAGTTTGCATAAAGCTGTGACTAAACTAAATTAATCGTATAGTCAAGTCTTAGTATTTGTTTAAATAGGTTCTCAAAAATTCTTAATGCTTTTCCACATACTGACAACCAAGTGAAGCCCAAATTCCCAGGCCTACTATGATATTAAATACCCTACAAAATACATTCTCTGCTCTTGCCAGTTACAATAATCAATTCCTATTACATATACCCTATCCTAAGAAAAAAATCAGTGCTCCTCAAGGTTTTTATAACATTTTCCTGCCACTAGTTTGTTCTCATTAATCCTTCCAGTTCAAAGACTCTCCTGCTTTCAAACTACCACTTGTCAAAATCTAACCAGCATTCACAATTTCAAGCAACAAATATCTCACATACCACTTTTCCAGATTACAAAATTGGATAAAATAATTGCATTAAGGTGAAGCACAGTGCTGTGGAATTAAAAAAAGCAGAGGAAAGAAGCTCTTCTGAATTCCCATAATACATGAGATCATTTTGTTATAAATCTCCTGAGCATGGTTATAGGATAATGCACATTTTATCCTCTCAATGAGATTTACAGAATCATTAAAGGAAGATACTACTTCCCATTCATCTCTGTATCCCTGAATAAATGAGGCATAGTGTCTTTTAGTGTACATGCTAAATTTAGAAAGTATAGAAGGTAAATGTATAAGTTATTTTCAAGTTATTCAGTGATATTCCCAAGCCTCAACTTCCTTCCATTATGATACCTTCGATGATTCATTCACTTACATTTGCTGTTTAACAAGGAATGTCACAAAAAATGAGGATAAAAAACTTAAAAATAATGTATTTGTATCCAATGAGTTCACAGTCTTTATACGCATGCTTTATTTGGGGATAGGGGATCAGTGGTAGTGTTATGAAGGATTTCTAGAAAAGTGATAAGAGATGTAAGTAGTTATCAAGGTGAAGAGAAACAGGAAAAATATCTCAGGTCAAGAATTACACCACAAAAGTAAGATACCATGTAACACATAAGAGAAGAACCAAGAACAGTTCTATATTCTTGCAGTGGAGAATAAAGAATGGCAAAGAACTGAAGAGGAAGGCCAACAAGACCCTGGGGCACTGCATGCCATAAAGAACTACTAGAGAGAGCAAAGCAGGGCTTTGATAACAAAAAAGAAAAAGAAGAATTTCTAAAATAAGATTGGCCAACAATTGAATTAAATATAATAATTAAAACCTAGTAAATATGTACCATGTGCCAACTATCATTTTAAGCAGTGTGTGTGTGTCTGTGTTATGCATTGCCCTAGACAGGCAGTGTTGTTGTGGGGGGGGGGGTAGGTTTTTATTTTGTTTTGGTTTGGTTTTCGGTTTTTTGAGGCAATCTTGAGATCCTCCTGCCTCAGTCTCTGGAGTGCCACCAGGTCTATTTCTAAGCAATTTATATGATTTAGTTTATAAATGTTTCACAATAATAAGACTGATACTATTATTTTTCTTAAGGAACACTAAAATTAAAGGAAATGAGATCTGACAAAACTTACAGGACCTAAAAATTTAGAGTTAATTTTTAAAATTATAACTTTTTAAAAATATGAACTGCATTAGGATCAAACAACCATCCCAGCACTGTAAGAAAATAGGCAGAATTACAATGAGTAAAGGAGCATCTCTTACTTGATTGATCTCACTTTGGAGCTGTAACCCATGCTGCTCCTTTTCTTCTCTCTGTTGTTGCAGCTGCTTAAACTCTGCCTTTAGATGCTGGTGTTTGGTCTCCACTTCAGATAACTCTTCTTTGAGCTTTTGGGCAGCCTCTCCTTTTTCACTTAGTTCTGCCTGTATCCTCTGCAGAGAGGTTTCCGATGCAGACAACCTTGACTGCAGCTGCTGACAATCGAGGTCTTTTTGATGAAGGCTTGCTTGCATATTCTTCTTACTCACAGACTCTTCATTATGCTTTTCCTCTAACTGGGTATAATCCAGTTCTTTCTTCAGCAATTTTTCTGTCAAGTTCTGAAAAATCAATTTAACAATTTATTTCTTTTCCTAATACATTTAATTACTCCAATTATCCAACCCTTGGAGCAGTATTGATTCCTGCTGAATGTTTTAGTCAATATTACAAAATAAAACAGTGAAAATAAATTAGTCAAGAATTACTACTTACTAACATGATTTTATTACTGGCCCACATGACTAAACTCTAGTAATACAGTACAACATGAAAACTACTGAGAAAATGCTACATAAAATGAAAAATATTAAAATTAATTGGATTCTTTGGGGTATGCAATGTATTTATATACTTCCATTTGAGTTTTAAAAATTAAAAATACCTTTCTTCTAACAGAAATTTTTTTTTGGTAGCAGGGATCGAACTCAGGACCTTGAGCTTGCAAGGCAGGCAGCAGCACCATTGAGCTAAATCCTGGCCCAGAAATTATTCTGAATACAAATCTACTGTGTCAGTTCTGATGCTGCTTTGCAATTGCATGGCTGGTAAGAGCCTCAGCATAACATTAATCACTGCCCTAGTAGGCCTGATCATATAGATTACATTTTTCTTCTCTTCTTGGTAAGACCATGTTTTTGAGTCACAAGCTAAGACTAATTTGAATTTCTTTCTAAGTATATAAAAAGATAGCACTTCCCACCTTATATATGATTGCTTTACTCAATACTATCAACTAAAAACTATAGCGATAACACCCTCAAAGATATAGATCAACTAACCTAAATCAAATGTCAAAGTCTAGTCTTAATGATGTTTTTACTACTAACATAGAACATTTTAAGTCAACATACTTACATATAAAATATGGATCAAAATTTTAACTTATTTCTGTCAGCAAATTAGCCAGGATAAGAAACCATATTAAGTGTGTGATGAGTCAATCAGTGGACATTTATTATTTGCAGTGTGCAGGAAGGGGCTAACACAGAAATAGGGACAATCAAAGCTTCTGTTCCTTAAACTAACTATAATATAAATGACACACATCAAGGAAAAAACCTAAGAAAATTTTAAAAGCTGCATAAGCAAAAATGGATTCATAAGTGCAGGAGAACCAGGCATAATGGTGCACACCTCTAATCTCAGCATTCAGGAGGCTGAGGCAGAAGGATTGTTCCAAGTTTGACCCAGCCTGGGTTACATGATAAGTTCAAAGCCAGCCTGAACTACATAGCAAAACCCTGTCTCCAAAAGAAAACAAAAAAATGGGGGGTGGGAGGATAGTAGTTCAGTGGTAGCACCGGCTTAGCATACAGGGAGCTATGGGTTTAATTTCCAGTCTCCCCAAAAAAATTAACAGAAAAATTATCTCCAGTATACAACTTTAAGAAAATAAAATAAGCAAAATCGAGTGAGCTAACTAGTAAGACCCTTGAAAGTAATAGTTTGAGTTTGGTTTTAAAAGTGGCAGAGGGAGCTGGGAACTTGCACAGTGGTTCCACCACCTGCCTTGCAAGCGCAAGGTCCTGAGTTCAATCCCTGGTACCAAAAAAAAAAAAGTGGTAAAGAGAATTAAGGAATATGTACACATGATACATGCCATCTGCTCTATACAAATATATACAAAAAGACACAAAGAAAGGGAAAACCAAGTTGCAGGTGAGGAAACAGCATATACCCTCACGGGGAATGGTAAATCTCAACACTAATTTGGGAAAGGCAGCAATATAGGTTCTTGAACATTTATTTGCAAAAAAATGAGTTGATATAAATTTTCAAGTATGAATACACTAAAGAAAAGCCATGTCCAGACAGATGATGTAGGTGTGTGTAACAGAAACAGGATAAGAGACAAGCTTAGAAGCAAAAAGAGCAGCTGGGTATGGTAGCACACGCCTGGAATCCCACAAGTCAGGAGGCTGAGGAAGGAGGATTACCCCAAGTTCAAGGCTGGCCTGCTACAAATGAGTTCAAGGCATACCAAGACCCTGTCTCAAAAAAAAGTAAGAGCAGGCCCAGGGATTTAGCTCAGTGGCACCATGCCTGCCTGGCAAGTGCAAGGTCCTGAGTTCATCCCCGGTACCAAAAAAAAAGTAAGAGCAAACAGGATCTTGCAGCAAAATTAGCCAAGAGATGTATGCTCTGATCAAACAACAAAGAGAAAGAAGCAGAGTTAAAAAATTAGAGAAGAAAAATTATCCTTTTAGTTATATCTTACCCTCAACTTTAGCAGCAGCAACTTAATATCTATTATCTCACGGTTCTTATAGATCAACAGCTTAACTCAAGGGTTCCCTTCAGAGACTCAGGTTGTAATAAGCTGTTGACCAGAGCTACAGTTTCTGAACATTGGCTAGAATTGGAAAGTGTGCTTCCAAGGACATTCACATGCCACTGGCAAAAGGCTTAATGTTTACAGGCAATTATATTTATCTCTTTTCTTTCCCTACTGTCATTTTCTTTTCCTTCATGACTTTTCTCTTGGTTTTTTTCCCCCATTAAGTTTATTGGTACATTTTAGATGTAAAATACAGTTACATTCATCATTGGGATCTTGTACCATTACATGAATCTCTTGGTTCTTATTTTTTTCCCCTTCCCCTGCCCTCCCTTCACTCCCTACACCCTTCCCTATTTACAAAGACTTTGTTTCCATTTTTTTCCTTTTCTCATATTTTTTCTTTTCCCTTCTTTCCTTTCCCCTATG
>NW_004624750.1:13890989-13914411 GCF_000247695.1 Heterocephalus glaber | reverse complement strand
TCTATGTATACTTGCTATAAATGAAGAATTGGATACTGAAATTTAAAAGCTATGTAGGAGTACAAAGGACCTACCTAGAAAAGTAAAAAGAAAAAGAAAAAAAAGTGTTGGAAGACGTTTAGTACCTAATTTTAAAACTTCCTCTAAAGCTACAGTAATCAAGGCAGTGTTGGTGTGAGGAAAGACATATAGATCAATGGAATAAAACAGAGAATCTAGAAATAGAACCACTGAGTTTTGAAAGATTATTTAACATTAACATTTTATAGAACATAAACTCAATTCAGGAGCAGAGGAAAAGATAGTGTTTTCAGCAAATGGCACTAGAACAACTGGTATCAGTATATAAAAAAATTAACCTAAACCCTTTATTTCCATAGATAAAAATAACTTTAAAGGATCTATGAACCTAGATATGAAAGACTAAAACTATAAAACTTTAAGAAGAAATTATAAGAGAAAATGTTTATGAATTTAGGGTAGGCAAGAATTTCCTAGGATATAAAAAACATGATGTATAAAAGAAAAAAATTGATAAATGAGAGTCCATCAAAATTTACAACTTTAAAAGACATCGTTAAGAAAATGACAAGTAATCCTTAACCAGAATGTATTTACAATGCATATAACCTAATGACCAGAATATATAAAGAATTCTTACAGCTCATTAATAGACAACCCAATTAAAAGTAGACACAAGAAGATGATTAAATAGCCAGTATAGCACAAGGAAAGGTGTGCAACACTAGAATCAGAAAAATACTAATCAGCACAATAACAAAATTGAATTATAAACTCATTAGGGAAATGAGATTAAAAGTTTTAAAGAACAAATGTCAGCTTAGGTGTGAAGCAGTTAGAACTTTCTAATACTGCTAATGTGAATGTAAAATGATAAAACCATTTTGGAAAACAATATAGAAATTTCTTGTATTACTGTTAAGAACCAACAGTCCTATTCTTAAGTTTTTACTTGAGAGGAATGAAAACACATGTTCATAATAGATTTGTACATACAAGTTGAGTAACACTTATCTGAAATTCTTGGGACCAGAGTGTTTCAGATTTTCGTTTGAAATTCACTTGATCTGCAAAGAGGATAGCTACTCGTGCTTTTTTTTCGGGTTCCTGTCACATGGAGTATTGTTTTCCACCCTCTAACTTTCAGTCTATGCATTTCTTTTTGACTTAAATGTGTTTCTTGTATGCGGCATATTGTTGGATCTTGCTTCTTGATCCATTCTGTCACTCTATTTCTTTTGATTGGTGAATTGAGACCATTAACATTGATGGTTATAACTTATACATATTGACTTATTGTCATGACTTTTTCTGTTTGTTGGATTCTCCCCCTTTGCATTTAATTTCTTGTTGTGCCAGACAGATTCATTCTGCTGGGCTTCCTGGGGTTGTGATATTGTCTAAAATTTGTTGGAGTGCTGGTTTGGTATTCACGAAGTTCCTAAGGTGCTCTTTGTCATGCGAGAATCTTATTTCTCCATCAATTTTGAAAGATAATTTTGCAGGGTACATCAGTCTGGGTTGGAGGCTGTTTTCCTTTAGGGCTTGAAATACATCACTCCAAGCTCTTCTTGCCTTGAGGGTTTGCATTGAGAAGTCTGCTGTGATTCTGATGGGCTTTCCTTTGTATGTGATTTGTTTCTTTTCTCTAACTGCTTATAGAATTTTGTTCTTCTACTGGGTTTCTGGAATCTTAACAATTATATACCTATGTGTAGATTTTTTTGATCAAGGCTATTTGGAGTCCTATATGTCTCACTTATCTGTATGTCAAGTTCTTTTCCCCTGCTTGGAAAGTTTTCTGCCATCACTTCTATGAACAGTTTTTTAATGTCATCTGCATGCTCTCCTGTTTCTTCATTGACTCCAGTCAGTCTTATGTTATTCTTCTTTGCATCGTCTAGCAGCTGCTGGATTTCTTGTGGTCCCTTACAATTTTAAAGCAATTTTTCTTTTCCTGGTCACTAATTGCAATCTTATCTTCTATATCTGAAGTTCTGTCCTTACACTGACTCATTCTGCTACATAGACTTTCAATGGAGTTTTTAATCTCCTGGAAATCTGTTTGCATCTGTTTTATGGATTCCATTTGTTTCCTATGTTGGGATTCCATCATGTTCCTCAGATCCTCTATTTTTTTATCTGTGTCCTCTCTAGATTTATTAATCATGTCTTGCACCATAAGTACAATCTTTGCTGTTATCTGAGTAATTATTTCTGATTTCATTTTTCCCAGATCCTCTTTTATTGCCAGTTCAGGGAGTCCAAGTGGGGTTGAGTATCAAGAGTGTTCCACCTCATTTCCCTTTGGGGTTGCTGTAGGTGATCTGGAAGTCTGGTTTTGAGACTTGTTTACATGTCTCCTCATTTGAACAGGAGGTGGGGGTGGAGGTGGAGGTGTGCTCATCTCGCCTGTGCTTGTGGGGATGGCACTGAGGCCCGGAAGACCCCCCACACTCCGTGTGCTGGGCGTGGCTCACCTCCTCCATGCCTGTGGGGGTGGCACAGCAGCCCGGAAGCCTCCTCTTGTGTGCTGGGAGTGGCTCACCTCCTCTGTGCTTGCGGGGGTGGCACACCGCCCCGAAGCCTCCTCTTGTGCCTCTCTTGTTATAGTTTACCAAAACATTAGGTTTAAGCACCTCTATGAATAGAAGGGTTTAATACTTTCTATTCCTTCACCACCAAAAAAAGACCGGGGTGGGGGGGACATTTATCAAATGCCCCTGGCTCCAAAATGAAATATTAACTACTTCTCACTTATAAAGAAACAAGGCAGAAAGTACTAACATTAAAAAAATGTTTTTAAAGAATAACATTGGAGGCCTTTAAAATCAGCAAGCTACAAAACTGTGTAGTACTGGCATAAAGGTAGACCAAGAGACCAGCACAGTGGAGACCTCAGAAATAAAATTTTACATATATTGTAGCTACAGTCTCAATGTCTTTGTCCCCCCAAAACACATAAGTTGAAATTCTAACCCCCATGAGATGGTATAATGAGTGGGGCTTTTGAGACTTAAGTGTTAGGCTATGAAGACAAAGCCCTCATGAATGAGATTAGTAACCTCATAAAAAGAAGTCTCAAGGCTAGAGATGTACGACAGCAGTAGAACACCTGCCAAGTGCTGCAGATTCAACCCCCAGTACAATCTACATGGATTAAACCTTCAGAATGTTAAGATTCAAAGTCAGTCACAAAAAGACAGGATAGTAAAAGCCACAAAAACTTTTTTTTTAAATAGTAGTTGCTAAAAGCTTGGGAAAGCAACAAATGGGCAGTTGTTTACTGAGTATAAATTTCAGTTTTCCAAGACAAAAAGAGGTCTAGAGAGTGGTTTGTGCAACTATATAAATATAGTTAATATTGAAAACAATACACAGCATAAATTGTCTTGTGCTAGTATACAAATAAAGTATACAAAATTGAAGTCTAAGAAAAAAATCAATTTATCAGTATAATATAACTTTAAAATTCTCACCTGATTGTTGTGTGTTAATTCATTAACTGAACTTTTAAGTTTTTGTAGTTCCTGCACATATACAGCAACTTCCTGAGGACCTTTGGCAAGTTCACTCCTTAGCTGGCTTATTGTGGCCTTTAAAAAAAATAAAATAGAATAAAACTTACAGCAAACTAAAATGAAAAAGGAAATAAAAATAACAAAAGCTTTAAGATTACATAATTTTTTGCTGTTGTTGTAGTTACACTGAATGCATGATTCCTTGCTCCCCGACCCCCACCCCGGGATGAAACTCTTGGGCTTGCAAGGCAGGTGCAGTGCCACTGAGCCAAATCCTCAGCCCTGTTGTAGTTACACTGAAATTTTAAAAAATGGAAACAAAGTCTTTGTAGATAGAGGGGTGGAGGGGTTGAAGGGAGGGCAGGGGAATGGGGAAAATATAGGAACCAAGATGGATTATGTAAAGGTGCAAATTTCCAATGATGAATGTCATTATATTGTATACCTTAAATGTACCAATGAAATTAATTTTTAAAAAAGAAATATTTGGAGCTTTGAACTTGTTTTTTAATCCTACCACACTGTGCAATTTCACACCCTTGTCTTTGGCTTAAAATTAATTTTTAAAATTTGTCTAAGATGCACAATTTCACTTATATAATAACATATGAAACACTGGCATCTTATTTTACCTGTCAGATGTAAACATCAAACTGCAAATTTCAATTAGTTTAGAAAGTCTACACTTAAACCTTTCTGAATTTAAACAGAGTAAGGAAGTAATATCTACATTTTTTCTCAATTTCTATTATATAAATTTTTCCTTTTAAGACATGTATATGCAAACATACAATATAAATCAATCTTAATGAGTTACTTTGCTGAATGCAATGAAAATTTGTCTAAAGAAGCTACCAAACTAAAATTACATATAGTTTGCGTAAGCTAGATCACTCCATGGCCAGGTTATGGCTGGCTATGAATGTGCTTTAGGGGGTTTTTTTCCTTGTAAATGAAAATTAATGTTTATTATTAAAACAATAGTTTGATCATTTAAAAATATGTAAGAAAAAGCCAGGTAAGCAAATATCTGGGAAATACAAACTTCCTATAGTGTACATAAAAGCTCAACTATGAGAAAGACTAAGTACTGCCTTTTATGTATGATTTCCTGAAAATGGCACTAAAACAAATTTCTATTTCTAATATATCTTGCTGGCTTTATTTTTTATTTACATCCTTGAAGTTAGTTATTTCATTGCCTATATTCTTTATTACTGAATAAACTTTATAATATGGACAAAATTTTCTTAATAAACATATAGATAGATATATATATTACAAATTGAGTGTTTCATCTTTCAAAGAAGAAACCTTAGAAAGCAACTAATTTATTATGACAATAACACCATTATTCAATAGGTCTTTATTGCTCCTCTTTTGGAAACCCTTCCAGAGTATGAAGAGCTCATTTTTTTAAAGATATATCTTCATCCACTTATAGTAGATTTGGTTTTAAGTTTTGGAAACAACCTAGTAAACAAAGTAAATGACTGAAATGAATGAGCAAAATATTAGGCTTTTTGATTATTTTCTTTTTTGGTACCAGCAATCAAACTCAGGGCCTCATACTTTCCAGGCAGGCACTGCATTGCTGAGCTACATTTCCAGCCCCTTATTTTATTTTAATAACAATATTAATGAAACAAATTTTTGAGTGTTTTCCACTGATTTAAAGTCAATTAAAAGAAATTTCAAAAATATTTTTAGGAAAGGCAACATGTCTGGGAGGTACATGGCCTGACCTTCTAAGAAAACATTCATTTAAATGTACTGATTCTGGTATAAGGAAAGGCAATTTATCAAACAGTTTTATAATTACACCTTATACACAGTGTTTCAGAATTATATATAACTTATAAACATATAAAATAAATATTCATATGATACTTAAGAAATATATGTATATGATTGTGACAATTAAGATAGAGTGTGAACTTCACTAGCTTTGGGAACTACCCCGGAGACTGGTGGAGCACATTTCAGGGTGTGTCTGGTGGGTCAGAGGCATGACCTTCACATCTATATCTGGCTTTTCACTCCTTTCCCTCTGGCACATTCCCCTGCTCTGCTTCCAGGCCACCATAAACTAAGCATCTCTGCACCACCATGCCCTTCTGACAGGATGTTTCTGCCTCAGAATCAGTTGGCCATGGACTAAACTCCATGACACCACAAGTCAAATTTTCACCTTGGGTGAAACTCAAAAGAAAGATCCCTGCTCTTCTCATACTGACTTTCCTCATTATTTAACAGCCTAAGCTCATCTGGACCTTGGACTTTAGCATTCACTGTAACCTCTTCCCAGGGATCCTTACCCAAATTCTCACTTCATTTTCCTCACTTATATGTTGTTTGAGCTCTGACCACCTACCTAAAACTGTCCCCCTTACTCCCCACTCCACTACAGTCCATTTCCTGCTTTTTTTTCTTCACAGCACTTATTTCCTGACTTTATATCATGTTTGGTTTACTTCTATATTGTTGGACTTCCATGAAGGAATATAATCTTATGAAAGTCTGCATTTCTTATGATAGTCTGCATTTCCCTGATGCTATGCTACTGAATGAATTTTTACCAAAACTTTGAAATTTAAAAATAACTAAGGAACAATATTTCAAAATTAACATTGTGCTGGTACTTTAGGATCATAGTTATTGTTTTAATATTCTACCATTATTAGAAAATAATCATTTAAAAGTAATTGAAAACTTTTTCCATTAACAAAACAAAAATGAGCATGTCTGAAATTGAGACTGCCTTAAAACACAAAACTGCCATATAGAAGGTGGTTTATTAGGGATGATATTAATACTAAAAAGCCTTTCAGTACACATTACCTCAAATTTTAGCATCTCCATTAGAAAGCAGAAAAAAAATAAAATGATGGATGAAAGGTGGAAGACAAGACTAACAAAAGTACACATTGAGCACACAATAAAAATATCCAAACATACCTAGAAATTTAATCTCTTAAATTACTATATTTTTAAGATACTGAAATATTCTCTTTAATACCTATGCATACCTAATACATAAGTATAATCATACCTTGTCCATGCCTACTTAAAGATTTTTGATATTAAAACTAGGATTCAAATGAGTTTACTTGAAATACAAATAAAATTCCTTAAAATTCATCTTCATTAAAGACTACACCAAAGATAAACTGACTACAGCTTTGACATTTTCAATAATGCAGATTAACATTTAAATCTTCAATTTCCAACATACAACAATTTATTAAGTACTTTTAGAATGAAAAAATATGGTTTCAGAGATATACAGACCAAAAGGTCAATGAATTCACAAAATACATATCCCATGAAAGTAATAAACCTAATGACATATGTTAATAACGTACACCAGGTTACATATCTACAGCTCCAACTAAAAACAGCAATCACCTTTCACTTTTAGTTTCCTTAATCCCTTTTAATGTGTTTTGCTTCTGATGCCAATATTTAGATTCAGTAAAAGTAACAATATCTACAATAAAAATTTTTCTAGTAGGCTCTTTAAGTGGCAAATTCACCAACACATTTAACTGAGAATAAATAGAACTGAACTTCAATAAATTAATAAAATCTGTTAACATTCAGGGAAAGTAGGGACTTAAAAACAAATGGAGTTATGAACAAGTGAGATGAAGCAATTAAACAGTAATTTTTTCATATGAAAATGGTGTAAGACACAAGTCAAATATTTCAAGCTATTATAAATAGTACAACATACAATGTGGCAAAGTAAAAAATACATATTAGGATAAGATTAATAGTGCAAATTTACTTATAAAGGCAATCATCAGACCATCTAAAGTAAGAGACAACATGATAGAGAAAGAAACATGGCTTTGGATGAGACCTGGATTCAAACAGTAGCTTCTTTAAAAAAAAATTGACTTCTTTAAAAAAAAAACGTACTAGTTTCTTTATGGTCGGTACATAATCTTGAACAAGTTACTTAAGCTCAATGGGCCTCAGATCCCTTGTGCATAAATCAGAGCTAATACTTAACTTACAGGGTGTAAGAAGATATTAAAACCACATATTTAAAGTGCCTACCATGGTATCCCTAGCATTTCCCAAAAAAAGTTTGTTTCTAATAGCAATATTATTCTGACTCTTACGCTGCTGCTTCTTAAAGTTATTAAAAATATTTTAACATAGCCTGATCACTGTAAATCTATTAAAAGGGAATAAATGTCATTCTTATTTTATTAAAATATAGTGAAATATTAAATTACCTATTCAATTAGCAACAATACGTTCTTTTAAAGTTTATTTCAAAATACTTAAAAAATAACTTTTTATGAAAACATAAATGACACTGAGATATAAAAAATGATTTCTAAGCCATTTTCCTTCTTTCCCAGAAACATCTTTTCGGGGAGTGGGGTTAACTGTCTCCTACAGTTAGCCCTGTTTCTAGGAGAATAATAGGAAACTAAATTCTTTTATCCAAATGTTTAATAACTCTAGTCATAATTTTTTCATCTTAAATAATCTTATATTACAAATATTTTAATCTAAATAAATAAAAATATAAATTTACATAAAACCTAAATTAAACTATAGTTTGTTTTGTTTTTTTGGGTTTTTTTGGTTACTTTTGAGAAGGTCTCATTCTGTAATTCAGGCTGGCCTTGAACTCTCCACGATGCTCATGTGTCAGCCTTGAGAAAGCTGGGATTACAGGGGTGCACCTCCATGTCCACTTTAAACTGTGGTAATTGTCAAACACAATACCAAATTATTTCCTCATTACCAAGTTATAATACGGTCCTGCGTATATTTTTCACATGCAAGTTAATATATAAACTCCTTTTCTTTCTTAATATTCTTAACAAGTATATCCATAACTCTGTAACTCTCAGCTGGAAAAGGTCAGAGAGGCCTACACTTTAAAATAGTAGATATAGTCTAGCCAGGCAGGGAGGCACATGCCTGTAACCGCAGTACTCTGGGAGGCTGAGGCAAGAGGACCAAAAGTTCAACCCCAGTCCAGGCCATCTAAAAATAGAAAGGGCTATGGATGTAGCTCAGTGCAAAGGCCCTGAGCTGGGTTTTTTTGGTAAACTACCAGGATTTTGATTCAATTTCAGTCACCATATTACATTTATTTTTAACTTCAAATAACATTTAAAGGCACTTTTAAATCAAAAGAGACTGTAATTTTTTTAAATTAGAGAAATATCAGTAGGCTTGCAGATCTAATCAAAAGTAGTTCTTATAACTCTAACCAGGAGAAATAAATAACTGGATTCATCCAGGTTAAGCATCATCTAAATGGGACTTTCTTCATCAGACTTCTTTCATTCAGATCTTGATTATACATTACAGATATAGATTAGTGATTCCAGTAGAACAAGAACTTTTAACTTTGATAAGTTCATAAACCCCTTAAAATTGTTTAAAAAATTGTACAAGTATGTGATATTGGGCTATGAAGTGTCACTTTGGAGAAATCTACATCTACAGATCATAAATTAGTGTTAAGCATCATAAGGTCGCTCATGCCTATGCATGTGAAACGCATATACTTTCACCATTTATCAATTGATAAGACACAGAAGAAAGGAAAACAAAGGATGAATTGGCTAGGTGTGGTGGTGGATGCCTGTAATCCTGGCACCCTGGAACACTGAGGCAGGAAGATCACAAGTTTGAGCACAGCCTGGGCAACGTAGCAAGACTGTTTCAAAACTAAAGGGCTGAAAAGGTAGCTCAATAAGAAAGACTGATTTCAATTCCCAGTACCGCAAAAAAAAAAAAAAAAAGACATGTTATTTATAGTACTTATACTCAGAATTTACTCATTTGTTACTATGACCAGAGTAGCTTTTATATCACCAGTTAAAAATCTTTACATGAGAAAAGCAAACTGTATAGTCACCAAAACAACTTGTTAAACTGAAAATATGAAAAACAGAGATCCACTTCACATAAAGGAGTTAAGGACTGGAAATAATAGTGGCCATAACAAAATATATTTCTATAATACAGTAAGAAAAGACAAAGGCTAGCATTTTCAGCAATACATTCATTATACATCTTAAACCTTATCATACACTGACATAATTATATAGGGAATTTACAAGCCAAAGTATTGTCATGTGACAAATAACAGAACTGAGAAAGTCTGTTAAGGAAAACACGAACAGTCATCAAATATCTAGGTGGAAAGACTAATAATCTATTCCATGTAACTGCTGAGAAGAAAACTAGAAGGTATGTAATTTACAGGGAAACACATGTTAATTCAATAGAATAATTGACTTTGGAAGAAATATGCACAACATATACCATCTAGCAAGAATTGTGGATCGCATCAGGGTTGCTATGAAGGGGAGTCTCAGATGCAGTGCTAGACTAGATCATTTTAATAATTCTTTCAACCACATAATTCAATGTCTATCAATTAGAAATAAGCTTCTTAGAAAATAAAAATTTTCCCCAAACAACACTAGTAACCTAATTGTAGAAAATAATACCATTCTTCCTTTACTCCTAATTGAGATACACTCAATTACCATTTATCAACTAGCCTCGAGTAAATTTAACTTTAACTCTCCATGCCAACTGCCAGAAGTTCAAGGCCAGCCCAAACTGCATAGCGAGACCCTGTCTCAAAAAAATATAAAATAAAATAAAAATCATCTCTCCATATATATATCATTTATTAAACAAATAACCTATTACGCAAACATCCCAAGTATATAGTTTTTTAAGGCAAAAGTAAACAATATTGACTATCAGACCACAGTAACTACAATTACTCAGATCAAATAAAACAAAGGCAAAGGGAGGGGAGAAGGGAAGTAAAAAGGAGTAAGATGCAAAGGGTACATATACCAACTCCCTACAACAAATGTGTTCCTCATGTATTGTAAACATGTACTAACAAAAAAAAAAGCCACTAAGATAATTTTCAAATCTTGGCTTTACTCAATAATGTAGCACTATCAATCACAGTTTATTACCTCTGAGTTAGCATGTTTGGCTTGTAACTCTTTGCACTCATCTTTGAGTTTTTCAGATTCTCTCTCACGCTCCAAAGTCATATTATCCATTAATGTTTGAACTTGGACCAGTTCTTTCTTTAGCACAGCAACATCTTCTATACCAGGTCTTTGAAGCTGTGAAGTCACACATTTTAATTAAACATTACAGTGAAAAATTAAATGGAAGGAGGGATGGAAGGGATAGATGAAGCGTTAGGATTTGTGGCAGGTTGCATGTACTTGACTCGTTTATTCATATATTTATTGAATGATAAATAAAGGAAAGTCAAGGATAGATGAGAGGTTTGTAAGCCTGGAGACAGCGGTGAAGTGTGGTATCAATGACAGAAATATAATCATGGAGGCAATGATGATGACTGTTTACTGCTGAATTTGAAACGAAAGAAATTCAACTGGAAGTAGGTGGGTTGATAAAACTAAAGGGCAAGGGAAGGTCAGGATCACAGAGGAATATATGGAAAATACTAAAAAAGACATATTTAGACAGAAACAACAAAACAGTTAAAGTAGTAAGTTATATATTGTAACAGTCCATTTTCATAAAGATCACATACAGTATG
Organism: Heterocephalus glaber; assembly: GCF_000247695.1. The sequence continues at coordinate 13,903,284 of NW_004624750.1, read as the reverse complement.
TATACATAGGTGACAGTGTATAGGGAATTTTTTATTTCCTCCTACTAACTCTATTTTTAAAAATTTATTCAGAGTATGTATAGCCTCTTAATTTAGAATAGCATAAAAGTAATTCTAGTAAATGGTTCCTAAATTACCAGTTCAGTCTTCAGATCTTGAATTACAGTTGCTCCTTTGTTTAATTCATCTGTCAAATGTGTCACTTTTTGTTCAGCAGCTTCCCGAAGACTCCTTTCTTCATCATATTTTGACTTTATATCTAATTAAAGATATTAATATAAATACTTGCTTCGTGACATTAACTCTAAGGAAAGAAAGTTTTATAAATTCTTGTATATTATTCTGCATATCCATAAGTTACTCTAATTCACATTCCTCAACTAACTATAAATATACACAATAAAATTATACTTCTGATTATATTAAATGAACTTTAAAATAAACTCTACCCACCAAGAAACAGAGAGAAGGGAGGAGAAATGAGAAGGGAAAGGGAAATAAAAAGAATTAAGATGTGTTATGTACATGTACCAAGTCCCCATGATGAATGCAATCATTATGTACTACAAATATACTAATACAAACTGTAAAAATTAAAATAAATAAATTCCACCCAACACTAAGTTATCAATTAGCATGTCAATGTAAAGTTGGTTACACACAGTATTTTACCCAGAAGCACATAGTTTTAAAAAATACAATATGAAGTGGGAGGAGTAGGGGAAAGGAAAGAAGGGAATGGAATTAATATGAGAAAATGAAAAAAAAAGGAAACAAAGTCTTTGTAAATAGGGAGCGATGAGGGGTTGAAGGGAGGGCAGGGGAAGGGGGGAAAAAAATAAGAACCAAGACAGTATATAAAGGTGCATATCTCCAATGATGAATGTCATTATATTGTACACCTAAAAACGTACCAATAAAAGGATATCCAAAAAAAGAATATTTTGAAGGATTAAATTGTATTTATCAGTTTTAAATGTAAATTTTTGACCAAACAATGCCACAAGGAATTTATTCTCATGCTATACTCAAATTAGTGCACAGTAAAATGTAGTATATGAATAACAAAAATTATAGAAGCATTGCTTATAATAACAAGCCAAAGTCCATCCATAGAAAGTACTTTTGGGGAGCAGTGAGAGTATTAGAGATTGAACCTAGGTCCTTTGCACTAAGCTACATCCTCAACCTTTTGTTATTTTTCATCCTGAGACAAAGTCTAAGTGGATCCTGTAGAACTGTTTAAATAAAGTTTGCATACTGACAAAAAAAAAAGAAAATACAGTATGAGCCGGGCATGGTAGCACAGGCTTGTAATCCCAGCACTAGGGAGGCTGAGGCAAGGGGTCATGGGTTCAAGGCCGGCCTGGGATACATAGTGAGTTCAAGGCCAGCCTGAACTATATAGCAAGACCCTGTCTCAAAAAAAAAAAAAAAATGCAGTAACTGCATCAAACTGAAATCAAACCAAATGTTGAATGTGTACTATATTACATAATTAATTTCTTTAAAATGTTAATTTTTAATCCTTAAACATGCCACAGAAGAAAATTTTTCTTTAATTTTAAGAAAAATCTACAGAGGGCCAGGGATTTAGCTCAGTGGTACTGCCACCTGCCTTGCAAGCTCAAGGTCCCGAGTTCAGTTCCTGGAACCAAAACAAAGAAAAGAAAAGTCTACAGAGGAAGAAAAACTAATCCTTTGAAAAGAGGAGGTAACAGGATAAACAAAATAATTTACAAAGCCTCTAAATCATGAACTTCCATTAATCATCACCGTAGTCTATAACAAATACTTTATTACACTAAAATACTGGGGGTTTTTCCCCAAGGAAACATAGTGATGAAAATGCAACAGGACTGATTTATTGGCTAAAAAATTCTGATTCAATTTACCTGCAATTTCAGTAGCAAGTTGGGCTGCTTTCTGTTCAAATAAATCTTTCATTTGCTTAATATTAAAATTTTCTGTCTGAGCTTCCTCTAACTGCTGTTCCAAAGACTGTAGTTCTACAAAAAAAAAGTGCAGCAGTTATTTAAATACAATGTCAAATAAATATAGTAAGTTGTTATTACTTATAATCATTGTAGCAGTAAAGATAATCACAACATGAGTCCATTATCCAATTACAAATGTACTACTTTCACATTTCATGAATTAAGCATATCTCATTCATTTAAAGCACAAATCATAATTTATAAACAAATGAACATTTAGAATGACCTCCAAATAATCTATATTTTAAAGTTATTCTGACTTAATATTTCATATTTTCCTATATCCATCAAATTACCAAAGAAATATATTCTGCTCCTACTCTATTCTCTTTTTAAAAAGAAATTCCTAAAATATAACAGCTAATCTCAAAATATAATTTTGATTATTCACTGAGCTTTTCTGCACTTAAACAGTTATGCAGATGCTAGTACATTCCATCAATTTACTTCAAAGGACAAAGACTGCATAATTCTTCAATACAGAATTCATTAAACAATCATATTGATGTAACACTCCAGAAGTTCATTTCTAACTTCAGAATACAAAGAACTTAAAAAAAAAAACCCAAGATTTCAGTTAGCTAATGAAATTATGAAGTGTACAGGTAACTTTCTAACCCCGAATGTGACCATTATTATCACTGTTTTAGAGGCATAAAGTAAAACTACAAACAAAATTTCTTTAGCAGGCATCAAAGAAAAATATAGGACGAGAAATAAGAAAAAAATGAAAAAGAACATGTCATAAGTTACCTGCTGATGATGAATCAGCCACCAATCCATCAGGTTTAGCCTCCTCAATGAAAACAAAAGACATAAACAAATGTATTAAAGGAAGACAACAGACAATACCATGCAATTGCCAATGTTAAAAATGTCTGAAAGTCAGGCTCTGAAAATCCAGGCTTTGAAAGTGTCAAGTCAAGTAGCAAAATTTTGGTGGAAATTAAAGTTTGGTCGTTATTCTTCTGGATCCTTATGGTGTCACAAGGCATGTGGAATAATGATTTAATGCAGTTCACCCATCAGCGCTAAGGCAGATTTTCTTTGTATGCTAATATACATAAAATTATTATTATGGGCCTTACTAAATCCTATAAAAGCCATAACAAATAGTAGAATGTTACCACCCCTTGAGAATATGACATCATATCGAATTGCACCCCATCTGTGAGCTACTGATCACAACTACTGGGCTTCAAATTGTGTAAACCTATGAGTGTGACAGCCACTGGGACTTGAGCCATGACATGCAGAGATTTGTTGGCTGCTTCTTACAGACTCACAGCTCAAGCTACACAGGGCCATACCCTGCCTGCCTCTAACTCTCAAGTTGCACCCACCACCCCTGCACGCCCTCTGGGGACAAGGGTTGCTAATACCATAGCCCTCTCCAGAGTTGGAAAGTGTCACTGTAGGAAACTGTTCACAAAGGTAAACCTCAGACTTCAGTAATTAGGCTGCACTTTCTTCCCCCAGAGACCTGCTTCCACCATAAGTGAGCAATTAGACTTGAATGGTTTGCGAGCTTACTTGCTGTGTGGCTCATGTAACTCTTGTGCTGACTATTTCCCTACGAGATTTGTTCATGTTAGACAGAGCCTCTCTAGGCACTGTGAACCTAAGAAAACTTTCTTTGTGAAGCAATAAACCATCTAATTTGTGAAATCAGACTTTGATCATCTCATTATTGTAACTGTACAAAGCACCTACAAAACTGAAAATTAGCACAAGGGAAAATATGCCATTGAACTATTACCACGCTGAAAAAAAAGAGACATTAAGGAATGGAGGTGTAGTTCAGTGGCTCAACACTTGCCTAGCATACAGAAGGTCCTGACAGTGTGTTTGTGTTTTAAGTTAGGTGTTACAGGAGTCTAAAAGTTTAAATAGATTAAAAGGTTATAAGCCTGGCATGATGGCACACACCTGTAATCCCAGCATTCAGGAGGCTGAAGCAGGAGGATCACAGTGAGTCTCAGGCCAGCCTACATAGTGAGTTCAAGGCCAGCCTAAACTACAGAGTAAAACTCTGTCTCAAAAACACCAAAAGGTTATAAAGGGGAAAAAAAGTTCCAGTAACTCACTGATTCACCCAGAGCAATTTCCAGAACTGTGAACTCCATTCACGTCACTGCCCTCTACACATGTAAGTTTATCTTTTATATTGTATTTTTACTGTGCCTTTTCTATATTTAGATACACAAACACCATTGTGTTACAATTACCTAAAGTATTCAGTATAGTAACATGATGTATAGGTGTGCACCCTTAGAACAGCAGGCTATACCATAAAGTCTGGGTATGTAGGAAGCTATACCACCTAGGTTCATGTAAATAAAATTTTGTTGTTGTTGTTGTTGTTTTTGGTACCGGGGATCGAACTCGGGTCCTTGTGCTTGCAAGGCAGGCAGCAGAACCACTGAGCTAAATCCCCAGCCCCAATAAAATTTTTAATATTCACACAAAAATGAAATCACCTAACAGATATCTCAGAACATATTCTCATAGTAAAAAACACAGGGTCTGGGGCTGGGGATTTAGCTCAGTGGTACAGCGCCTGTCTTGCAAGCACAAGGACTGGAGTTCAATCCCCGGTACCAAAAAAAAAAAAAAAAAAAACTACTAACACAAAAACACAGGGACTGTCTGTGTGTGAGGGCATGTGTGTACTATATACATTTTTATTCAGCTTTTTAAAAACTTAACACTGTTAATAAAACATTTTCCCATGTTTTCAAATATTTTCACTAATATAAACTATAAATTTCTTTAATTTAATATTTCTTTCCCTATCAATATACATTGTAGTTATTTCCAATTCACAAACAAATGTTTTGAACCTATATTTTTTAACCATTTAAAGTATATTGCCAGAAAAATAGACTAACATAAGACTGTATTTTAAAAAATAAGTAAATGATTCTTAACGGAATACCTTTAATAAGTTACATCTTCTTTTCCAGTGTGATTGTTTCCATTCATTAGAATTACAAAGAATTTATAGGGAAAAAAATTAGTAAGTTATTTATAACAGGCTACTTACTTACAAAAAGGTATTATACTAAATTTTCAACAATAAAAATAAACTAGTAAACATGCTTCAAGTATGTAAAAAGCAATTACTTGTTGCTGCAGCCCTTGATATTTTTCTAATTCTTTCTTTAATTCTTCTGAGTACCATTTTTCTTCCTAATGAAAAAAGTTCTAATTAGTAAACTGTAAATGACTCTTTATGTGAAACACTGAAAATAAACAAGTATAATCATCTTTATTCTTACCTTAAGTGAAGCCTGTAGGTCCTGGACCTCTTGTCTGAGCAATGTTATGTCATCTCTAAACATGTATAAGGGGAGGAGGAGCAACAGTTAATGCCTTTTAATTTTCAACCAGGTCCCTTAATAACTAATAACTATATATAGTTCTCTCATTTCTTAAAAAAATACTCCCTAAGATATCTTGTATAATGCCACACATATATATGTGTATATATCTTAACAATAACTTTATTCCTAAAGCTCATGGTTTATAAATAACAAACATTTTCTCATGGAAATAAGAAAAAAACTGTCAAGTACCTGAAGCAAAAGCAAAATGTTTTCTATTAACTTTAAACAATAAGTATCAATGTCTTCCTGTTGCAGTCAGTGTCGAATCTAAATTCATCACCAGGACACTAACATCCACACAATCTATCTGGTCCCTGTCTTAAACACCCCCCCCCCATTCACACAGCTCTCACAACATTGGCATGCACCTGCTCTGAACAAGATGTGCTCCGTCCTGACTGAGAATCTTCTCCTATTATGTTCCCCTTATCGAAGACTGAGAGTGACAAAAAAATTAAAGTTAAGCAGACCATGCTAGGCCTTAATGCAAGAGAAAAGACATTTAGGATTATCATTCTGGATGTCAAAAATATGTCTTCTATGTTGGATTATTAACAGCAGAAAACAGGACTCTCCTTGCTCTGTGCCACTACCAGTGACAGATATGATAGGAGACCCCAGAACTGAGAGAACATGTGGTGCACACCTGCAATCCCGGCACCTGGAGGCTGGGCAATAGGAATGCAAGTCCTAAGCCAGACTTGGGCAACTTAGTAAGGCCCTGACTCAAAAAATAAAATTAAAACGTCTAAGGATGCATGTAGCTCAGTAGTAGAGCTCCTGCCCAGGTGAGCACAAAGTGCTGAGTTCAATCCCCAGTGGTGAGAAAAAGAAAAAAATATATATAGTTCTATGTTACCTATCAACCATGAAGTTAACACTTTTATTTAGTATTCTTTATGTTATAGCAGATGCATCAATCAAGAATTGTTTGGTTTTTTTTTAAAGCATGACAAAAATTTTGTAAGTAGAATGAAATAAAGCTTCATTCTTCAGTGGTAGTAAAAAATTATTGTTCTTAATAGCAAAAGAAAAGCAAAGTTACATTGTTGAAGTCTGCTCGAGTAGTTACATATTTAACTTAATTTTAGTTCTAAAAGTGGTAAAACTAAATTGCCAGGAAGCACAATGTATATATTTTGGTGACTGAGTTTTTAAATTTAAATTAAAAATTAAATTTTAATTCTTGACTAAACTTATTATTTGAGCAACTTACTATAAAATTATGCTTTTTACATAATTTTATAGTAAGTTGTTAATCCTTTATTGAACAGAATATGCCAAACAAAATTAAATTTCTCTTGCTAACTCACAATCCTCATTAAAAACATAACCTACATAGCATGTTGTAAATGATATGGATAGATGCTGGTCACAAACTGAACAGGTTATATAGATAAGGAAGAAAGGCCATGCTAAATTGTCAGAGTAAGTGAGATTTACATTAAATAACATTAAAAAAGAAACTAATCATGACTAAACAATAGTGTTGTGCACACTCACAACAGTGTCACCCTTCAGAACCATCGTGCTATACCTCTGCAGAGCAAGCTCAGCCTCTCCATGCTTTGAATCATTGCCAGCATCATGAACTGCCTGGTAGTGTTTGAAAAGCTCATCAGCAGATCCAAGAGATTTCATGCACTGGGGACATATGAAGCCCTACAGAAAGAAAAGAAAAAGGTTTCAAAATATGATTTAATGTTGCAAATAACACTTCACATATTATGAAATATTCAAATGTCTTACTCATACCAATCTTGCTGAGTCACTTGTAATTTACGGTGACAAGCTCCAATTCTAGTTATTGTGGAAAGGTATTTCACTGTCTTATTCTGGATGACATTTACAAAATATTAAAAAAAAAATCCCTGCAACCACTTTTTAGGTTAAATAACTATGTAGAATACTGAAGACTAAATCTGAGAAGTTAGTTATAATCTCTAAGTTAGTTGACAAGATTTTCCAACATAATCTTCTCTCTAGATATCTCCATTAGTAAAATAATATCTGCTCCAATTTACTTCATAGGAATGCTATCAAAAAAATTAAGACATAATCTGATCACTGAGGAAAAAAGTAATATACATCATTCATAATTAACACAGTTTAAATATCTACAATGGTAAAGAAGTATACTTAGTAAATTTCCTCATTAACCTAAGGTTAACACAGTAAAAGCCTAAAATTAATATATACTATCAGATGATATAAAATCTTATAATTGATTCTAGAATTATTATACAATTAAAACTGTCAATTAGAGTACTGTGTTATAAGATGCTGATACAGCACCATACTTTACAAATCGGGGTTGCAACTCATTAATGAACCATGTACATAATTTATAAAGTGACAATTTTTTTAGTTATAAAACAGAATATATTAGTTTATCTTATGGAGTAAGGATAAATAATATTGTATTAGCTTTTGTTTTAAGTGATTATCAAAAACATATATTACAGTGACTGTCATCAAAAATACTTGAGAAGTGCTCATAGACAGTTGTACGATGTAGTATGGAAGAATAATAATGATGACTGCTTTTTTATTGAATATACAGTATGTGCCAGGTACTTTCCCTATACAATCTCATTTAAATCGCTATTAGGTAAATACTATCTTCATTTTATAGAAGAAATTAAACTTCAGAAAAGTTAAATAACTTTTCTAAGTTCACAAACTTAACTAAACCACAATATACACAGGTTTATTGGACAAATCACACGATCTTTCCAGAATGCTACACTGTTCCTTGAATTCACTGTCTTAACCTTTAAAAGTGACTTCCTTAAAATAAGTATTTTTATCTGCTAACTTTTTAGTGACTGTTCAACAAATATTTATCATTTCAAGTGTAAAAAGTTATGTAAAACATATAAATTATAAAATACAGTCTCAGCCTTCAAAGAACTGAGAAGACAGAATAAATACATATGAAAAAATCCTTTTTTGTGAAACTAAATTAATGATTAACCTCAGACCATTAAAGTTTACACTGCATTGGTATCTGATGCAAACTAAATTAGTAAATCAAAGGCTAACATAATTTTACTTCCAATTTTTTGTCCTACGGAAAATTATTTAGTCCACTTCCATATCTTTCAGGTAGTAGTAGTATTCAAAATATTACAAACTATTTTAGCATAATTTACCCAATATCCAATACAAATCTTTCTGTAAATTTCTCTTTAAATTATTTGCATTCAAAAGTTTTTATGGATAATAAAGAAGTAGTTTGCCACACTTTGAATACACACAAACACATTCCACAGGAAAGAGCTTTGGAGAGGGCTTCTCCCAAAATTCACTTTTAAAAATACTGCCAGAAAAAGAATTAAGATATATTATGTACAGATTCAAATTTTCTACAATAAATGGGATCAATATGTATAACAAATAGGTACTAATTTAAAAAGTAAAGTTAAAAAATGAAAAGAGGAGGACCCCTCGGCATGCCTACCAGCCACCAGCTTAGCCTTGTGGGCACCTGCAACCCCCACCCCGCACAGGTAGCTGTGTCTCTTCTACAGAGAAACAGGGGAGCATAAAGGCCATTGTCCTGAGCTGCAGAAGTGAACAACAGAGAGAGGGCCCCTCTCAGGCTCCTTAATGAAAACTGAAGCCCACTGGAAAAGTGAAGAGAATCTCTGCAATAAAGGCACACCAGACCACCATGCTTGGTAAGTTGGAGGGATCGTCACCTCCCATAGGAACCTGGACTATCTTCTGGGGAAGGGCAGCTGGAACCTGCAGTAGAAACTTGCAGAGTTCAACCCTGCAGGAGGACAAGGAGCTCAACTTGGGACTTGCAGCCAGAAATCTGCCTGAATTTCACAGGTCTGCTACTGGCTTGCTGAGACTCATTGACTTATATCTGCACATGGCTGGACTCGTTGTCTATTGTGACAACAGAGACATGCCCTGAAGGAGGCCCTTCATTTTTATCTTTTACTTGTGATTTTCAAAATTATTACTATTTTTTTGCTCTTATTTTTAATTTTTTTTCTTTTTCTACTCTTTTCTACTTTTTACTTTTTTTTTCTTTCTTTTCTCTTTTCTTTCTCTCTCTCTCTCTCCCTTGCTCCCTTGCTGTCCCACATTGTGCTTCATCTCCCTTTGTGTTCTGGCCCTAATTCGTATTTCTTCTTTATTTTTCTTTTCTTCTCTTTCTCTTACCTGTGTCCTCTGGCCTCACTGCTAACATTCCCCTATCTTCTACCTACCTATCCTTCCCTCCCCAATTCCTTCTAACTCCCCATCCCAAAGGGTAAAGTTGCTATATTGAAGAGTCTATTCACTATAAACATATGTTGGGTTGGTCCTTGATTTTGATTTAACTCACACAGTTAAAGGTGATAGATTAATAACTACCATAAATTGTCATTTTCCAAGAGGTACTTCATGCTATTGTGTTGCTGATTGTATCACGTGGGCTAAGGTGTTGTAATTGATCTAATCAGTTGTCCTTCCTGGTATAATGAAAATGAGATAGCCTTAGAGCCATTAGAGACTCAAAACCTAAAGACAAGCTATATCTGGAAGACACCTCTGAGAAGCAATCATTCCATAAGGGTTCTAAATACAAGCAACAAAGATACTTACAATAAGCAACTTCAAAGTATCAACCCAGGAATTAAACCAAGGACAGTACCAAAAATAAAAATGAGAAGACATTTAAGCAAGGCACAAACTCAGAATTCCACCCCACCAAGGGTAAATCCTGGGGAAATGAGATGGAAATGTCCCATAACAAACCGCCTGGATACCCTGAACTGATAGCACAGGAAGTAACAAAACAGATGAATGAGGCTGTAGAAAAATTCAAAGCAGAAATAATCTCCCAGATAACTAGAGAGATGGTGAGCAGAGTGAAAGACATGATTAGAGGCTCTAGAACAGAAATAGATTTAAAAAAATAGACGAGCTCAAAAACATGCTGGAAGCCATGAATGCCCAGCATAAGAAAGAAATGGAAACGATGATGATCGCCCAACATGAGAAAGAAATGGAATCCATGAAACAGACTCAAACAGATATTCAGGAGATTAAAAACTCCATTGAAAGCATGCACAGCGGATTAAAGGAATGTGAAGACAGAATATCAGATATAGAAGACAGGATTGCAGTTAAGCACCATGAAAACAGAGATTTCTTAAAAATAGTAATGGGCCACAAGAAGTCAATCCAGCAGTCGCTAGGTGATGCAAATTAGAATAACATAAGACTGATAGGAGTCCACAAAAAAGGAGGAGAAAGTACAATTGACATAAAAAACATGTTCACAGACGTAATAGTTGAAAACTTCCAAGACAGAGGTAGATAATTGGACATAGAGATAAGTGAGGCATATGGAACTCCAATTAGCCACAATCAGAAAAATCTATACCTAGACATATAATAGTCAAGATCCCAGAAACCCAACAGAAAAACAAAATCCTACAAGCAGTTAGACAAAGGAACAAATCACATTCAAAGAGAAGCCCGTAAGAATCATGGTAAACTTATTAACACAAACCCTCAAGTCAAGGAGAGCACGGAGTGAAGTATTTCAAGTCCTAAAAGAAAATAACTTCCAACCTAGACTGTTATGTCCTGGAAAATTATCTTTCAAAATTGATGGGGGAATTAGATACTTCCATGACAAAGAACACCTGAGAAATTTCATGAACACCAAACCAGCACTCCAAACAATTCTAAACAATATCCTAGAAAAAGACAATGAAGGTCACAACTCCATGAGGCCCAACAGGCGGAAGCCACCAGGCAAGGTAAGAAACTAAAGGGAAAGGGGGAAAAATAAGAAACAAAAGAGCCAACATAGTAAAACATCATGACAAGGATGACTCAATATCTATCAATTATAACCATCAATGTTAGCAGCTTCGATTCACCAATCAAAAGAAATAAACTGGCAGAATGGATTAAGAAGCAAAATCCAACAATATGCTGTATATAAGAAACACACCTAACTCAAAAAGAAATTCACAGACTGAAAGTAAAAGGATGGCAAACAGTTCTCCACGCCACAGGAACCCAGAAAAAAGCAGGGGTAGCAATATTATTTGCAGACAAAGTAGATATCAAACCAAAACTAATTAAGAGAGATAAAGATGGTCACTACACATCCTTGTGAAAGGAACAATCCAAGAGGAAGAAATGGCAATCCTAAATATATATGCACCAAATACGAATACTCCCAACTATACAAAACAAGTATTAATGGACATGAAAAACCAAATAAGCGCTAATACAACTGTAGTGGGGGAGCTCAACACCCCACTATCACAAACAGACAAATCATCTAGACAAAAAATCAACAACGAAATTCTAGAACTGAACCAAGCTACTGAACAAATGGACTCAATAGATGTTTACAGAGTGTTCCACCCTACAAAATCAGAATACACATTCTTTTCAGCTGCAAATGGGTCATGCTCCAAAATAGACCACATGCTAGCTCACAGGAAAATCTCTATGGAAAAGAATTGAAATTGAGAGAAGCTCAGCCGGTCCCAGCACCCAGAAGGAAGCTCCCTGCCTCCATGCCAGGCTCCTGGGGCAGAGAGGGTGAGCCAGTCCTAGGACCCGGAAGGAAGCTCCCCCACCGCCATCCCAGGCTCCTGGGGCAGTGAAGCTCAGCTGGTCCCAGCACCTAGAAGGAAGCTCCCCCACCACCATCCCAGGCTCCTAGGGCAGTGAAGCTCAGCCGGTCCCAGCACCCAGAAGGAAGCTGCCTGCCTCCATCCCAGGCTCCTAGGGCACAGAAGCTCAGCCGGTCCCAGCACCTGGAAGGAAGCTCCCCATCTCCATCCCAGGCTCCTAGGCAGAGAGGGTGAGCCGGTCCCAGCACCCAGAAGGAAGCTCCCTGCCTCCATCCCAGACTCCTAGGGCAGTGAAACTCAGCCA
>NW_004624750.1:13871388-13883217 GCF_000247695.1 Heterocephalus glaber | reverse complement strand
AGAAAAGGCCCAAAGGGGTAGGGGAAGTGGGAGGGGAAGGGAAAAGGAAAACTTATGAGAAAAGAAAAAAAAAGGAAACAAAGTCTATGTAAATAGGGAAGGGAGCACAGGTAATGGGGAAAAAATAAGAACCAAGTTATATCATGTACAGGTACAAGCACTCAATGATAAATCTAAATGTATTATATACCTAAAATGAACCAATAAAAGAATTTAAGCAAAAAAATGAAATGAAACTGAAAAAACAAAAAATATTACCAGATGTCAATTATGAGAATATCACCAGCGCCTACCAGCCCATGTTTCACGCTAATCCACAAGAATATTCTTATACAATCTATTCTGCAGGAACACATAATATGCTAAAGAATATTTAAATTCTCTCATTAGGTCAATAAAAACAATAGTGGTTAGCAGGTTGAGGATGTAGCTCAGTGCAAGAGTGCTTGTCTAGCAGGTGCAAGGCCCTTGATTCAATCCTTGGTACAGTGCCCTCTCAAAAAAAAAATGTAACTAGCAAAACTCTGCTGAAGTTATTACAGATACAATTCTACTAATTCAAAGTAATAAGAAATAAATTTGGTTTTCTTTCATCAAGTACATGACAATTCAATTCTACAATGTGCCTCTATTACAGATACAAAGATAAACTGGAATGTGAAGGTGGTACCTGAATATATTTCTACACTGAAAGCAACAAGAAAACACATTATGATTGTGAAAGGTCTCCAGAAAGTTTTGTTTGTGGGAACATACAGCTTTTACATATAGAAATGTTCATCTTCTTTTTACCCTAGAAAACAATTCCTTTAAAGATCACTTTTCCCCAAGATTCCCTCAATGACCTCATCTTCTGACTTAACATTCCCCCTAATATACAATAACGCAAGTGGTTTCTGTAATTCCTTATAGCTCATAACTGCCAAGCTCATAAATCTAACAAAGAACTCTCTCCAGCATTCTTCTGGATCTGAACATCTCCACCTGCATCCCATAGGCATTTTTAATGCAATAAACCCTAGACTCAACTTATTTTCCAAACTTCCTTTCCCCTCTAACATCCATCTTTCACTCAAACTAAAATCTAAAAATCATGCTGAACTACTCTTCCTGTCTCATTTCTAACCCTAAAAGCTCCTCACTCCCCTTTCATTTATTCATCTCCTTCCTCACTGCAGCCGGCCTTGTGTACACCTGCATATCTATCTCTTGCCCAGACTTCTACAACAGCATTCCACATGGCGCTCCTATGCATAGTCTCCCTTCTCCCTAAGCCTGCCAGAGGAATCAGAAGAATCTTTCTAAGACAGATTCTTCAATATTCTTCACTGATTTTTATCATCAACATGAGTTCCTGCATGAGTGTTCTCCTATGACCTGTGCAGTCTGATGCCTGCACACCTCCAGTCTATACAGCACACTCTGACAACACCGCAGTACCTGTGTTTCCTAGAGCACACCACGGTATCTCACATTTCTGTGCCTTTGCTCATCCTGCTTGTGTTCCACCAGCAGCACCCACATTAGCTTGTCAAGTTCCTTCACTCTAAAACCAATATATTAGATCTTTTCATCTCTATTCCCTAACAGAGGGAGGTAGTGCCTTCAGTACACTATTTTCTACACTGTGCATTCTTTTTTTACTAAAATTTGAATGAAACTGGCATTGTAGAAGTTGGTGAAAAAGTAGATCTTTAACAGCTTACAAATTATAAAACCTTCCAAGAACAAAATGAGTCAACCAATAAGTACACTGAGCCTTTAAAAATAAGTAAAAATCTCTGCTCCTTAGTTAGGTATTCACTGATTGTTGGGAGTAATAACAGGTAGACAAATATTACTAGACGATGCTAAAATACAAGTAGATATAAAGAATGGGTGGCGTGAGGTATCCAACTCTGCGTGGCAGCAGTTAAGTCTTAACAAAAGTTACACATATATACACATGTACATTTTATGTATATGTCTCATCTCTATCATGACTGCTGCTACACACTGTATGGGCAGCAGGCAAACATATGATATGTAGATATATATGTATACGCAACTTTGGAATTAGGTACTGAAGAATGAGTAGGAGTATACCTGGCAGAGACAAAAAAAAAAATTCTAAGCCGGGCATCTCAGGCCTGTAATCTCAGGACTCTGGGAGGCTGCAGTAGGAGAATGGCCAGGAATTCAAAGCCAGACTGGGCTAAATAGTGAGTTCAAGACCATTCTGAACTTTATATAGACAAACTCTGTCTCAAAAATAAATAAATAAATAAATAAATGCATTCTAAACAAATGGAAAAGCATTAATAAAGGTGGAAGAAGTGCTGTGAAACATAATCATCCTCATTTGGGAAACAGAGATCTTAGGTGTCATGTGATCACAGAACCAGAGTGAAGGGCAGGGCCACAACAGGTGAATAATGCAATGAATGCCTATGAATTACTGAACTGAGCAGAAACAGTGTGTTGTGGACAAGCCTTTGGACACGAGAAGAAAGCAACCAGATTCCAGAGATATTTGGTGTTCAGCATTGTCTTCTGAATGAACAAATGAATGAATGCTCCACCTTGTGTGTTAATCTAGCTGGTGCTGTTCTTTCTTGAGAACCATCTGTTACCTTTCATCACGTGTCATAATGGCTCTATGTGCTTAATGGGGCATTTTTATGATTTCTGCCCAGTAACTGTTGCACAATGCTGGCTGACATGCCTTTAATGCAACAGCACATGAACATCTATATTTAACCTGTCATTTCTCATTTGGGCCTCAACTTCTGCTAATAACTAGAAAATAAATTAGTGTCCCTCAGAAAATCTACATCCCTATTATATTATTTAATCTCTACAACTTGCTTTTTGACTGTTGTCTCTACTTCTGAGTTTTGGTACTAGGTACTTAAAAAGCTAATGATCACAGTGAGCTATGTCATACCTTCTTAAAACTTCTAAATAATACCTGCTTAATACCTCAGAAAGAACTGATCTATTCCAAAGGCTGAGGATTTAGCTCAATGGCACCATGCCTGCTTTGCAAGCATAAGGTCCTGAGTTTGATCCCTGGTACGGGAAAAAAAAAATTACATGGTTTAAGAACTGATCTATTCCTAAAGAGAAATTTCAGAGGGCCAGGGATTTAGCTCAGTGGTTTCGCCGCCTGCTGCGTAAGCACAAGGACCTGAGTTCGATCCCTGGTACCAAAAAAAAAGAGAAATTTCAGAAATTGGTAATATATATTTCATTATAGAAATATTCCATATATGTGAATTTTCCCTGTGACTAGAACCTGCATGTTTAAATAAAACTTAAATTTAGGGATATTTCTGATAAAAATAATTTTTGTAAAATACATATACTTTCTCATCTCCTTAAATCAGTAATATTAAATCTTTTTGCTTAAAGTCTGAGACATAAATATTAATTATTGAATAAATGTTTTCCAGTCTATTAATTCCAGCCAGACTCTTTTATTCCTGAACCTGTATTTTACGGTTTTTCCTATACCTTATTTTGCATTTCAATAATCACTTCTAAAGATTCTAAGCATGCTATTTCTAGGAATGTTAGCCTGCCACAGATGGGAAAGTAGAAAGAAAAGCGAGTTTATGAAGACCATAATATTCACTTTAGAGAGCAGTGAAACAAGCTTAGGCCGAGTACCTGAGGGGTGTCCGTCCCATGAAGAGTGTGTGATCCTTTAGTCTGTGGACTTTGTGAACTAATTCTCAATACAAGAGACTCCTCTACTTTTTTCCAAACTACATCCAAGGGGACAAAGCTTACTAGATAAATAAATTCTAGAGGACTGATGGTAACAAAGGAGCAAAACAAGCCAGCCACATTGATTCCCCTTAATCGTTTCAAATTTGTCACCAACTTTAAAAAGCACAATTTAAAGTTTAAAAGAATAAAGTCCTTACTCCTAAAGTTCAGTGCTCTGCAATCCTTTGTAGATCCAATGCAGCTAAACCTTAGCTTACTCTTACATTTCGGATATTCCCGTTGGACCAAGTGTGCCTTTAGATATAAGGAAAGCTCCTACATACGTGGTCGGTGGGTGAGACTGTTACTTTTGATTTTGGCTAAGCCATAAAGAAGAACTGACCCACAAGTACTGGAAGGAAGACACTTGGTAACATGCTAAACAGATTTCTAAGAATCTTTCATGTCTCGGTCTTTGCTTGTACTATTCTGACAAATTTAATTGGTGTCATCTTATATGCACCTATTTGCCTCTCACCCAAAAGAATGTTTGTTTCCTGAGTCCCATTTATGTTGAATTAACTCTTATATTCCTCCTGCAAACAGTATCACAGAAACTTCCTGGGAAGAGATCATATTATATTCACCTCTTCTTCCTCTACTAAAACACCCTCTACATAAAAGTTACTCCATTAATTTGCTAAAAAATGATTTTGTGAGATTGTTTTCTTATATACATAAGTGCTTCATAGAAAAACTAGGTCGTGTTTTTGGTCTTTCACACTATGAAAAATTTTATTCTTTTATAAGATTTGTAAAAAAAGAAAAAAATTTATTTCTCTTCACTTTTGTAATACCAAAGTGATTTGCAAAGGAAACAGATATATCATCTGAGAAATTCTCCCCAGCCTTAAAATTTTCCCTCATTCACACCCATCCTTGGCCTCAGAGTACACTAGCCCCAAGCTACTGAGAAATATTTTGGGTGACCCACTGTTATTGATGAGAGGTGTCATTATGTCACTTCCTCAGTCTGGAGCAGAACAAACAGTAAGACTATGTTAAATTCAGGTTCTAATACTGTTGATTTTCCCAAATGAGGATAATTGCTTATATGCAAAGTCCTCTTTCTGTCTAAGAACACAGCATTTTAACCTAAAACATTCTGTAATTCATTAATAAAACATTAGCAACATAAAGTTACAACTTACACATGTTGAAATAATTACATTCACTTTATATTTCAAATTTCATGGCAAAATTTATGCAAAAATATTAACTTAAACTTTTACATTTATTTACAAATACATAAAAAGACAGCTGAAAAGGCTGGGGATTTAGCTGAGTGGTTCTGCCACCTGCCTCAAAAGCGCAAGGACCTGAGTTCGATCCCCAAAAAAAAAAAAAAAAAAAAAAAAACACAGCTGGAAACAGTAAGAGAAACCAAGCAGACTACCCAAAAGCTTCTTTTCCTTATAGAGCCTTCCTTTTAAGCATGCATAATTAAAGTAATCCATATTCCCCTGCAGCATCAAAAGGAACCAACACCAAGGCAGGGAAAAACAAAACTATTTTCAGCAACCCATAACCAAGCTGCTAAAACAAAATATACAAGACCCACAGTAACACTGGAGTCATTAAGAAGGTCCTGTCCTCTTGTTTCATTTTCAGCGTGTACTTTGTGGTAATGCTCCGACAAATCAATAGCAGTTATACATCTTTTCATACATAATGGACAGATGAAACCCTGTGAAATAACAACTTTTAGAAGGATATACAAGTTTTTTATAACCAAAATACAGACAATCCCAATAGACATAACAAGAAGAAATTAATATATCTGTTGTTACTACATGCAAAGAAAACTTTCAAGTAGGAACTGTACAAAAGATGAAAGATCTATCCAAAGTGAGAATACTAAAATTAGTTTCTATACTCACAATATATACTTGCACTGATTCAATTTTTTAAGTTACCCAGTTGCATTGGTAGAAATATTCTTTTGCTTGAGACAGTTTTCAAAATTTCTTTCTGTTTATAACACTTTGTCCTTACTTACCTGAGGCTTACAATAAAATTGGTCAGTCAGTTTTTATTTTAGATCAATAAATTGCTGGAAGGGGCAATAAATATCGTTTTGTGATATAATGTTCTCAAAAAGGAAATTATTTTAATGAAATCAATTTTTAATCTTTACCATATTCCATTACCCTAAGGACCCATTCTTGTCCACATTCATCATTTCCAATAGATGATCTTTCCTTCCACTTTTCTGAACCAAGCAAAACCATTTAAAACCTGTATACCTAACAATATATTTTAAAATGTGAGCTGCTACACTGATTGATGACTTGAGGTTCTGTCACTTAAGAATAACAGAAGGATGAGAGAATAAGGGAATTGAGAAAGCAAATAAAATATGCTAGTAAAGACAAAAGGTTATAATGGTCATAACATGGTGCATTTTGGTGTCATAATCAGATGTCAATTTAGGCTTCAATCAAAGCTAATTCTATATGACCTTCAGGAAATCATTTTGTTGAGTGTCAGTTTCCATATCTCTAAAATGGGGCCAATATTAGCACCTATTCTTCTAGAGATAGTGTATATACAAATGCTTAATATTGTGCCTGAGAATTTATAAATACTCAACGAATATTAACTGTCAGAGGATGTATGCTTAGAAGTTAAATGAAATTTTTTTAAATGATTTAGAAACTAGAAGAAAAGATGGTACTTAAAAGACTGTATTATTCATCAAACCCAAAGAAATTAAGTAGAGAGACTATGACAAGGAAAATTTTTGAAAGGGCAGACAATTATGGTAAAGACTGGGAGGCAAGGTTTTAGTTTCAGTTGAAACTGTTCTGCCTGGTGATAAAGTAGAAGGTACTGCTATGGAATTGAACACTGTAGCTAAAAAGAGGTAATAATGATCATTAGCAATGAAAACTTAAGGAACTGAGAAGCTTGGCCAATGATGGTGAACCTTTTAGAGACTGAGTGCCCAAACTGCAACCCAAAACCCACTTATTAATCACAAAATGTCAACACTGCAATTAAACCTGAATACTGAGGTTTTAGTTTAGGAAAAACAACTGTTATCCAATGCTCAGGTGCTAGGGCAACTTGGCTCGCAGGTGCACCACAGCACATGTGCCATGGGTTCACCGCCACTGGGATATTCCTTGAGTCACTAAAGTCATTTAGCATAATGAGAGGAAGTCTACTAACAAGGCTGCCAAGTGGGAGGCAAGACAGAGTAACACATAAGAGCTAGGCTTGAGCTTGAATCCGATTCACACCACTCTTGGCAGCTGTGTGACCTCATTTTCCTCATCTGTTATGTGGAATAACAATAACACCTACTTCCTACTGATCTCATGACAATTAAATGAGATAATACATGAAAAGCACTTATCATGGATCTTATACAGTGAAAACATTCAATAAATGTTAGTTATCATTACTATCATTATTCCTTTTGTTAACAGCCCTTAAAAGAGATCATTCAGAGAATGAAAGGAACATAAATTCATTTTTTTTTAACTGAAGAGAGTTGATCTGATAAACCACAGTCTTGAGGGCTTGATCTACAAATAATAATTCTTTAGAAGATTTTTTTGTTTGTTTTCTTTTTGCCACCAGAAAGAAAATGGTGTATTTCATTTTACTCCTTTGTTCACTGTAAGCTTCCATATACCCAATCATGCAATCACTTACACAAAGTATTTACAGTGTGATTACTCTGTTCCAGCTGCAATGCTATGGTGCTGAAAATACAATGGAAAATGAAGCATACTCCCTGGTCTCCAGAAGCCTATAGGCTTGAAAAAGTCACCAAAAATTTTTTAAATTACATTTTATATCCCACTAATCAGAAAATCTTATTACATGTACATTCAAAATATATCCAGAATCTCAGCACCTCTACTGTTACAGTCTGGTCCAAACTACCATCACCTATACAGGGATCACTGCAATAGCCTCCTAACCATCTCTCTGCTTCTACCCTGAGCCCATTAACAGCCTGTTTTCAATACAATCCCTAGTGTGTATCCAATAAAATACATGTACAAACCTTGTCATTTCCCTACTCAAATTGTCCACTGGCTTGGCATCTCAGTAAGAGTTAAAAACTAATGTCAGTACAACAGTCTATACAGCCCTTTATGAGTGGGCCTGATTTCCTCACTAAGCCAGTCTTCTCTCACTCACCACACTGCAGCTGCGCTGGCCTCCTGGCTGCTATCTACATGCAGACCCTCTCTTAGCTTAGAGACCTTCCACTTACTCCACATGCTTGGAACATCAATCACCCAAGAAATCACTGGACTCATTTCCTCACCTCTTTACTTCATTCTGAGCTGCCCACTTCTCAAAAAAGACTTCACTGAGAGCCACCTCAAACACTTTCCAAGCCTCCTTCCTTGCTTGATTTCTCTCAATAATATCAACTGTCAACCCTGGAACATTTTTAGTGTGTTTTGGCTTTTGCCTGTCCACCCCTTGAATGTAAGATCCACCAGGACAAAGGATTGGTTTTTTGTTGTTGTTGTTTTTGGTACCATTTTATTTTCTGCTATATCTCCAGCACCCAGAATAGCATTTGGCAGCCAGCAAATGAATAAATCTCAGAATAATAATCAATACCAAAGAGTCAGAAAATACAATTTCACATCAGCACATGGAAAAAGCATCTATCCCACATTTGAGTTGAGGAACATTTACTAGAAAGAGCAATATATGCAATAACACCTGAAGGATATCAGATGTTAGCCAGAAAAAAATAGTAAAAGCAAAAGGAATGCTATGGTCTGTATCTTTGTAATCCAAACACACAAAAAGATGTGCGTGCGGGCAAATCCCCAGAATGAAATTTTAAGCCCCAAGGTAATGGGATTAGGAGGCGCAGCCTTTGGGGAGATGAGCAGGTCGTGAGAGCACAGTCCTCATGGATAGGATCAGTGTCTCATAAAGTAAGCCCAAAGGAGCTCTTTCATCTATCTACCTATGAAAATTTGGGACAGCAAAACTGCTGGTGTCTTGATTTTAGATTTCCTATCTCCAGAACTTCGAGAAGTAAGTATTTGGTCTCTGTAACAGTCCAAACTAAGACAAACAGGTAAAGAATAAAGATGAGCTTATGCAAAAGTCCAGAGATAAGAGAAAACTTGGCACACTGTAAAAGCAGGCAAAATTCAATGTGCCTAAGGTTGATGAAGATGATAGGAAGCTGTAATGCTCTGGAAATGTAGCTCAGTGGCAGAGTGCTTGCCTAGCACTCATGAGACCCTGGGTTCAATCCCTAGCACCACAATAAATAAACAAATCAATCAATCAATAAAGCTATAAAGATAAGCAGAAAGTAGATCACAAAAGATAATTAATGAACTCTTTAGCTGGCACAAGCTAAAGAGTTTGGACCTTAATCTAATAAAAACTGGAAGCAGTCAGATGTGGTGGCACACACCTGTAATCCCAGCATTCCAGAGGCTGAGGCAGAAGGATCTCTGTGACTTCCAGGCCAGCCTGAACTTTCATAGAGAGACCCTGTCTCAAAAAAGCAAAAATCCATAAGGGGGAAGGTGAGATGACTCCTGTTCCAGTAGGAGGACACGACTGGACTATCTGAATAATTCTCTGGGCTACCAGGAACCTAAAACCCACTACTCATGGATAAACAAGTACGGCATCTGGTCTGTGAAAATGAGGGTTTGTTTAGGGGGTGTTATCTGTTAGAGCAGAGTACAGAAGAGAAATTGGGATTAGGCCATTTGAGACCCTCCTTCTGGTTTCACCAGATATCAAGGTACACTATGTGGCCTTAATTTTAGGTATGGTATTAAGTAGAATTGTCAAGAGCTGCTATATTGCTTTTAAGAGGCTTTTCCGCTGAGAGTAGTGGTAGCCACACATTGTTCTCAGTCAGCTTAAAGATGTTTTAGTTCAGAGATCCTAAAAAATATTTTAGTCTTATGTACGTTAAAACAGCAAAAGGAAACATAAAAATAAAAGACTAAAATATGTAACTTCCACATTAGCATAAGAACCCACATAATCCCAGCAGTGTATGCTACCACCTGCAGATTAATTACCAAAGGGACCAGCAAAGAGGGAGCAGAATGAACAGCTAAAGAGGTGGGAGAAAAGCAGAAGAGTGTAGTATCACAGGAGCACGAGGGTGAACAGTGAGAAAGAGAAACCCAAACCAAGGCAAAGAGAGAAGGGCAGAGAGGGAGAAGGGAGAGGGGAGTTGTATGCTATTCATTTTTTTTTTTAAATCCAAGCAAAAGGAACAAAAAACTTGAAACCGAAAAGACAGAAAAAGATGTACAAAATACTAATCAAAAGAAAGGTAGACACAAGGACAAAAAGTTCAATTCACCAAAAAGACATGAATGATCTAAGAAGAGAGCATGTGAAACGAGGGACTATAAATCATGTATGTGAGAAATCTGGCTTGGAAGCAACACAAATATATAGTACCTAAAGAAGGGACTTTGAGTCAAAAAAAAGATTTTTTTTTCCATTTTTTTGGTATTCTTTTCTTATTTTTGTATCGATTACACTGAACATATTCCTATGTTAATGGGAATAATTCACAATGGAGCTAAAAAAACTAAATTGGCAAGAGAAAGACAATAAGTCAGGAACGAGATAGAATGGAATCCAGAGAACTAGAGAACAGATTGAAATCTGATAGGCAAAGGCACCTGCCTTCCCTGGACTAAAATAAGAAAGCCCAGATAGAAGGACGGTTATATACTGAGTTCCAGGCCAGCCTGAACTACATAGAAAGACCTTGTCTCAAAACACCCTCAGAAAATAAATAAATAAATAAAATTTAAAATGCACTTTATCAATCTAACAACTAAACACAGATATACATGATTTAAAAGTAACATTCTAATTTGTAACAGACTTATGAGAACTTTCTTGCAGAGACAAACTTAAATCACCAGTCATTACTACAAATGTTTGTTAATTTTCCTTAAATAATAGTGAATTTTACTGCCAAACTTATTGTTTTCATACCTCTGAAGAGCTTTCATTATTGACATCCACTGTGTTTATAGGAGTTGTGGAAGAATCTAAATCAGAACCTTGAGAGCCAACTCTCCCAGGAGTCTGAAACACAGAAGAGAAAAAAAAAAAATTAAAGCAAATATTAACAATATATCCATTAGCCATGAAATAATGCAGCACTTTCATGTAAAAGTAGATGTCTTCACAATAATAATTAACAGTACTAACTATTCTTTATTCAAGACTGTCTAATACTGTATATATCAAGTTCTCTATAAGCATTCTCCTTTTCTTTATAGTTTATTTCTAACTACAATGTTCTGCAGTGCTCAACTGACTTTCACAAAATGTCTTATTTAATTATAATGATATCTCTGATAAAGGTAAAGCCTAAGTTATCTCTACAGAGGCGAAAACAGATTTAAAGCAGCTAAGTGACTCACTTATGACTGTACTGTTAACAACAACAAAAACAGAGGTCTGTGCACGCCCTACCGAGGTCCCCAGTCACGCAGAAGACACCGAATCACCCCATTGCAGACCAGCAGGTCTGGCCACGCCCTACCGAGGTCCCCAGTGGCACGGAACACACCGAATCAGCCCGCTGCAGACAAGCAGGTCTGTGCAGGCCCTACCGAGGTCCCGAGTTGGGCTGAAGACGCCCAATTACCCCACTGCAGACAGGCAGCCACCTGGTTCCACACTACAAAGACACAGAGGACCCCAGACCACCAGACCAAGGTAGTGAGTCCTGCTGCTCCCGGCTCAGAGGTAGGGGCTTCTGAGCCATCATCCCACTGCTCCTGGTCCAGAGGAAGGGGCTTCCCGGTCACCATCCCTCCCGCTGCTTCCAGCCCAGAGGAAAGGGCTTTTGGGCCACCTTCTGTCCAACTGCTTCTGGCCCAGAGGAAGGGGCTTCCGGGCCACCATCCCTCTCACCACTCCTGGCACAGAGGTAGGGGCTTCTGAGCCATCGTCCCACTGCTCCTGGTCCAGAGGAAGGGGCTTCCCGGCTTTCCCCTACACCAATGACAGACTCACTGAGAGAGAAATAGGGCAAATAATTCCTTTCACAATAGCATCCAAAAAACTGAAATACCTAGGAAT
>NW_004624750.1:13834771-13863984 GCF_000247695.1 Heterocephalus glaber | reverse complement strand
TTGGCTTCCTATTTCGCATTATCAATTATTCATTCTAATAATTGGTACATTTTAGGTATACAACATAATGACATTCATCATTGGAAATTTGCACCTTTACATAATCTCTCTTGGTTCTTATTTTTCACCCTTGCCCTTGCCCTTGCCATCAAAATTCAGTTAATTGGTCCCCTACTGAAGGTCATTTAGTTCTTTTCCAATTTGGCTACTATAAACAATGCTGCAAGTAACATGTTTGTAACGTATGTGTGAATTTGTCATTGAGGAATTTGCTAGCAGCATCTCAGAGAGTATGCACCCTTTTGGTACTCAGTTACACACTCACTAATAGTATTTAAGAATGCTGTTTTTCTTTGACCAACAAATACTGTCAAAGAATAAAAACATTCTGATTTTATTCTTACACCCTTACAACCAGATTGGCAGTTGTTATTTAGCAGTCTTTTTTTGTTGTTTTTATTAGTACATATTAACTTTATAAAATATTAGGCTTCCTCATCTGATAGTCTCTATTCTACTTTCATGTCAGAGTGCGTGTGTGTGTGTGTGTGTGTGTGTGTGTGTATAAAGATTCTACATATTAGAGAAAATATAGTATATTCATCTTTCTGAGACTGGCTTATTTTGCTGAACATGTCATTTCCATTTTCCCGAAAAATGACATTTTTGTTTCCTATGGCTGAATAATACTTTATTGTGTATGTACACATTTTCATTTTCCATTCATCCACTGACAGGCACCTAGGTTTGTTACGTATCTCGGCTACTGTGAATTGTGCTGCAGTAAACACTGGTATGCAGGAATCTCTATGGCATTCTGACTTTAATTCCACCAGCAGGGTAGATGGGTTCTTTCTTCCCTGCATCTTTGCTAGTGTTTATTGTTTTCTGTATTCTTTTTTCCACAACTTTTACTAGTATATATTGATTATAGAGATTTATGGGTTTCCTATTTTACCCAAGTCTAGAGAATATGGTGTTTTAATATATGTATGTTCAGATATGTACAGACAGACACGGAACACAGTAAGACCCTGTCTTAAAAAACAAACAAACAAAGAACAAAATAAATCACTACAGGAACAGGGAAAGGTGTGATAATGTAATATTCTTAACAGGGCACATGTGGGTCCATGCTCAAAATCCTAGCAAAAGGATTTCAAAACCAATTATAAAGCACTTTATAATCTAACAAACTCTACAGTTATGGATACTTGTTATAAAAGATATTAAGATATCATTTTCAAAGATGTACAACACAGGACTGAGGATGTAGCTAAAGGTAAAGAGCTTGCCCAGCACGTAAGGTCTGAGTTCAACCCCCAGCACTCACTACAAAAAAAAAAAAAAAATTAAAAAAGAAGTAGAACACAGATTCATAAAATCAATATCCATGCTTAATATAATCATTTTTCTATGACACAAAAACTCCTGAGAAAGACTATCCAAATAGCCAATGACAGTCATAACTCAGATTCCCAAGGAAAACACCAGTGTGAGCAAAAAGGAAGTATGAAAACACTGGCAATGATTACTGACAAAGTGCCTTCTGCTCTTAAAACCTTTTGTATTTCTAATCCTAAATCCCAATTCTTAGCCTCAAACTTCATACAAAATTTGTCTCTTAAATCCTTTTATGCCTGCTCTAAATCTTCAACCTTAAAATTAATACTCTTCATTGGAATTGCCATTACAACTCTAACACCTGACACTTGTCAAATAATTCATCTTTGCTAATTACCTTTTTCATCCTCAGTGCTGTTTTTCATTTCTACACCTTCTTAAAACTGAAGACACCCTAATCACTAACAAATCATGAAGTAGAAGACTTACTTAAGTTTTTGCAGTATGAACTTGACTTGGAAAACTTGGAAAACTCCATATAATTCTGTAAGTGCTTTTCAATCCATCATAAAACTATGTACAACAATAAGCTTCTTAATAAAATTCCACATTTAACCCTAACCCATTTTACATCAGCGTTCAGTTAAACACAGTTCCTATTTTCAGAACTGTGGGAAATTCTAGCTAGAGTCATCTACAACTTTAATGAGCAAGCAAATATAGCCACCTGTTAAATTATTAATGCTGAATGAATGCAAACCCTATTAAATTTGTTTTTCAAAGTGGCCTCTAAGAGGCCATCCACCTATTGCATCTGACTCAGCCCCTCTCCAAAATTTCTCAAGTGCTAGAACACAACTGACTTCTACTTCCTAAGTCTTTCCTGCCTAGCCTATAAGCACACATACTACACTGGGCAGGGCAAATGCATCAGAAGCATATACCTATCTAAAGGCAACTTGCTCTTCTTTTCATCAGCGTAGATCAAGTCAGTACTCCAAAAGCGAAGGTCCACCTAAATCTAAGTTTAGTGATTTAGCATGTAGAAGTTAGAATCACAAAAATACACTCAACACCCAGTTTAGGCATTTAGAAGTCTGATAAATTTAGTTAACTTTAAGTCTGAAATTCCCATTTATAAAGTGGCACTAAAAATACCAGCTTCAGCCAGGCTTGGTGGCATACGCCTAAATCCCAGCACTCAGGAGGCTGAGGCAGGAGGCTCACCAGGAGTTCAAGGTCAGCCTGGGCTACAGAGTGAGTTTAAGGCCAGCCTGAACTACACAGTGAGACCCTGTCTCATAAATAAATAAATAAATAAAAATATATCAGCTTCACCAACATGTTGTGAAGATTAAGCAATAAATGTGTTTAAATCAGAGCCTGGCATTTTGATAGATATAT
This sequence comes from Heterocephalus glaber, assembly GCF_000247695.1. The sequence goes on along the minus strand of NW_004624750.1, from coordinate 13,861,236 downwards.
TACAAATCATAGACATATTATTAAGTACATCTCCTCCCCCAAAAAAGACCTAGAATCAAAGTTTAAAAGCTGCCAGACACTCAAATATCATGATTCAATTGCATCCCCTCAAAGGGGAAGAAACTAAGCCCTAAAGAGAGTAACTGGCTTGCCTGCTAGCACTCTATCTAATTGCTAGTTGTTATCTCTGCTAATTGCACTAAAACTTAAGATTTCAAGGTTTCGATCCATATTCTCTCCAGTCTTAAAATGTTTCTTGTTCACCTCTCTGATAGCACTAGACACACTTTCTCTGATTTCAACTTCATTGATAAACCACAAAGACAGCACAAGATCATAGGTCCTTCCAGCTCCAAAACTTTCATGCCACAACTCATTTATACCCTAAGTGGCTAACTTAAAAATATGTCCACAGAAAAGAAGTCAAATATATTACAAATCTCTATACATGCTTAGTTCCCTTATGGTCATTTTCAAAACTCTAAAACCTAAGTTTCTAGTTATTAATAGTTGAATAAAAATAATTTACCTCTCCAATGCAACCAACTCAGGGTGGGGGCAGCCTAGTCGGTATGAGAATAGAAGACTAAGAAAATTACAGCAAACTATAGTAATAACTAAATTGGGTTTATAGACATCACAATAACAATGTTAAGTGAAAAAGCAAAAGCTTTAAAAACACCTCATATGTGATTAAAATTGAACTGCATATTTTAGGCAAGTCTAGAGTAGATGATTTTTTTTTACCGGAAAGTGAACTTAGGGCCTCACACTTGCCAGGTAGGCACTGCACCCCTGAGCTATATCTCCAGACAGAATATATGATGTTTTGATTCATCAAATGTGAATAAAGAGACAAAAAGCATACCAAAATAAGGATTCATAATCTAGTCATTTATTTTTCTTTCTGTCTTGAAAAATCACTACAGGAACAGGGAAAAGTAAGGACAATAAAATATTCTGAGCTGGGTGTGGCAGTGCATGCCTATAATTCCAGCACTCTGGGAGGCTGAGGCAGGAGGATCAAAACTTTGAGCCCAGCGTAGGCATTTAGTGACTGAGACCCTGTCTCAAAATAAAAAAATAAAAAGGTCTGGGGGATGTAGCTCAGGATAAAGCCTTCAATTCAGTCCCCAGCATTTAAAAAAATGAGAGAAGGGGTGGGGAGGGCATTTTAAGATTCTCCTCTTAGGGCTGGGAAAATGACACACTGTAAATGACACATGCAAAGCTAAGGTGAAAGACATATAGAACCATGTGTCAGATGGCCGCTCTGCCCTGAGCGTACTAAGAGGCAGTGAGGAGCGGGAGGAGGGTGCAGAGAAGCAAAGACCAGGCGGTGGTCTACTTCAGTGTGAGACATGGAGAACTCTTCTCCCGACACCAATACCCTAGAGACACGACTCACCACATAACAATTCCCATGTTTCTGTTACTTTGAAACCTTACGATAGATCCTCCTTTCAACTTAAACTGATTTGAGGAGGTCTGTAATCGTTGAAAATAAAAAGTATTAAACCTGATCCAAGAATTATGGAAGACATTTATTCATTTAATATTTCATTACTTTCCATTGTGTTTCCTTCAAAGTTCTTGGAAGAGTAGTCTGTGTTCCCTGTTTCTATTTTCTTATTTCCCAGTCATTTGCTTCTCCCTTTGACTTTCTTGAAACTGAAACAGGTATGATGATTATTAGGTGGGTATTTCTCAGTCTTTATTTGCCTTGACTTCTCTTCAACATTTACACATGTACACTTGCCTCCATTTTCTCCTGCATGCTGGCCTTGTATGTCCACCTGCTGAAAGACATTCTCCACTGGAGTGTCTATACCTCTAATTCACCGGCATTTTCCTCCCCAACCTGTTTCTCCTTCCCCTCTATCCTCAACCTCAGTCCATCCAATCATCCTCTCAGCTATCCAAATTACTCCCAAGTCAAGAAATACTATCCAATCTATCTCTTATTTTCTTCAGAATCCATCTACTCTCTGAATCCATCCTCATACTCTGAATTCAAGCTTTCATTATCTTCTAGACCAGCAGTAGTGAACCTATGGCACGAGTGTTGTTGTTGTTGTTTTTTCAAGAAAAAAGGTGTTAATGTATGACTTATTTTTTCCAAACTAAAACCTCAGTGTTGCCACTCTGTGATAAGTGAATTTTGGGTTACAGTTTGGGCACTCATCTCTAAAAGGGTCACTGTCTACTGAGGACCTACAGCCAGAAGTCCAGGAATTGTCATTCATTTGAGAATTGAGGCTCACGCAATAATCTTTTTCCTTTTTTCTTCTTCTTCTTTTTTAAGGGCTGAGCTTTGTAGGTCAGTGATAAAGTACTTCCGTAGCATGTAGGTGGCCCTGGGTTCAATCCCCAGCACCCTAAGGGAAAAAAGAATCTTTTTTAAAGGTTCCAAATCATTGTAATGTGTAACAACTTGGGGGTACTATAATTTTAATAATACCTAACATTTCCAAATTTTCTACCTAGTTTTTCCCTTAATGAAGTCATTTTCTCAACATAACCACCAGACAGTAATATATTTACAACATCCAAGGATCAAATACTATATTGGACCCTAGATATACCAAGAAAGAAAAGATTTCCACCCTAAAGGAACTCACAGTCTAGGATGGGAAAAGTCAATCAAACAAATTAAAAGAGCAATGTGATAAATTTTCTAAAGATATGTAGTGTAGGGCCAGGGATTTAGCTCAGTGGTTCGGCTGCCTGCCTTGCATGCACAAGGACCAGAGTTCGATTCCTGGTAGCCAAAAAAAAAAAAAAAGATATGCAGTGTCATAGCTATTATACAGTATTTGTTGAATGTTAAAGAGTACAGTGTTATGTCTTATATCTAGATGTTCCCCCAAAGCCTCATGCACTCCTAGGTAGAGCTTTTGGAAGTGATTGGATCATAGCTGTGTGACAGTGATTAGTCCACTGTTTGGTTTAGCACAGTTCTGGGTGTGGATGATGGACTTATTGAAGAGGGAAGAATCACTCTCCATGTGGATGGTACCAACCAATAGGCGTGTGGCCTGGATAAATTGTAAAGTGACAGAAAGAAGGCAGGCTTTCTGCTTTGCTGCCTTCTGCCTGCCCTGCCATGGACTGTTTCTCCTCTGCCATGCCCCTTTGCCATGCCGCCCTGTCTTGGAGCCAGCCCACTATGGAATGAAATCTCTGCAAACTATGAGCTAAAATAAACCTTTCCTTCCTTAACTTATAGTTATTGGGTATTTTGTCCTAGCAATGAGAAAGTAACTAAGACATACAATGAGTGCTTCATGAATTCTAATTCATTTAATCCTTCCTAACACTGTGAAGTAGATCCATAGGTCAAATTACAAATAAAGCAACTAGGTCTCAGAAAGCTTGAAATTTTACACAAGACTTTACCTTGGTAAGTGGAGAAAGTAAGGGCTTAAGTTATAGTCTAATTCTAAAGCCCATTCTCTTCATTAATATGAGGTGCTTTGAGAAAAAGACAAAAAGCAAAGAAATAATTCCTAGTGTAACTTGAACTGGGCCACAGCCAACTGAGAGAACAGAACAAACTGCAATAAATATAATTAGCGAAAGATGGCAATGTCAGTGCACGTGTACAGGGATACGGCGATAAGGCCCAAGCTAGTATAAAGGGACCAGAGCATTAAGGGCCTTATGTTCCAAGATAAAAAGTCTGGACATCTCCTAGGAACACTGAGTAGTCACTAATAAATTTTAGGTAAAAGAATGATTTCGATTCTTTATGCAGAGTCTAAGTAAAAGAACGATTTTAACTGATTTGCTTTTGATGAAGATTAGCTGGGGAAAATATTTTTGGAATATTTGCCTTATTACAAATTTGATCATTTAAAACCTTGCTGTGGTTCCTTACTATCTGTAAGACCAAAAACACTTCATACTACCTTTCCAGCCTCCTCTTCTATAACTATCTTTATCCACATGCAAAAATACTTAGTCCATTTACCTAGTTCTGCTCTCGCATTTACCTAGTTCTGTCTCAAAATGGCCTCTCTCCTGACCTTCCTTGCCTGAGTCACTTTCAGTCTCCACAAAGCTTTCAACAATCCCCATTCCCTGCTCTCCCCAACTCCAACCCTATCTCCAACACAGAATTTGTTACTTTTTCTGTTGTGCTGGCAAACTCTTCCTTGGTATCTTCATTGCAACATTTATCACATTATTTTATTATTCACATGGCTGTCTCCTACATTAAAACTCAAGTTTTTATCCCTGAGCCCAGCCACAGGAGTTGGCTAGTTAGCAAAGATAAATGTTCACCAATATTTTAAATAAATGTCTATGTCTATATTCTGAGTCCTCATTTACAAAGACAGAGAGAAGTTTAAAAAAGAGAACAATGTCAATATCTTTTGTTGTAACAGAACACCCAAGGCTGAGTGATTTATTTTTTAAAAGGGGTGTTACTTTGGCTCATGGTTTTGGAAGCCTAACATCAAGGCACTGGCATCTGCTAAGAGACCGGTGCTGTTCCACACATGGCAGAAGATATAGATGATTGTGAAAGAGAGTCACATGGCAAACCAGACCAAGGGGAAGTACCAAACTCACTTTATTATAACCTAATCTCACAAAACCTAATCCTGTCTCAAAAGAACTAACCGTGTCTCTTGAAAAAGACAATCCAGCCAGGCATGGTGGCACCCGCTTGTAATTCCAGCACTTGGGAAGCTGAGGCAAGAGAATCGCTGCAAATCTGAGGCCAGCCTGGGCCGCATGTTGAGCTCCAGGCCAGCCTGAACCACATAGTAAAACCCTGTCTCAAAAGCAACAACAACCAAAAAAAAAAAGACAATCTATTATTTATGAAGGCAGGGTCCCTAATGACATCATCACCTCCCAAAGGCCCCAGCTCTCAACCCCACCAAATTGAGAATCAATTTCAACATAACTTTTGGTGGGGACAAATCATTTCCAAACTACAGCATAAGGTGATTTTAAAAAGTGTTCCTTGAAAAAAATCTGGAGAATATAACTGTAATAATAAAACATCAACACTAGCAGCAGCTAAGATTTATAGAGCTGCTATGAGTTTTATGTGTATTAATTCATTTAGTTCTCACAAGAACCCTATGAAAAGGATACTATAATCATAATTATTTTCCCGAAATACAGAAAAGTCAAGCTAGGCACAGTGGTACACACCTGTAATGCCAGCCCTGGAGGCTGAGGCAGAAGGTTTGAGTTCACCAGTTTAAGACCAGCCTGGGCAACATAGTGAAACCTCAACTCAAAAACAAAGAAAATAAACAGAAAAGTCAAGTAAGTTAATCAACACCATGCAGCTAGTAATCAACCCCTGTAGTCTGGGGCTTCACAGTTCATTATTTGTTCTTGTTACTGCCTCCTCCTTCCAGTACTGGGGACTGAACCTAGGACCTCACACATTCTAAGCAAGAGTTCTATCACTGAGCTACATCCAGCCTCCTTTTTATTTATTTTGAGTCTCTGTAAATTGCCCAGGCTAGGCTTGAACTTGTTCTGCTTGTCCTCTCAGTACTGGGATTAGGGATCAGTATCTATTAGTTGTGGGGGAGGGGGGAGGGGCTACAATAATTATATAATGGAGAAATTATATAACGGGGAATAATTATATAATGGAGCAACACCCTGACCAGATAATGAAAACTAGTATCTTCTGGGGGTGAGGATGTATCACAGTGGCAGTACACTTGCCTAGCATGCATAAAGCCCTGGGTTCAATATCCAGCATCATCCAGAAAAAGAAAATTAACTTCACCTATGAAGGACAGAAAGACATCAGGAACTTCCAAATGTGATCATCTCTAAAGGACACAACATCCCCTGGCAATAATTTTTCCAAGAATGCAAAATCTCAATCTAATCACAAGGAAACTTTAAAGACAACATGAGTGACACTCTAGTTTAAAAGAAAGAAAAAAGTAGGAAAATGCCATGGTTTGAATGTGTCCTCCACAGCAATACTGGAAGGTAGGGCCTAATAGGTCATGAGGACTCTGCCTTCATGAGTGGATTAACATGATGGTTGCATGAATGGGTTCATCAGGGAGAGAGTGAGCTGCTGTGCAAGTGTGCCCCCTCTTTCTCCCTCACTCTCACTTCCACTTTCACCTTCACATCACGCACAAGACGGCCCTCATCAGATGTGGACCCTTGGTCCTGGGCTTCCCAGCCTCCAGAACTGTAAGAAATAAGTTTCTCCTTATTATAAATTACCCAGTTTGGGGCACTGTGTTACAGCAATACAAAACAGACTAACATAGAGGGGAAAACTATTCTCCAAAACTGTCATAAAATACAAGTAAATGCTGTGAAAGTATTACAGATTAAAAGTAACATAACAACTAAATATTATGTCTATGTTATGGCTGTGTCTAGATGTCCCCCCAAAGCCTCCTGCAGTCACAGGTGGAGCTTTTCAGAGGTGGCTGGATCTGGAGTTTGTGATGCTGGGATTAAAAGTGTAATGCCAGGATTAAGGGTATGTGAGTACTAAATTAGTCTACCAATTGGCTTGGCATAGTTCTGGGTGTGGATAATGGGAAGGCCCACCCTGGGTATGAGCGCTACCAGCCCTAAGGGCATGTAGCCTGGATGAAATACAAGGAACAGAAAGAGGGCTGCTGTAATCACTTGCTGCTGGCTGCTTGCTACTTCACTGCTGGCTGTCTTCTGCCTGCCTTGCTTTGCCATGGACTGTTTCTCCTCTGTGATGCCCCTCTGCTATGCCACCCTGCCTTGGAGCCAGCCAATTATGGACTAAAACCTCTACAAACTGTGACCAGAAATAAACCTTTCCTACTTTAACTTTGGGTGTCAGGTGTTTTTGTCTTAGCAACAAGAAAAATAACCAAGACGGTTTACTATTATTTTTTTTTCTTTTTTTTTTTTGTATATCCTTTTATTGGTACATTTTAGGTGTACAATATGATGACATTCATCATTGGAGATATGTACCTTTACATACTCTCTTGGATCTTATTTTTCCCCCTTCCCCTGCCCTCCCTTCAGCCCCTCCATCCCTCCCTACCTACAAAGACTTTGTTTCCATTTTTTCATTTTCTCATATTAATTCCATTCCCTTCTTTCCTTTCCCCTATCCCTCCCACTTCCCCCTCCCCTCTGCCCCTTTTCTTCCTAATTCACATTATCTATTATACCTTTTAGTCCTTATTTACACTTTCAGTTTCTCACACTAGTGAAACTATTTGGTATTTACACATGTGTGTCCTGTTTATTTCACTTACTATTATTTTTTTTGAGAGAGTCTCACTATATGGTTCAGGCTGGCCTTGAACACACTGTGTAGCCCAGGCTGGCCCCGAACATGGAGCGATCCTCCTACCTTGGCCTCTCGAATGCTAGGATTACAGGCATGTGCCACATACCCAGCATCAGTATAAATTTATAAAGTCAACAACTATGCTATATGAAACTATTTCTATACTTACTGAAGTATTCAGAAGTGACGGCCATGACTGATACTAAAATGGCTCAGAAAATACAAAATGAGAGCAAGATAATGAGAAGAGCGAGAGAAAGAAGAGATAAGAAAATGAGCAAATGATAGAGCAAATAGGGTAAAATTTTAACAATAGGTGAATCTTGACAGATATAAAAATGTTCTTTGCATTATTTTAATCTTGCGACATTTTATAAGTTTGAAATTAGTTCCAAATAAGTTATAAATACAATTACTCAGCTATACTTGTACTGTCTAATAGTGCCCTGAGCTATATGAGGCTGCTGACCAGCTGAAATATAATGAACACAAAATGTTCCAGTCATGCAAAATATACACATTTCAAATACTTAATGCAAAAAAATATAAACTAGCTCAATAATTTTTATATTGATTGTATGTAGAAATATTTTAAATATATTGGGTTAATTGAAAGAATATATTTACAATTAACTTTACTTTCTTCTTTTTACTTTTTAAAAATATGACTACCAGAAATCTTAACTTTCATGCATGACTCATGCTTGCATTAGACACAGCTGAGCTAGACAATCAAGCAAACCCACAATGTTAGGCTTCACAGGACTGCAAATTTCTCAGTTTCTTTCTGCTATAAGTACACCCCTATCTCTAAAAGTTATTTGGTTTTAGGCAACTTAAAAGTAGAAATGGTGTCTATTCACTGCTATAACCCCAGTATTTAATATTATACTAGAATCAAGTGTTACAAATAGTTGTTAAAAGGCATTATACTAAGAAAGGAGATCAGAAAGAATGAGCTCATTCTCATTTCTCATTCTTTGCTTACACAACTCTTTCCTAAAATGAAACTTATTCCTCCTCTTCTCTGAATCCACACATTCTTCAAAATCCCCTCTCAGGGCAATTTCCTTCAAGGTTACTCCCCATTCACACTACTTCATTATGATCTTTTCTCCTCTCCAGTGTACAGCCTTCACTGCCTTCGCCAATTTTCTTTAGCACTTAACATACAAGTTCTTTGAGACAGAAGTTGGGTCTCTTATTTCTCTTATTTATCTGTATCTTTCACAGTAACTAGCATAGTATGAACCATACCAGTCATTGAGCAATAGGGAAGAAATGGGAGTAAGTTGCCAAGAAAAGGAAACAGATTTGGAGCCTCAAAAATGTGGCAGTAGTCTCCAGTAGTCTTTGACATCTATTTACTGTGTTGTCTTAGATAAATCAATAAATAAATTAGTGAGTTTCTACTTCATTTTTAAAATCAGAGAGACCTGATGAACATAAAATAAGGCCTTCCCTTTCTATAATTCTGGAATAATTGAACTCTTTCTTTGGTAACATCTTTATATTCATCGGTGAAAGGAAATCTAATATACTACCCTTAAATCACAATAGTTCCTTAAGAAACAAATACTGACAGCGCCAGGGGTTTAGCTCCATGGTTTTGACTCCTGCCTCAAAAGCAAAAGGTCCCGAGTTCGATACCCAGTACCAAAAAAAAACATAGTTCACAAACTAGCTAAGGTACTAAATGCTGATAATCTTGGGCCGGGGATTTCGTCGCAAGCGCAAGGACCCGAGTTCGATCCCTGGTACCAAAAAAAAAAAAAACCAACACATAAAAATAAATAAATAAATGCTGATAATCTTTCTGGCTATCAAGCATTTTAATTTCAAGCTTTTCTTCAAAGAACTATTAAGCAAAATATTCAACCCATATATATTGGAACTACCTCACTACAGTTGTTGCTTTCCCAGACCTTTTCAAGCCTCAGAGTGGCATCTTTCTTTTAGTAATGTAATGAAGGAGGAAGAGGAGGAGGAGAAGGTAGAAAGGATGGGAAGGAGGAGAAGGAAGGACAAACAAGAAGAGGAGCAGAAACCAAATTTCTGTAAAGTACCCTGGGAACCTACTGGCAATATTCAGACTCTGCATTATAATATAAATGTATTGTCCCTTTCTTCTTTCAAAAATATTATTTAGCCAGGCGTGGTGATGCACACCTGTTATCCCAGAACCTGGGAGGCTGAAGCAGGAGGTTCCTTGTGAGTTTGAAGCCAACCTGGTTTACATGGAGAGCTCAAAGCCAGCCTGTCTCAAAAAATCAACCAATAAATAAATGAGCAATACATTGTTTAAAAGACTATTCAGAAGAAAATTATAATAGTTAAAATGAAAAGTTCATCTAAAAACAGAAGGTTAAAAAATACAATATAATTTTAAAGCATAGAGACTATTTCAAACAAACCTCTAAATCAGCGACTATAGTTTCAACCTTGTATCTTAATACCTATGCTGAGAGATGAGGTTATCAGGATAAGGTAAAATAAAATGGCTAAATACTTGTTAGTATGGTAGTAAACTAACTTAAATGAAAAATGGTAAAACAGTACTAATTAAATGGTAAAATACTTGTTAGTATATACCACCAACAGAGTTAATAAAACATATATTCTAGTTTCTGAACTAGTAAAGCAAACCACAAGATTTAAGACTTTTAACAAAATGTGCCTATTAAGTGCTGAGTATCAACACTGACTCATCACTAGATAAAAGTTGAAGTCCTTCAAAGGGACTCTAGATCCTGTCCTAATTAAGTCTCCAGCTACCAGTGTGGCTTCATTTCCCACAAATCTCTGGATATCATCTCACTTCCTAAACTTACATGCTCACCCTCCTAATACCACTTGCTGCTTTTATGACTCCACACCCTTGCATTTACTGCTCCCTCACCTGACATGCCCTTCCCTCTGTGTAAGTCTGTCTCCCGCCCCTCCCGTGCCGCCCCTCCCCTCCCGTGCCTCTGCCCCCGGAAGAATTTCCTGATTGCACCCACACCCTCCCACAAAGTGCTCCCAGGGCTCTCTTCCCCGAGCTTCAGAGCATCATAATTAAGTGTCCATCTCCCCACCCAGGCTTCGAGTTCTACATGGGAGGACCCAGACCTTATTAACCTGTTTTCCTGCCCCTACCTTGACGCCCAGCATTTGCTCAACTCCATATAACTCTACTGAACAGAAGAAAGTTACCGCAGAGAAACACTTAAAACTTTCCTATTAAAGAATGAATAAATACATTTAACACAGTGGTTCTCAACTAGGGGCAATTGTGTCCCGAGGAGACAGTTGGTAACTTCTAGAGATATTTTTGGTCATCACAATAGGGAGGAAGAGATTTGAGGGACTGCCTACAATGCTCGAGGCTGCCCCAACAACAAATTATCTGCTCACAAATGTCAACAATGCCAAGGTTAAAAAAGCTCAATTGTCAACTGACTTATTCAAATATGATTCAATAACACATCTCAGCAATAATCACAACAAATTCCAAGTCTGTAGTTTCACTTCAAACATCTGAACAGTTGATATGGATGCACTAACACTAAAAATGATCTCCCTATCCTCTCGGTGCTTAACATTAAATCAAAAATCCTAGAACACATCTCATATTTCTCAAAAACTAATCTATAACTGCCAGAAGCTACTGTCGATTCAGAAAATATTTTATTTGTACACTTCAAAGCAAATCACGGGCAAAGCAAGGTCCACTTGGGGAACTATGACAGAAACACAATCTGAGGCGAGAGGTAATCAGTTCCTCTAGGTCTGATAAAAGCACCGCAAGTAAATTAGGCACAGATGTCTTTACCGTTGAACAAAGAAACTGGAGACAGTAAAAGACATGTCCTTCCTACTGCCAAATCAATGCTTGTCAGGATTTCAAAAAACTAAGAAAACACTGGGAGAAGAATATCAAATGTCAATATAGGGGTTCGGATCAGGAGTGAATTATTTCTCCCCCCAGATATGGCAAGTTCAACACAACTTTAACATTCCGGGAGAAAGAAGAACACTCCTTCGCAGTAGAGTGTGGTGCCGCAGTCCTGTAATCCCAGCACTCTGGGAAGCTGAGGCAGGAGGATTCCAAGTTCTTTTGAGCGGCCTGGGCAGTTTAAAAGGTGCTGAGGATGTAACTGGGTGTTGGAAGGCCCTGGCTGCAAGTCGCAATACCGCAAAATAGAGGACGGTACCGCCTGTAGGAAAGGCGAGTTTATGTTATTCTGGGAGCTGATTCCTAAACAACGCTCTCCGGGCTTTCCAGGGCTCTTTTTAGCTCCAAGGTTTTTCCAGATTCTGGATTAGCGATAGTACCAGATGAAACCGAAGAAGGCTATGCCATGTAATAGGGCGGACTCATTCCCGCACAGCTAAAATAAGGTCCTGGGGTTCGAAGGGGAAAACGCATTTTCAATTAAAAAAGAAAAGACAGAAGAAGAAAGTTTACGGCGTGAGTAGCAGCGCCTTCTCATCTGCCTCTCCAGGAAGTGTCAGCGCACGGTCGGGGCCACGCCAGGCCAGGCTCTGCCCTCGGCGGTGTCCGGGGCGGCGCGGGCGAGCAGGTGCGAGGGCCGGGCCGGGCCAGGCCTGGCCGGGGTCGGGAGGGAGGGAGCAGGCGCAGCCCGCGGGGTCCCCGCCCCGGAGCCCGGGACGCGCGGGCGCCACACCCTCCAGCCCCGCGCCAGCTCCAGCCCCCGGGTGCCCGGGCCGGACGACCAGGCCTCGGCCGGGCTGCGGGGCCTAGAGCAGGAAGGCGCCGCCCGCCGCCCGCCGCCCTCCGCCGGGCCCGGCGCGGCCGCCCGCTCACGTGTGGCCGGACGGCGGTTCCACCCTTACCCGCTGCAAGATCCTCCTCAGCATGGCTCACACGCCGGCGCCGCCGCCGCCCGACTCTCCGGACCCTGGCGCGCTCCTCACTGCTTGCGGGCCTGGAGGGGACAGGGAGCAGGTCGGGGCGAGCGGTGGTGGCGGCCGCGAAGGCTGCCCCGACTTCCCCACAGGCGGCGGGAGGGAGCGAGCGCGAGGGCGACGCGGCACCAGCGAGCGCCCGCCCGCCTGGCCGCCCCCGTAACTGACAGCGGGGCGGGCCCGCCCGCGGCAGCCGAGGGGCGGAGCCGACACCGCCCCGCCTCCAGGCCCGTCCATCCGCGGGGGCGGGGCGAAAGGGGCCGGCCCAGGTCTGCGGCCAATCGCAAGCGGCGGGCGCGGGGGCGGCTGCGTGACGGACAGACGGCAGGACGGTGGCGCTGCGGCTCCTTCCGGCGGGCTGGAGGACGCCGGGCTTCCCAGTGCACGACCGGGCTCCGACGGAGGACCGCGCCCGCGTACCTGTTGCTTTCCAGCCAGCGTAACCGGAGACCTCCGGTGTCCAGCCTGCGGGTGTCCCGGGCGCCGGCGGGAGCAGGGGACGCCCGCATGATGCCACTGGCGGCTGCGCTTCAGCCTGTTTTGTAAAATGTGTCAGTGAGCCCCTTCTCGGGACGGCTCCTGCCTGGGGACACTTCAGGGAGCCCGAGCCAGATCCAGATTCGTGCAATGATAGCTCAGCCCCTGGTCCGCAGAGGACAGACCCGCTCGCCTGCGTACCCAACTGGGCTGCTGGGCTTCCCTCTGCTTTTCCAGCCCCTCTGCCTTCCTGCTTCCCATTCCAGCCACAGTGAGGAACCAGGAAAACGGATGAGAAGAAGCTAGAATTTGAATTGGCAGGAAAAGTTTGGGGTTGTCCTTTTGGACCATGACACTATTTACTGGGCCGGTGTCACTTTCCAAAGCCCATTCTTAGCCTCTTCTGAGGAATGTTAAGTCCTATTCTGGTAATAGGTGCATCAATAAAACGTCATTAATACCTATGTTATCTATCTTAATCTGTAATGAAAAAAAGGTTGCAGATAATCACGTGTCCAAACAAGATGTGGACTTGGAACTGACCTCGAGACACAATGTTACTGTTTAAACTTGAAAATCAAAGCTCCTGTCCCCTACCATTCTGCCAGTGTTCACAAGCCAAGGAACTCAACTTTCACCCTGGGCTGGAGGAGGGAAAAAAGGCTTTCATGTTGCTGAAATGGGAAGAAGAAAGCATAATGGATTAACCTTGCCCAAGACGGTCAGCACCTTGAAGTCTGTGAAGCTTAATGGGAAAGTACACTGAAAAGATGCAGCAAACTATTATTTTCACATGAGTTAATGAATGTGAAAGTATTTTGTAAAGTGTAAAAGATTATATAATATGTATTTCCCAAATATATTTTGTTTTTTACTGTATATTCATCTGTGTACTGCCTCAATCGTGCCTACAATTGATATATTATTAATTACTATTGATAAGCCACTTATATAGCAAACACTTTTCCATCTTTTTAGACACAAGGAGCTTTATTCAGACAATATGAGAAACATTCTCAATGACACAAGGTGATAAAAGTGACTTTTGTTTTTCAAATTTTACTTTAAAGCTTCTTTTTTTTTTGGTACCGAGGATTGAACTCTGGACCTTGCGCTTGCGAGGCAGGTGGTGGAACCACTGAGCTAAATACCTGGCCCACTTTAAAACTTCTTACTAGTGGCACGTGCCATGTCCCTCTTGCCTGGAATTCTTACATAGAATCTTTTCATTATTATAATAAGCTCTCTACTCCTCATCTAGACAGGTTCAGAAATCTTTGTACTCCCTTGCAGCTTATATCACTGGACTAATATGCCAGAGAACTTAATTACTCCCAAAGAAAATAAGCTGTAGTAGAGATATAATCATGTAAGAATGCCCTTCACTAATCCTACACATAGCAATCGTGCTTACCCTACTCATTTGTGACCACTAATTCTTCACTCGTCTCTCATTTAAATTAACATCCCCACAATCATCACTTCTTTGACCTGCATCAAGACCTCCAATCCACTGGGCTCTTTTACTTTCTTTCAGTCATTTCTCACCTATATCAAAACCCACCTTGAAGTGCATGATCCAACTTTAGGTTGCACACTGTACATATGCTTTACTTCTCCATTTCCCATTGTTTTCATCTAGCACAATCTAAAACCTGGTTAAACCCAACTGTCTACCTGCTGTGCTGCATGAGAGCAACTGATTCTCACTAGAGATGTACATACATAACGAGGGTTATTGGTCTCCATTCACATTAATGGCCGCAGGACTCAGGCATTCAACAATGATGAAAAGAAAGGAAGGGTAGAGGAATGGAACAGAAGGGCAGGGGAGGCAAAAGGAAAGAAAGGAAGGAAGGATGGGAGGGAGAAAGACAAATTTCAGACAGGTTTTGGTAATACAATAATTAGATAAATCTTCCAAAGTATGTAGACTTTTGCTCAGACTGTGGTGATTTAAAACATACCTGCCAATTTTTTTACTCTCTTCCCACCAAAAGGTAGAATCTAATTCTCCACTTGAAAGTAGGGTAGATTTAGTGGCTTGTTTGCAATGACTAGAATGTGGTGGAACTGACAGGGCATGACTTTTGAGGCCAGCATAGAACTGTTTAACAAAAATGAGTGAAGTGTTTTATTATGTAGTTGTTCTCCCAATATACCTCCAAAATAAGTGTTTTTTGAAAATCACATCCTATAAATTAATTAGTTTCTTATTGTGAATGTGTAGAGATGCACAATTTTAAGTAAAAGCTACTTTTTTATTAGTGTTATTTTTATTGACAATAATTATACATGTTTGCCAGGTAATGTGATGTTTTGAAGTACATGTCATGGGTCATGATCAAATCAAGGTGAGTGGCATATCATCACCTTAAACTTTTATCATTTCTTTATGGTTAGCACACTCAAAATCCTCTCTTCTATTGTGAGATATACCATACTTTCTTGTGAACTCTTTACCCTGCTGTGCTATAGAATTCCAGAACTTACTCTTTCTATGTACCTGTATCATTGTACCTGTGGACCAACCACTCTCTTCTCCCCTACCCCCTTTTCATCTCTAGTAATTACTGTTCTCAAATTTTATTAGACCAACTGGTTTTTTAAGATTCCACAAAGTGAGGTCATACGGTGTTTATGTGTCTAGACATGCAAAATTTTCAAGACTGTATCTGTTTTGTTAGCTGGGCGAGGTGGCACAGGTCTATAATCCCAGCACTCTGGGAGACTAAGGCAGGAGGATCACAAGTTGGAGCCCAGCCTGGACAATCTAGCAGCATAGTGAGACCTTGTTTGGAGATCAAAAACTAAAAAAGGCACTGGGGGTGTAACTCAGTAGAAAGGCCCTGGGTTCAATCTCTAGTACCAAAAATTAATTAATAATATATCTATTTCTTTCTTCCCTTTCTAAATATTAAAAAGATGAAGATTATTACTCTGCCCAATTATGTGATTGAGAGAAAAACTCCAATCTTGCTGTTAACATATAATATAACAAAAGGTAGTCATGCCCAATTATGTAGAAGGTTGGCAGGTTACATCTCCTACTTCCTTAGTCCATGTTATATCATATGGTAGACAGATAGGCAGAGTCCCCAGTGTCAAATCCATGGGAAGAGGTCCTCTCTACAATATGACCGTATAATTTCCTAGTTGTAGTCAACCCAGTTGCAGCAACAGGAAGGCCAGCTGGGAAAAGCATAGCAGCGGTGTTTACAGCGATACAGTAAAACAGGCACTAAAACACATATTGCTGCCCTCCTGAACCACCCAGTCACACACTAGAACAGCTCCACTTTGAACAGACTTAGCCAGCATGCATGCAGAAGAGTGATGGGCATCATTGATTTCAATAATTTTGGCTAAGCAAGGTGGGCTACCCCTGGGCTGACAACTACAGGACTGTGATCATACAGCCCCACACATTTGCAAAGGGTTATCAGCCACTCTGTGGCTTTTATCGGTCTACTGTCTATTTGCTGGTGATCCCCAAGTCCAGCATAGATCTCTTCTGAATATGAAATCTGACTGTTCAACAGCCTATGGAACAAATCCATTAGATATCTTAGGAAATCCTGCAGCTCAATCCAAAAGTCTCAACTCCAAACCGAATGCATCATCTTTTTCTCTGTACCTTTCCTGCCCTTCCCTCTGAGCTTCTAGGATCCTATTTGAGTGCTTGCTACCACTATGCCCAAATTAGAAATCTAAACACCAGCCTTGTCTGTTCGCTTTTTGCTTCTGCTTATATGCAACTAATGAGCTAGTCCTATAAATTCTACCTCACTACACTGCATTTTTGTGCCACCTCTTTTTAACCTGGGTTGCTACCTCTCCTCTCTGCCTTTGATCTTACATCCCTCCAACTCATTCTCCACACTAGTCAGAGTAACCTTGCTGAGCCAGGCATGGTGGTGCACTCCTGTATTCCCAGCACTAGGGAGACTGAGGCAGAATGATGGCTGTGAGTTCAAGGCCAGCCTAGCCTACGGGGTGAGTTCAAGGCCAGCCTAGCCTACAGAGTGAGACCCTGTCTCAAAAAAACAAACCAAACCAAACCAAAATCAAAAGAAGAATGATTTTGCTAAAGCACAAGTCTGACCTTCATTCCCCTGCTTAAAATTCTCACCAAGTTCCCCAGTTTGAAGACAAACACCCAAACTCTTTTTTGTGGCTTTCAAGGACTTCACATGCTCTTTCCCCAGCTATGGTCCTGACCTCATCTCTTGACATCTTTTTCTTTACACTGTGCACATCAGGCATGCTGAACTAATTGCAGTTTTCTGAATTCATCACGGTCTCTCCCTTACTCCATTACATACATGAGGGGTAATCAAATAATAAAGTGAATGTTTAAATTAAAAACTCATATTAGAGTGAAAGACACATTGCCCAGCGTGGTGGGATAAGTGTGCTCAAAATGAGGGAGGGTATTTAAAAAGGATTAATGACAATGTACTTTCACTGTAATAATTGCCTTATTTCCAGGGATTTAGCTCAATGGTTTTGCCACCTGCTGCGCAAGCGCAAGGACCCAAGTTCGATCCCCAGTACAAAAATAATAATAATAATAATAATAATTGCCTTATTTAAATATTCACCATGTTCTTTCATTACCCTTCACTGATCAAAATTTCTATCAAATTAAAATATTATGGTGTGTCCTCATCCACATTATTCACCTGAACTGACACTGTGAGACTTTTGGCCCTTCCCCTAAGTCAAAAAAAATGACCATGAAACATAAATGTTTTGAATCAATTCAGGACATCACAACAGTTCAACTAAAGACAAAGGAGGACTTCTGGAACTGCTTCGGAAAGTAGCGAGCACAGTGGGTAAGTGCTTTGAGGATTACTGGCAATGTGTCTTTTATTGTAATTTTAAAATTTTTTTGAATATTCGCTCTATTTCTTTTTGTTTGTTTGGTACCAGGGATCAAACTCGGGTCCTTGTGCTTGAGAGGCAAGTGGCGGAACCACTGAGCTAAATCCCCGGCCCATATTCACTCTATTTTTGATCACACCACACACGCTGTTTCCATTTGCCTGGAGTGTTCCCTGCTCTCATCCTTTACCTGTCTGATTCCTACTCACCCCCAGGTCTCCCTCTCCCAAACTGAGTGACACGGTCTGAGTATACTTACATTTTTCTACTCAACCCTGTTATAAAGTAGAAAAGACCTTGGGTCACAGACTCAAAACACTAGACCACACAAGAAGTTTGCCTCTAAAGTTCAACACACAACTGCCTCTTCCTCTTCACCTGAATGCGTCCTCCCAATAGTTTTTGATTGTAAATGATTATCATTCCAGTTATGAGTCCCATGCAGTTTTGTCTTTAGAGAATGAATGCTGGGCCAGGGATTTAGCTCAGTGGTTCCTGTGCCTGTCACGCAAGCGCATGGTCCCAAGTTCGATCCCTGGTACCAAAAAAAAAAAAAAGAATGCTGTGGTCCCATTTTGCAACCACAAGTGACAAATTATTACATTACAAAACAACAGTCCAGTCTCTATCAAACTAGATAGGATGAGTCTGCCAAGGGAAGAACTTAATTTAAACATGCTAACAAAAATTCAAGTTTTTGCTGCCTGCTGCACAAGCTCAAGGACCCAAGTTCTATCCCCGGTACCAAAAAAAAAAAAAAAAAAATCAAGTTTTGAGCCTACAAAGCAAAGACTCAGAGCCTGCAACACAGTAAATTTACCAATGTCAATAAGCTTCCTGAAGGCTCTTGACAGCCAGCTGGCCCTCCTAGGTGACATCATTAGGTTGGCGAGTTGTGTAGTTTAGACCCACAGCATTTCCATCTCCCCTGGTGAGTGGAAACTCACTGGTAGAAGATTCCAGAGCCCTTCTACTTCTAACAGTACTTTGCTTAAGGCCATGGGTTACTTAAAATAGTCTGAAAATTTAAAGTAGTATATTGTAGTCATGGCTCAAATAAACAAATAAACAAATAAATGCTCCTTTGTAAAATGCTGATCTGAAAATGTCTTGCCAGCACAGAGCATGGAGGAGGCATGAGAGGAGAATGGAGATGATAATAGATTTTAGTGAATATGATTGTTTTCAATAGTTAAATTATTGTTTTGTATAAAAATATTCTGGGTGAAAGAAACCCCCCTTTATATCTATTGTACTAAAAGAAGAGTGAGAGTTTTGTTTATTAAAGGAGAAAAACTTACTTCATAACTCATGACAATAATCTTTTTGTACCGGGGATGGAACTCCGGGCTTGCCTTTGCAAGGCAGGCAGTGGAACCACTGAACTAAATCCCCGGTGACAATAATCTTTTTTTATGTTATCACTTCTAAGTGATATTAAAAGAAAGTTTCACTTCAACATTAGGGAGATAACAAGCACTATACACATTTTAAAAACTTGTCAGGAACTCTTTCCTGTTTCCGGCTGCGCGGAGTCAGGTCGTGTGTCTGAGAAATCCCAAAGTTGAAACTTTTCTTCCAGTGCCTGAGGCCACCCCCGGCAGACTTGCAGCTGTCACCATGCCACAAAATGAATATATTGAGTTACACCGTAAACGTTACGGGTATCGTTTCGATTACCATGAGAAAAAGAGAAAGGAGGAAAGTCGAGAGGTTCATGAACGTTCAAAGAAGGCAAAAAAAAATGATTGGCCTAAAGGCTAAGCTCTACCATAAATAGCGCCATGCCGAGAAAATACAAATGAAGAAGACTATCAAGATGCATGAAAAGAGAAACACCAAACCAAAGAATGATGAAAAGACTCCTCAGGGAGCAGTACCTGCCTATCTGCTAGACCGAGAGGGACAGTCTCGGGCAAAAGTACTTTCCAACATGATTAAACAAAAAAGAAAAGAAAAGGCAGGAAAATGGGAAGTCCCTCTCCCCAAAGTTCGTGCACAGGGAGAGACAGAAGTATTGAAAGTTATTCGAACTGGAAAGAGAAAAAAGAAGGCATGGAAGAGGATGGTTACTAAAGTCTGCTTTGTTGGAGATGGCTTTACAAGAAAACCACCAAAATACGAAAGGTTCATTAGGCCAATGGGCTTACGTTTCAAGAAGGCTCATGTAACACATCCTGAACTGAAAGCCACCTTTTGCCTGCCAATACTTGGTGTGAAAAAAAAATCCTTCATCACCACTATATATAACTTTGGGTGTTATTACCAAAGGTACAGTGATTGAAGTGAACATGAGCGAGTTGGGCCTTGTGACACAAGGAGGCAAGGTTATTTGGGGTAAATATGCCCAGGTAACCAACAATCCTGAAAATGATGGATGCATCAATGCAGTCTTACTGGTTTGAGAGATGTTTCATACAATTTCTTACACTTATTGAAGACTACAGACCAATGAGGAAAACCACCATTACTGTGAATACTACCACAGCTTTTGTAACTGCAGTCATCAAGAGAATTATTTATTAAATTGTAAGAACATTAAAAAAAAAAAAAAACTTGTCAGGATAATGCTTTAATAAGCATTATAAGGTTACTTGGCTATAGGACCCAAAAATAAAGTTTATTGAAAGATTTTGGAAATATATTAGATGGACATTTGTTTGATTAAATAATAAAAATTAAAGATCAACTTTGAGAAAATACACCTTTTCTTTTTTAGTTCCCTACTGCCTTTCTCCAGGTTGTGAAGCACAGTGCGGCCTTCAAGAAAAATGACTAAATTGCCCAAATCCACATTTCACAAGAAACTGTACTGTGTATACCAGATTGTTTGTTTGGTTGGTTGGTTTGATTTTTGACAGAGACTCACTCTATAATTCACGCTGGCCTCGAACTCATGGCAATCATCCTGCCTCAGCCTCAGAGTACCAGGAATACAGATATGCATCACCGCACCTGGCATATGATCTTTTTCTATTATGAAACAGTGGGGAAAATTTAAAGCTAATGGATAATTGAGATTTGCAGTGGGATGTAAGTGGAAAAAATATTTAAATTCTCTTCTGCTGTATATTGAAGAAAAATTCTGAGATTATGTATAACCAATATACTGGACCAATGAGAGAGAGAGAGAGAGGCTGGATTCCAGTCCAACCCTGTAGTGGAGCAATTTTAAGTTGAAAAGAGGAAAATAACTATTTTCTTCCTCCATATTGAGAAACTTGCTGAATTTAAAATACTGTGAGGTAGAATAGAATAAAGGGACCATTGTATCCTCGATATTTGGAAAGAGCCAGTCATTTTTCAAGACTTCAGACAGTTGGATCGACCGAGTCATTTTTCAAGCCTGCATAATAGTTTCAGACCTCACTGGAAAATTGGCTTGAATAAATGTGCTAACTGTTTAAAGGAAACCATATCTATTTTTGTTTGGTTTTATTTTGTTGTGTTTTTAACCTTTTGGCTTGTTTCGGTGTGGAGAAGTATTGACTACTAAAGTTTGGGATAAGTATAAATCCTCTAAAGAAATGCCTACCAGAGGTTTCCATAGTATTATAACTTGCTTGGTCAAGTGACCGTGTATCTTAGGATGCTCTTTTTTCATGCAAGAGAAGTACAATTTGTTATGTAGCTTTGACTGGACAATGAAATTTTCCATAGTTGTAAAATGTTCTGTAATTCAATAAAATAAGGAAAAAATATAGGACTATCCATTTTGATTTGAAAGAAACGTTAGTAAGTCAAAGTGTTCAATGTTGAGAAACATTACCCTATTGAACATTACAAACACTGGATGAGTTTCTTGCTGTTTTATTTTGCTTTCTGAAACAGGGTATAATTCAGGCTGGCCTTGAGCTCCCAACAATCCTGCCTCAGCCTCCCAAGTGCTGGCGTTATGTGTGTACTGCCATGCCTGTCTCTGGGTAAGATAGGAGCTTGCAATGGTTCCTTACTTGGCTACATACCTTACATACTGTAACTTTTCATTGCTAAGAGAAAATAACTAAATAGAGTCCTTGTAGCTAAGAGTTATTGAGCACTTGATGGCACTGTTCTAAGCTTCTTCCTTATTTATCATTCTTACATTAGTTGTTGTTCCTCACAACAGTCCTGTGAGATAGAAAGCCAGGTTTGGAGATGTTAAGTAACTTGCCAAATACCAAGAAGTGATTGAGCCAAGATGGGAAAGCAGGCAGCCTGATGTCAGAGCCTGTCCTGTGAAGGATTTCAAATCTGTGAATACTAACGTACTACTCGTGCTAGTATTATTTTGTGAGGTTGTGTGTTTTATTTATTTACTTACTTATCTATATATTTTTAAAACCTCCCCATAGATTTCATCATATATAACTGTGTGGTCTTCATAATTTCCATTCTTAATCCCTTCATCAACATTAGACTGTTCAAAAGCTCAGTCCATGAGCAGAGCAAGGTGGTGCACTCCTGTAATCTCAGCACTCAGGAGGCTGAATCAGGAAGATTGCCATGAGTTCAAGGGAAGCCTGAAATACATAGCAAGACTGTCTTAAAACAAACAAACAAAAAACAATCTACAAAATTTCATTTTTAATTTGCTTTTATTTTAAATACTTGTTTATTTGCTCATTGAAGTTAAGTGGCAAATTAGAAAGCTACTAATTGTATTCTGTACATCAGTGATGGAGAGGGTTGTTTTGGTTGGGTGTGGTTTGGTTTTGGTTTCAATTTTGGTTTGATTGGCTTTTTCTGTTGTGGTTGTCATTTGCTTATTGTGTTATTAGGGATTGAATCCAGAGACCACTGCTGTATCCCCAACCCTTTTGAGGAAGAGTCTTGCTATGTTGCCCACACTGGCTTTGAACTTTCCATTCCCCCAGTTAGCCTCCCCAGTAGATGGGCTTACAGGCATGAGCCACCCTGGCTCATGGCTTCAATGTGTAATTTTTAAAAGGCTAAAAACCAAGGCTCTAATGGTACATATCTAAAAAGTCAAAGAGCTTATGAATAAGAGAGAAAGCAGGATGATAAAGCCAAATCAAAGGGTAATAGAACTGACAGATGCACTTATAGTCACTGGGGAAAAAAATGCTAGAATAAGATTACTAATTTACACAAAAGCAGGATAATGCTCCATATGGCAGTAACACTAAGTGTTGGGCTGTAATTTATTTTACACAACACAAACTATCCTCATCTCAATGGAACAAAGGTTGTTTGCACTGCTATTACACCAGGATTATTAACATCACTATGGGCACAATTTACTGTGTATTCTTACAGCTATCTTTACTAATTATCTCAACGAGATTGCGTATTTTACACAGTGACATTGTTTATTGACTGCTTCCTTCACTAGAATAGAAAAGTAGGGCATTTCCTCTTCTGCATGCTGCTATATTCTCAGTGTGCAGAAAACTGCCTGGCATATACAGAGTACTCCAAAATACGCATGGGATGAATAAATGGTTTAAAAAAAAGGAGGGAGTGGTTCATGAGGCTTTTAAAACACAAATCCTTTCTTTGAAAAATGTAAAGTGGATGAACCTAAAGCAAATTAAAAAGTAAAGCGAGTCAGTTGCCTGACGGACAGCCAAGCTCTGGTATTGGAATCTCCTGTCCCTCTTTTGATGAAGAGATAATAGTATAAGAGGAATCAATGAGACAGGAGCCAAGATTCTATTAGGCAGTAAGGATAACGGCCCTGAAATAGAGCCAGGAAGCCCAGAATGGAGTCTGCTGAGTCACCACCACTCTCCAGGGGCCTTACAGAAACATTTGTCAGCTGTCCCTCCGCTGTCTGAGACCTCGCCAGAGCATGAGCAGACAGGCCATCGGCTCAAGGGTGCATGGGCCCTCTATGGACACGGCATGAACACTGCATACATAGATTGCATCTTAAAAGGTATGTGGTCTCCTATAGGATAGAGATTATATCACTTACACAATGGCAAGAGCTGCCTTCTAAATCCCTTAGAAACCCCTACACAAAGGGGCCTCATGGGTGTCCCACTCAGAATCCCTCCCAGCTAACAAGATCTTTGCTTCCCTCCCTTTATGTCTTTTACTTTCTTGTCTGTGTAGCTTTTGACTGAATTTGCTTGCGCCCTGCCTCCTCTGCCCATGGTTCCATTCTTCATCACTGTGGACCATCTCCTTGACCTTCCTGTAACATAATTTGGGGCTCAGCGGGGATTCCAAGGGAAGGTAAGTGAAGACGTCTTTTCCCTATGCTCCTTCCTTTGACGCTGCAGCGTTCTGCTCAGCACAGTACCAGGACCCCACTGGCTAATTGAAGGTGGTTAGCACAGTTGCTGATCTTGGCATCTCAGGGGATGGGTTTCACTGATACGGGCTGAACTGATCCCCCTCTAACATGGGGGGAGGGAACTTCGGTCCAGTCTTGCCTCATTTTCCTTCCCAATTTGATCCTTCTGCTGGCAAGGAAGTGATCTCAGACCTTAGTGCGCTTTGTCTCTGTGGCTGACAGTCCTCAGACATATTGCTCCACAGGCATTAGAGGGAACAGAGCACCTTTATCTATCATGACTCCTGTCCTTGGCAAGCTAAGCCAAAAGGAAAGAAAGAGTGTATATCTTGTTGTTTCATCTTAATTGTCTAGTTGTACTCTTGTGGGCCTGGGTCAGATAGATAAAATCCATTAGGGCTTTGGTCTTTTCAAAAAACTCCCATAAAAGGACAACTCAATCATGGGACACGCAACTCCCCGCATCAGCTAGGTTTGTGTTTTATGTTTGTGCAACGAAATGATAAAATGTCTTTGTCATACAATATTTTCCTGAACTCTGAAGGTTTTGCCCTGGTTGCTTGTGAGTTCTGGAGGCCTTGCCTTTGTCTCCCTTCTGGGCCACATTCTTCCTGTCAAACTCTTCTTCCAACACCCTCACCTGTCAGATTGCCCTCCTAGCTTCCAAAATGGCAGGTAAAGGGGTTCTTTTAAACAAAGACTCTGGCTTTCATTTCTGATGTCAATGGAAAAAATAGCTCTTGAGTGGTATGCAGCCTGCACTGGGTCCTGACAGAAAGCAAAGTTGGGGTCAGCTCCTCTCTAGGGATGCCAGGCTAGGGAACAACCCTTCCTGGCAAACTCCAAGAATTTAATAAGAGCCCCCTGGGACAAACCTCAGCTGATAAATTAACTTTTAGATTCCAATTTAAGTTGGTGGGGTTTTTTTTCTCCCTAACTGACATGCTTAAAACATTTCTTGTGCATTGGGATAATTCTTAAACTATAATTATGGGATTAACTTGCTCTTCTGCTCCCTTCTGCTTGGGCTTAGATAAGGATGCTATTCAAGGCAGCTTAGAGATCTGTTGGTCAGCCGGTCCTCATTACAATGCAAAGATCTATAAACCCACTTTGGAGCAAGAGGAAAGAAATGTACTAGGGATGTTATAAAACAAGCCACTAGGCTTGTTGCAGAAAGAAACCAGTAAGATGGAAAAAATACATTAAAAAGTTATAAAGATATAGTTTTGGTAGGGGAAGATTTTATATGATAAGATTTTGCCCTACCATGATAAAAAAAAAAAAAAGAAAAGCGGAAAAACTAGGAGGTCCAAGTATATCAAGAAAGGTTTTTAGAGGATAAAGTTTATTTTTAAAATATGTGTTTGGTTGTTTTAAGTTTTTGCTCTTAGATGGCTAAACAGCTATTACAATGACTCTCAGATCTTAATCACCCCTCCCCAGATCCCAGCTCCCCTCTCTCATCTGATGGTCAGCAGTGGTCCTCCTTTATTGTCTCCTGTGTTGGAGATGCAAAGACAAGGGACACCACAGCTGAGTAAAATTTCCTGTCCTCTTAGGTGGGAACAATGTAAGGGGCACATGCTAGCAACAGCCCAATATACAGGTGACCACCTCAATCTGGTTGAAAACTCTGGTTTGAGTTCATGTTTGATGGTAAATCCAGCCCTAAAAACAATGCTTAAATAACTGCATTCCTGGCTTTATGTCTGCCAGGACCCTGTCCCACTTTAGCCTTGATTGCCCTTCGGCACATAAGAGAGTTTAACAACTAACCTTCAGTTTCACTTACAGAGAGGGTATTTCACTTCTTTTGGGTAAAGGACGTCCAACTTCTGACCACAAGCAAAGGGCTTCATGGACACAAGGGAAGTCGAAGGGCATTTTGCTGATCGAACTGACTAATCTGATACCCTCCATCTCGATCCTAGTCTGTAATCACTTGCAACTAGGGCCTCACAGGTAGCCAACAGACACTTTGGCCAGGGACTACTTCAACAGAGAAAACAAGAAATCCCCTCTCTCCCTTTGACGTTTTTTTAAAAAATAGAAAGCTTGGTCTCAGGTCTTAAAATACACCTTCAGAAACTGGGACTCCTTTGAATCCCAGACCCCAAAAATGTGCCATCTGACCTTTTGCACCCACTCCTGGCATTGCTACCGAGAGACAAAATTAGAAGAGGGCCTCAGCCTCAGTTCTCCAATTAGAAAAATACTCCCTTAAGACAAAACTATCTCAGGTCTGCCGATGCCCTATCGAGGTCGCGAGTCACATGGAACACGCTGAATCAGCCCACTGCAGACAGGCAGGTCTGCGGACGCCATAGCAATGTCGTGAGTTGCACGGAACATGCCGAATCAGCCTGCGCCCCAGCAGCAATCCACTGGACACCCCCCACCCCCACTCCTCTGGCCTCTTCTCTGTACAGCCACCTGGTTCCACACTACAAAGACGCACAGAACACCGGACCACCAGACCACTGTACTGGGTAAATTGGAGTCATCTTCACCTCCCATCAGGACCAGGACTATCTTCAGGGGAAGGGCAGCTGGAACCTGCAATACAACTCTGCAGAGTTCAACCCTACAGGAGGACAGGGAGCTCAACTTGGGACTTGCAGTCAGAAATCTCCCAGAATCTCACGGGTC
>NW_004624750.1:13792116-13819331 GCF_000247695.1 Heterocephalus glaber | reverse complement strand
AAATTGAACAACACACTTCTGAATAACCAATGGGTCACAGAGGAAATTAAAGAAGAAATCAGACAGTTCCTTCAATTAAATGACAATGATAATACAACATAGGAATAGGAATGTAGAATAGGATTAGCTCCTGAGAGAGAGACAGGAGGGGTCTTGAAGGGGTTGCCAAGGATCTCTCTTCTCTTAGAAAGTTTTATGGAGCAAAATCACAAGGTAGGTGCTAAATGGGTCAAAACTATAATCAACCAATAAGATTGCAGGTATAGCCACTTGGCTGATATTGATCCAATCGTAGCAGGGTCATGTGGATGACATCACTAACCTTGGTCTATAATCCATAGTCTTAGTCTTGTCTTTAGTCTTAGTTTAGTAGCCTTAGTCTTAATCTTGGTCTTAGTGGGTAGGAAAAGATGGCCCACCTTTAATGAGATAATGGTTTATTTATATGGGAAATCTCAAAAGGGTGGTATCAATAATCTCAAACTTCCCTTTGTCCCTTAGGGAAGTACATAAATCTGCTCCTGTGACTTTAATCTTTTCTAGATGTGCCTTCAGCCACAGTTGTGATGTGTTCTCATCTTCTGCACTGACTCCCTTGAGGTCCCAGCCCTGTCTGACCCCCTGTAATATTTCTACCTAACTTAGCTGTCTCTGATACTGGGTGTCTCACCTGGAGTTGGCTTCTCCAGATGGCCCTCTCTTTGCCCTCCATAGCACAGGACCATTGTCCAAACTGCTGTGTATTTGCCACATGGTATTGAAAAAGTTAATTCTGTACAAACTGAGCTCATGGTTTCATGAAAATCAAAGAATGAAGTCCGGGACCTGAAGGAGGAATTTAGGTGAGTTTTCATTGGAAATAAGAAGGCCAAAAAACCAAACACAAACACAAACAAACAGAAAGGCTTCTGTTTTCTCCAGGAGGAGAATCCCAAAAGTCAAATTTCCACAAGGCCTCTGGGTTCCAAACTTTTTATGGATAAGTGGAACATGGGAATTGCTCAATTGTTTAGTGGCCACGTATTGTAGGTGGCTCTGTGGGTTTAAAATGACCAGTCAGAACTCCAGCTCTCTAACCCATTTATTCACCATGTATGATTTAAAGGAAACAGAGTTTAAAGAAAAGTTGGTTATTTTTCCATTTTAAATTTCTGGAATCTCAGGAATGTAGTAGGGAGGAGCTGCATTCCTTTTAGTGGGGTGGGTGACTGCATTCCATGCTGAGCAAGGAGGCTATCTCTTAGTACAAAGTCCTTAGTTCACTGCCTAGTCTTATTTTAATTCTTATCCATATGATGGATCACCCAACTCTATCTCAGGTCCTTCCCCTAGCTCGCTACCTTATTGATAAGCTTTACTAAATAAACTTTTTCTTTATATTAGCACACTGATGATTATAGCTACCTGTCCATAGAATACAGACTCCATATATTCAGATTCATTTAAGAATCTTCGTTGAACATCCTTCTTTTCTTTCTTTCTTTCTTCTTTCTTTCTTCCTTTCTTCCTTTCTTTTTCTTCCTTCCTCCCTTCCTTCCTTTCTTTTTTGAAAGAAGGGGTTTATTTTGGCTCATATGAACAGTCTTTCTTGTGTGCCCATGCTGATCAAGGGCTGTGTTAGACATGACAATTAAAATTGAACAAAATAAATGTGATTTTGAATTTTAGGAGTGATAGGTCTCCCACCACCTCAGCAGCTATTATGTATAGTAGCTGCCCTCTTCCTATGGTGCCTTGCCCCCTCCCCTGTGTGACATCATGCCAAGATGGTTGCTCCCACCAAAGAATAAACCCTTCTTCCCAGCATGCCCCTGTTCCCACCTAGAAAATAACCTAATACTCGCTCACCTCCTACCACCTAGTGACATCACTGGCTCCTCCATTCCCTAGTCACTACCTCACTCAACCCCACCTCAGTCCCTACAAACCCCACCCCAGTCTCTATAAAAGACTCTCCCTGCCCCGACCATATTGCTTTTGTCTTTCCTTTGTTCAGAGACAGCCTGGCAGATCTATTCCCCTAATAAAGGCTTGTTGTGGCCTGGTCTGGTCTTGGTCTTCGGCCCTTTTACCTGACAAGGAGGGGTGTCATCTTCCAAGGACAAGAGTCATTACAAATAAATCAACAGGAAAAGTAGGAGATTGCAAATGTCTTATGAAGGAAAAAACTAGTCCTGAACTATATGGAAGGCAGACTGAGCGAGGGTTTAGCAAAGCTTCTCCAAGGAACCTGTGCTTAATCAGGCCCGTGACTAGGAGTTGTTCAGGTTGCTATTCTGGTTTGAGAAGAGAAATGTCCCTGCCAAATAGGACAGTGTGCAGGAAGCCAGAGCCATTGGGCCTGGAATGGACTGCTCAAGAGGAAACTGAGGAGGTAGGGTTGAGGCAGGAGATGAGGGTGTGGCCAGCCAGCTGGGCAAGTGGACCTGACCTGTCAATCACAGAGATCCATGACACAACGCCCAAGCCCTGCACCTGGGACCAATCAGAACGTACTATCTTCAATTGTTCTGGCATAAACTCAAGCAGGTTTTTGATTGGATGGCCTAGATCTGACATCAGGATGGGATACAAAAGACAGCAGCCATTAACCTTGTGGATTCTGTACTCTTTTTCTCAGCAGCCTGCTCTGCACTCTGCAGAGTGTACTTTAGCACATTTCTTGTCCAGTTCTTTGTTCGGGACAACAAGAACATGGAAAGAATCTCTAGAAGGAGCCCACAGCACCCCAGTGCCCCGGTAACAGGGTCAAGAGGCCCTGTGGGGCCACAGGAGGTTACCTTAGTTAGAGATTTTGTATTTTACACTCAGTGTAAGCTATTGGAAGTTTTAGATAGGTGCCCGATGTGATTTGCATATTTCACCTTGAGTTTATTGGCTAGTATTGAATATTTACAGATAAACAGATGAATTAAACATAAATAGTGAATCAGTGATACAGTTCATCTGTACCATTTCTAAGTTTTGTTAACCTCAGACAATTAAATTAATCAATTGAACTTGCTCTTGAGGATCATGTAGTACAAATTTGATAAGTTTTACTTACTCCTTATTTTTGCTTTCTACTACTCTTCCACTTTGGGTTAATTGAATGTGTCAAGTTGAATGGATTAAGGGATATCCAGATAGCACAATGGAACACAATTCTGCTGATGAAACACTTCTAGGTGTGTTTGTGAGAGAGTTTCTGGGAGAGATTAGCATCTGAAGCAATGGACTGACAAAGAGGCTTTGTCTACACCAATGTGGATGAGCATCATCTACTCTATTGAGGGCCCAAATAGAACAAAGAAGGCAGAGGAAGGGTGAATTTGTGCTCTCCTTGAGCTGGGACATCTATCTTCTGGGACATTGGACCTCCACTATTTGAAGACATTGAAGCTCCTGGTTCTCAGGTCTTTTGATTTTAGGATTTATATCAGGGCCCACCACAGTTCTCAGACCTTTGTCCTCAGGCTAAGTTACACTCCTAGCTTTCCTGGTTTGCCAGATTGCAAAAAGCATGTCATAAGGCTCCTTGGCCTCCAAAATCAAGACCAAATTCCCATAATAAATCTCCTTTATGTATGCGTAGATTCTATCGGTTCTGTCCCTGGAAAAAACTGACTGATACATACATCTTCCCTTTGTACACATTCTTGGTTCCCGGCTCTCCCTTGACCAGGTGGTAGACATGAGAACTGAGCCATTCCAACTGGACTTTCTCCCCTGGGACTTAGAATCTTAGAATTTTAGTAGAACTGAGTTATTCCAACTAGACTTTCTCCCCTGGCACTTAGAATCTTAGAATCTTAGAATCTTTGTAGAACTGAGCCATTCCAACTGGACTTTCTCCCCTTGGACTTAGAATCTTTGTAGAGTGATTAACTGGAGGGGAAATGTTTGAAGGAATCCATTTCAGTTTTGGAAATTTAAAATGACAGCCTGTGTTTTAGGTCCTAGTGCCCATGGCTTTCCTGGTTCTTGCCCTGGTTTCGAGTCTGAGCCTCTTTCTTTTCAGTTGTCATGTCAGTGAAAGTCCCACCTGTAGATTCACTTTTCCCATAAATGGCCAGCATAGGTTTTTGTCACTTGCATTAGAAAAAAATCAGCATAATTGAATTAAAGTCTATTTTAGCTCTAAACAGTGATCACATTTTGGTCTCAAGTTTTAACAAACCTCTCTTTAGATGAATTACTTGTCCATTTCTAACCCAATGGCATTTTTAACATTTTCAACATTTTCTTTTACTTCACAAAACTGATTTAGCAGTTGGGACATACTTTCTGGACTGAAGGATTCAAAATCTTCAACAACAGTTAAGTTTTCTCTCTTTTTCTCTTTGTCAGTCTTCCTCAGAAGAAGACAAAACTAATGTAGTTTGTCTTTGCTCTATTTGAGCTATATTTTTTGCTGTTGATCTCTATATTCTGCCATTTTCCCTTCTTCAAACAGTGGTTTCCAAAGTATGTTCCACAGAACACTAGCTCCACAAGATGCTTCCCAATAAAAAGTCTCATTTATTACATAAAGGTGAATGCCAATAAAGTCTTTACCCCTCTTAGGTTTCAGAGAACAGTGGAGCATCTTAGGGTTGAAGAGCCCTACAGTAGAGATCTGCATATTTTTCTAATGCTTCTTATCAGAGCACTGCTTCCTCTTCCAAACATGTCCAAGAACTAAGATTTTGTGGAACTCACTTTGAGAAATGTTGCTTTTGAAACTCAAGTGGGATTTTTCCATGTCTCTGTGCTGTGTGTTAACATTGCATCATGTTTCTTTAGCAGTAGGGTAATCCTTTCCTTTCTTTTCTCCTGCTTCAAATATACCTTGAACATTCTTTTAGTTATCATTCTTTTTAGAATTTTTAAAGGCTTCAGTCTGTCCCAGATCATGCTACTCTTTGGGATTATTCTAGGTTTAATTCTTGAAATACCTTTTAAAGGTATATCATCATGCCCTGAAAGCAGCCACAGTGTTTATTCTTCATTTGACTTATTAAATTCTTTATGTGTGTATCTTCTGATTGTCCTTAAATTTAGGAATGAGATGGTAGTGAAAAAGCTCAGCATTTTGCTCATGCTAGTATTTTCTGGCACATGCACACACAAACATATGTAGAAGAAACAGTCTCTGCTCTAAGGTTACTTCAAAGACATCACACACACACACACACACAAACACACACACACACACACACAAAGTCATCTATAACCTGGAAATACAATAAAACCTTGGATTGTAGTAACTTGTTCTACAAGTGTTCTATAAGATGAACAAACATTTCTAATAAATTTTCGCTTGATAAACAAGCGATAACTTACAATATGAGTAGTACATGTTGCCGAATGTCACATGATCACAACTGAGCCAATAGTTCTCTCTCTCCCTTCCTCTCTCCTTCCTTTCCTTTCCTCCCCAGCCCGGCCCCCTTCCCTCTCCCCCTCCTCCTCCCCCCTCTCTCCCTTGCTACAGGACTGTGGGTGATCAGCTCCCAACAGCAAGAAGTTATGGAGATCTCATCTGCAGAGGCATTTTACATGAGATTAGGGAGATGTGTAAAATGTGGTAAATGGTGCGAAGTTTTGTAGAAAACACCACCTGAATAAGGCTGTAGCAGTGGACCAATGAAATCTGTTTAACAACAATGCAATGTCACATTTCCACAAAATCCTCAAAAGGAGGCAAAAGTAGCATCATTGGATAGCTTCCTTGTCAAAGTTGCATGAAAAGAAAGATTCCATTGAACCAACAGGTAGCAGTGATTGATTATGTTAGTGACAGTGAAAGTCATCCTGCACAATAACCCTCCTCTCATTTCCCTCACACCAGCCGTGAAGGTTTTCAAAGGTAAGTACAGTTTAATTTGTCTTTATATTTTGTCTTTTCTTTACTATTTTGTATTATATTGAAATACTGTAGCCATTTTATGCGAATATTTTTGGGTTGTGGGGTTGTGGAATGAATCATCTGAGTTTTCATTATTTCTTATGGTGAAATTTCTTTGATATACAAGTGCTTTGCATTACATGCATGTTTCTAGAAGGAATTATGCTCAGAAAACAAGGTTTTAGTATTATGTTAGAAGTACAAAGTGTCTTTTTCTCCATTCATGTAGGTTTTTAAATATAAAGTACTCTATAATTTAAGCTTGTATTACTCTAGAAATACATCGCTTAGATGTTTCATGACTGTGTCTTCAGTTTTATCTAGTAGCTCATGTTCATTTGTGGTCATCACTTTGTGACATTTTGAGTTTTATATCTTGTAGTGTGTGTGTGTGTGTGTGTGTGTGTGTGTGTTACTGGGAATCAAACCCAGGACCTTACACATACTAGATAAGCATTCTATCACTGAGGTATACCCAACCTCGTATCATTTTTCATAGCATTCAATGGAGAAAATACAACACAAAATTTAAGTTACCAAAAATATTTGTTGTTAAATCACTTATTCATTGTACTAATGATTGACAAGGTAATGGTCAACTTTTTGCAAGGCTGCAGTAAGCATTCTTATGCACATTAGATGGGTGTAAAATGATACCAATTATATCATTGTACCAGTTGTGGCTTATTCTTGCACTCCCCCTCAGTGGTGGTGAGGGTGGGCATGGTGCGATAAATTCATTTATACTTCCTTTCCACAAAACCCAGTACCGGACTACCTGAGACCCACCCTCAGTGGTAGCTGATCCTGCTTACCACAGCCATTGCTTGCTTTCATAACATTGCCATCACCCGGCAGGAAGCTCCCCTGCTGCCATCCCAAGCTCCTAGGGCAGAGAAGGTGAGTGGCGTGGGTGCCAGAAGCATCCCCCTCCACCGTGGAAATGAGAAGACATGTAAACAAGCCTCAAAAACAGACTTCTGGATCACCTACAGCAACCCCAGAGGGAAACAAGATGGAACACTCTGATACTCAACCACCTGGACTGTCTGAACTGGCAATAAAAGAGGATCTGGGAAAAATGAAATCAGAAATAATTACTCAGATAACAGCAAAGATTGTACTTATGGTGCAAGACATGATTAATAAATCTAGAGAGGACACAGATAAAAAAATAGAGGAGCTGAGGAACATGATGGAATCCCAACATAGGAAACAAATGGAATCCATAAAACAGATGCAAACAGATTTCCAGGAGATATCATTGCCATTGGTTCCTACCTTCTAGGTTGGTGTCACCTTTGCAGGTGGGTGGATTCTGGAAACATTCATTTTTCTGTAGGCCTGATGTCTACGCTGTCTGCCACGGGTCCACTGAGTTATAACACTCACCTAAATCTCACCATGGGGGTCCAGTCTGTAGAAACAAACTTTTACCCAATTTCTCAAGAGTAAAAGCCCAGCCCTACTCAGCCAGAGCCCTGTGAAGCCTTCCTCTTCCCGATGGCTAATGATTTCCCACTCACCCTCAAGTTGATGGCCAGCGTTCTACTCCAAACAGAGGAACCACCCCAAGCATAATGTTAGTTCTCTGCTGATATGAAACATAACCTCTACAGGGAGACCTCTGCTGCCATGCTCTGTCTGTCAACTTGACCTCTTTTTTTTTTTTTGGTACCAAGGATTGAACTCTGGTCCTTGTGCTTGCACAGCAGGCAGCGAAAGCACTGAGCTAAGTCCCTGAGCCAACTTGACCTCTTCTGTATCAGCACTGGATACAATGACATCAAATATGTGCCTCCCCTCTGAATACCAGTTGGACCACTGGCCAGCAGCCTGGGGGTTTGGAGGCATATCCTTATCACATTCCTGAGTCTGACTCCAAACTCTGACTCCTCCCCATAAGGCAGACACTGAGATCCTCCATGCACTAAGGCTCCCTGGTAGGGACCTCTTCTTCAGCTCCTGATGTCCCAATTACATATTATTTGTATTGATTTGGACTTTTAAGCAAGTAAAACTTGTTTTGCTTCTGTGAAAGCTCCTTCCTAGATGCCAGAAGATGGTGATGTCACCAGCTTTTACTAAAAAGAGGAAGTAGGACTTGATTCTTTCTTATGCAACCTCTCCTTATGATTTATGGTCTTCTGTCTGCAGTGCAAACATTTCAATCCAAGTTAGAGACTCATTCAAAATCATTTTGATGATGCTAGGCAAGCATCTTTGAAAATTTAGACAAGAAAAAGACCAAGTTTGATACCTCAATGGGTTTTCATATTTTAGGTTAGCATATTAATCTATTCTGGAGATGTGGAAATACTGTGGCATTTGGTTTACAAAAGAGGCCATTCAGTAAGACAGTAATGTGACAGGATGGGAAGTGCTACAGAGCATAACAGCATGAAGAAGCAAGTGATTTTCTGCCAAGCTCACTCCAGGTACCATGGCCCAGTTCTGCAATGGAAGAGAAAAACAATGCAATTCTCTAACCCTGTTCCACCTTCTTGTTCTTCTGCACAAAAATTATGCTCCCAATTGCTGCTTTCCACTCCCTTCCCCAACCTCTGCCTTTCCAAGTTATGGCTGCCCTGTCGGCCAATGTCTATCTGGGGATACATTACACAGGTGCCAAAATCCTGAGAAAAGAAGCCACCACTCCCTTAGGAATCGTTATTCTATGTTGCCACTTGGAACACATCATTGACAAGTTCTAAGTGTTTTCATAACGTATCTTAGAAAGGAAAAAAAAAGATCAAATTGCACATTGGGAACTTTTCAGAAAGGATATTATCATACCAAATACTAGTTATGTTTTATTTCCTTGACAGAGCATGAGTTTTTGTTTCCATAAAATCACAACCCTGCCTATGAGAATTCTGAAGTTCGACTTGGTTGTTAGTGGGAAGATTCTGACTCCAAACCCCTGCACTATGACCTTTTTCATATTTTGTGGTTGAAGTCTCAGTTGAAAGTGGGATAGCTAGTCACATTTTTTTATTTCTCAAAGTGCGGATAGTGTGTTCAAAAGCATTAACAAGTAAATGATGTTTTTTTTTAAAAAAAAGCAAGTTTTGAAAAAAATTTTAAGAGCCTTTCTGGCTGGAGTTAAAAGGCTTTTAGTAGTAGAGTGCTTGCCAAGCTTGCACAAGGCCCTGGGTTTGATTGATTCCCAGCAATGAAGAGAGAAAGAGAGAGAGAAAGAAAGAGAGAAAAAGAGAGAGTGAGAAGCCTCTCTTCAGTTCTTTTACTATTCACTTGGTCACCCTTTATTGCCATACAGCCTTTGAGCAACAAGTTTTCCACTTCACTGTTCCCATGTTAGTCACTTTCTTATCACTGAGACAAAAAAAACAACAAAAAAAGACCCCAACACTCCCAACTTAAAGGAGACGTGTATTGTGGCTCAGCTTTTCAGTCCACGCCTACCTGGCTCCAAGGCAGAAATGGCAAGTGGAAGGGCCTGGGCAGAGGAAAAGGTGATCAGCCCATGGCAGCCAGGGAGCAGAGACAGAAGAGAGGAAACAGGGACAAGAACATGCTTTTCTAGGCCACACCCCCAGGGACCACCTCCAGCCAGGCCCCACTACCTACCAGCACATTCAGCTAGGAACTCACGAGTGAAGCTGATCCACTAATGAGTAAAGTCCCCATGATCCATCAGGGCCAAATGCCCCTCCTTTGAACATGAGTCTTACAGGGGACATCTAATCCAAACCATTATGTTCCCATGTAGCGGTGATGTTTCTTAAGGACAGAGAGTGAAGTATGCACTGCCCTATCCTCATGGGGTAGTCAATTTTATATATGGCAACATCTGGCAATATCTCATAAAAAGGCACCAAACGCCCCTGTGCCATGTACCCAGGTGCATAACTACTGCCTTAGGTCTGGCTTGAAAAGCAGCTTTTCCTGACCACCAAGGAACCCACTGTTACAGAGCTAGAATTTTCCCAAAGGTTCCCGTACAGAAGGCTCTGCCCTCAGCTGGTGGTGCTATCAGAGGTGATGAGAACTCCGGGAGGCGGGGCCTAGCTGGAAGAAGGCACTCACCCTGTCCCCCGCCCCTCCTCCCCACCACCCTCTCCTTCCTGGCCACGACGAGGTGTGCAGTTCTCCTCCACCATGCCCTTCCTCCCTGATGCCTCCTCTACCCTGCCACAACTGACCATGGCTGAAAGCTCAGAACCACTGAATCAAAATCGTTCTTCCTTTAACATGATTTTCTCAGCCATTTTGTCATAGTAACATAAGGCTGATGAACACACTCATATTTCTGGATAAGGGTCTAAGTTGTTTCGTGTAGGTTTGTGTTTTCAAAGTGCTTCACAAGGAAGAAATGAGGTTAGCAGTCAGGTGGACACATCATTAGCTAAACAGGTGTATCATTCCTTTTCATTTCTCTTTAATCCATCTGATTATCAGGAAAAAATTTCAGTTTTGTGCTGCTAAACTTTGTTACCTCTCTTCTTATGAATGATGAGAGAGAGAGAGAGACAGAGACCTTAGGCTCAGAGTGTTTAGTGAGCAATCCCAACTTGCTAGAATTTAATAGCATCGTTAGGCTTTTCTTGTGATTGGTTTAACAATTACCTTATATTTCTTACAAATGACCCTCAAATGGAATAATGGTAAAGTATATGGAAGCTTGCTTCAGAGAGAAACAGAGACAGAGACAGAGACAAGGACAGAGAGACAGAGAGAGAATACGATGGAAGCCCAAAGTCATTTTATTATCTATCTCAAAGGCTCATCCTATCACTCTATTATATCCTTTTTGCTAGGAGCAGGTCACTAAGTTCAGCAGCACAAGGGCATGAATATTAGATCCAGGGATCACATAGACCCTTCTCAGAGGTGACTACCATGGAATGTATTACTGCAAGTGCCTGTTTTCTTTCTATTCCCCAATAGATAATGTGGTTCACCAGGACAGAGAGAATATCTACTTCATTGTGGTAATACTAGCACTGGATACAGTGCCTGAGACTCAAAACTGACTGACTGATGCTTGCTTGAAGGAGACAAAATTGGAAGAAAGAAAGGAAGGAGGGAAGGGAAAAAGGAAGGAAGGGAGAGAGAGAGAAAGAGGGAAGGAAAGAAAAAATGAATGAGAGAAAAAGAAAAGAAAAATCCAAGTAAGAACGTTAAGCCAGATGGTCTTGCTAATTCCTAGAAAATAGGAGATATTTCTTTAGAGAAGAAAAACTCAAGCATAAAATTCTAGGACTAGAATTGGTACTTCTTTCTTATTCTGAGCATAAAAGAGCTTCTAAGGAAATGGAAGTCCCTCCATAAAGAGACAACACCTGGTGTCTTGCTCAGGATAGTCTGAGCAGGATGAGGAACAGCTGCACTGTAAAATAACACAGCAAGTCACCCATGAAGGGACAGCGCTGGCTGGAGTCCTCTGTAGTTGAGATACAAACTCTGTTGTAGGAGCTGTGATCACCGAGGAACAGCTTAGGGAGAAGGATGAGCTGCTTTTCTCCACATTGAATGTTGTATAGACTGTCATATTTGTCAGTTCTG
This sequence comes from Heterocephalus glaber, assembly GCF_000247695.1. Next base: position 13,807,933 of record NW_004624750.1, on the reverse strand, counting down.
TTACTGTAACAAGTACCCGAGATAATCAAGTTATAAAGAGGAAAGGTTTGTTTAGGCTCACAGCTTTGGAGGTTTCAGTCCAGGGCTGGTTAGCCCTGTTGCTTCTGGGCTTGTGGCAGGCAGCTCACTGTGGCAAAGAGTGCTTGGTGGGGCAGAGCCATTTGCCTCCTGGCCTTCATTTCAGTGACATTTTAATGACAAAAAGCAATGTGAGCATATTCTGGATCATTTCATTGATCACTTTCTACCTGAGGGATGCTATTTATTTTTGCAATCCCAATGGCTTCTTACGGGTATTAAGTACCATTGTTTTTATTCACACAGACTAATAAAAAAAAGAACAAACATGGGCCGAATGCATAAATGTTTTTTTGCAGCAAGTCAGAGACAAATGATGTGTGAGTATAACATCCACTGTAAGAAAGCTGGAGGCTCCACAGCAGAATAACAACAACAACAACAACAAAACTGTAGAAGCACCAAGTCGCCACGTGGCCTACACCAGGCTGGCCCAGCACCCGGGACCCATTATCACGCTGTCACGTGTCTCAGTTACATCCTGCGTTTGTAGACTACAAAAACGGATTCTGTCCAACTCAAGCAGTGAAGAAATGGCTGGGATGGTGCGTGATAATGCAAAATAGAAAGAACGGAAAAAATTCCCGAGTAAAGCAGGCCCAGGAAGAAGCACACTGGGGATCTCTGGGATCGCAGCACCAGGGACTCCTGGATTAGTACACGGGGGCTGCCAGCAGTGACTCAGCCCTGGACTCCGTCTGTGCCTTTATGTTCTGGAGCCAGCCTCTGGCTCCATCCGGGTCACATGCTTTTTATTTGGCTCCCGTGAAGGGGAGGCTGTCTGGGACTTTAAAATGCTCAAGACCTTCCGGTGCCTGATTGGAAGGAAAAAAGTTATGTGTCCTCAAAAATGTGTGTGAGCTAGCAAGCGCCGTTCAGATGTTACAAGGTCTGTGGGACTTAGCCCTTCCGGGATAGAGGAGTACGGGGGACCATGAGATGTCTACTTGTTTTGGCGTGTGTGCGTGCGTGTGTGCCTGTGTTTGTGTGTGTGTGTGTGTGTGTGTTTTGTCTTGGTTTTTTGAGACAGGGTCTCTCTACGTAGTGCAGGCTGGCCTCAGACTCACAGTGATCCTCCTGCCTCAGCCTTCTGACTGCTGGGATGCAAGGTGTGCACCACCACGCCCAGCAAAGACCTACTTTTCATAAATGCGGGTGTAGATGTGCTCATATGGTGACACTCCTACCCAAAGTGCTCATACTTTCCACAGCTATGTTTAAGACGATCTTCTTTATGATACCAGCCAGAGCTCCTCGTCTGTACCAGTTTTAGGGTCCGCTTAGCTCCTGGGAAAATACAAATAACGACCAAATATTCACAGAAGCCCTCTGCAAAACCACAACACCCAATTCAGGGAAATGAACCTAATCAGTAAGTTAAGGATTTGCAAATAGACAGATACATGAACTTCGGTACTGTAATTAAATACCATGATATAGCTTATTCCATAATATAGAACTTATTGTTTCATTAATAGCAAATAGCTGGCCAGGCGTGGTGGTGCATGTCTATAATCCAGCACTGGAGAGTCTGAGGCAGGAGAATCACAGCAAGTTCAAGGCCAGCCTTAACTACATAGTGAGACTCTTGTCTCAAAAAAAAAAAAGTGACCAATTACCAAAGTGATTCACAATGTTAATTTGGACTCTAGTTATAACCATAAGTTGAAAAAAGGCTTAAATTAAAATAATTCCTCAAGATACATGTTGTGAAGTACAGGAAACTGTCACAACATCATCCAGATGCAGCTAAGGCTCTGAAGACTCTCTGGGCCTCAAAGACAGCTTTCGTAATGCACAATGTCAACACACTGCAGTCCTCCTACTCCATCATCCAAAACATAATTTCAAAGTACACTCCAGAATCTGAACGATTCATGTACTATTTCTACTCTAATTGTCTTTCTTTTTCACCTCTTCTTAAATTTTTATTTTGAGGCAAGTTCTCGCTAAGTTGCCCAGGCCAGCCTTGAACTCAAGATCCTCCTGCCTCAGCCTCCTGCATAGCTGGGAACAATACAGACACGTGCAGCTGTGCCTGGCTCTAATTTCTTCTCATATTTCTTCATTAGCCATTTGTTCATCACCTAATACGCACTCAACACTGTGCTATCACTCTGTTTTTTCAGAATCCATTTCTTTTGGGGTACCAATTACTCTACCTTATAACTGCAGTTCCCCCTCTGAAGAGGAAGCTGCCCCTCCCAGCACCCAGCACCCCCTACATCTGCAGATGTTTCCTGTCTCCTCACTCTTACTGCACTCCCTGTGCCCAAGGGCCTGCCCTGTGTCTCCTGGTGGCTCCTGTGTCAGTGAGCTCTCCACCACTGTAGGAGAATAGCTGAGACAATTAACTGATAAAGAGAAAAGGGTGAGCCAGGCATGGCAGTACACACTTATAATCCCACCTACTGGGGAGGCTGAGGCAGGAGGATAGTGAGTTCCAGGCCAACCTAGCCGATCTCAAAATTTTTTTTAAAAAGGGCTGGATCTATTATAACTCAGCACTCTCTGGGTTCAATTCCTAGAGAGAGAGAGCAGGGCGGGGGGGAGATACTCAGACTCATTTTGTACATAGCTTGGAGGTTCTAGTCCAATATGGGCAGCTCATGTATTTTAGGCCTTGATGGGGATTCTGGCAGAGCAAACTGCTCACCTCATCACTGGAAGCAAAAGAGAGAGGAAGCTGCATGTGGTGGCACACACCTGTAGTCCCAGCACTCAGAAGGCTGAGGCAGGAGGATTGCTTCACATTCAAGTTGGAGGCTGGGCTTACAGGTTCCCTTACCTTCCAGTAGTGTACCACTGGGGACTACATTCCTAACAAGGTCCTTAGGGACAGTCTGCATCCAAACCATAGCAGCTTCTTTGAACCCTGCCTCCATCTATGGTCGAAGACCAGTGACCTCATGAGGGATCTGGTATGGAGAAGCAGAGGGGCCCTGACCCTGCTGTCCGCTCCATGTGGTGTCCACGAGGATCAGGTCGCCCCCAAACACTGCACAGAGCTAGGCCGGAAGGAATGACGTTTTCGGAACTCTCCTGAGCGGATGGACGGAGTCCAGGGTCTGAGGATGGAATCTGTACACAGCAGCGGCCGCTGACAGACGAGAGACCTTCCTAGGCCACCGAGTCTGCCTGCCACCACCTCCAAGGGCCGCTTGGCTTAGGCTGGGCGACGGCTGCAGCTTCGCTCCTTTGTGGGAGTAAACTTTGTTGTTTTCCTTTTTTTTTTCTTCATTTTTAAATTCTTTGTGGTACTTGGGATGGGCCCGGGCCCTTGTGTGTGGTAGACAAACACTCTACCTCTGAGCTACCTCCTCAACCAAGCTTTTCTCTTTAAAATCTACCAATTAGTAGCCGGGGGTGGTGGCCCACACCAGTAGTTCACTCAGGAGGCTGAAGCAGGAGAATCACCATGAATTGAAGGCCAGGCTGAACTACATAGTGAGATTCTGTGTCAGAAATATGAACAAGCAAATGAATAAATAAAATCTGTAAATTAGTACTCTCTTCTCTTAATCAGAATACAACCTCCCCAAGAACCAGGATCTCTCCATGTGTTAGAACTTACAATGGTGGCTCGGACCTACTGGACAGTCAATAAACGTTTCCGAAAAAATAAATATGGTGAACCTGAATTGAAGAGTGTGAGCTCTTCAACACAGTGGGTGGGAGAGGCAAAAAAGATAACCTTTCCTTATTAACATTTTACTCTTCCAATTAGGGGAGGCAGCAACTGAAAAGAAAAACAAAAGAAGCTAAATCTTGGCTTTTACGCTTCCTGTTCATTTAAGGAATTTTCATGGATACGGTTTCCTTTGTTGTTTTGGTTTTGGTTTGTTTAGTAGTTCGGGCCTGCCTTGAACTCTCTATGCAGCCCAGGCGCTTATACAGAGATTGGCCTACAGAGGGCGCTAGTTCCCTTCAAATAACTGAAAGAAGGGCGGGCGCCGCCTGGGAAGAGTTTACCAAGCAAGCAGAACGGCTGACAACTAATGGAAAGTTTACATTGCCACATTGTCAGAAAGCAAGGGGGGAAGACGCCAGAGGCCTTCCAAGAGCTCCCCTAGGGAAAGGAAGTGTCCGCGTTTTTTAGGTGCAGGAGGAAGCCGGGCTGAGAGAGGCACAGGGGCTGGGGCTAGGCCGCTGCAGAGCCCAGGGCGGGAGCTCGCAGCCCCCTGCTGGGTCCCAGCCACACCTCCTGCGGGAATTGGGGACTTGGAGCCAGGTGAGAGCCGCAGGTCTGCCAAAGGACTGAGACTGACAGCCGCTTTAGCGAGCTCTTCCTTCCCGAAAGGAGCCCTGGGTTCCACGTTCACCATGTGCAGCCCGCGGGAGCTGGTGGAGTCTGAGATACAAAGGAGCTTTTTCGGGTTTTTTTTTCGGTACGGGGTCCTTGCGCTTGCCCAGCAGGCGGCGTGGTTTGTTTTTTTGAGATAGGGTCTTGCTATGTGGTTCAGCCCAGTCTTGAATTCACTATGTGGCCCAGGCGGTCCTCCTGCCTCAGCCTCCCAGAGTTGGGATTCCAAGTGTGTGGCACCCTCCCAGCTCTCCGGAGAGCTTTTGTCTCAGTAACAGGTGAGGCAGTTTGGATAGTCCAGAGCTAAGCTCCCTGTGGAGATTCAGACCCATTCACAGTCAGCATCCTGCAGGGTTGAGGTTCAAACTTCTCAAGGAAAAGTGGGACTCAAAGCTCTACGAGAGCTGTGACTCATCTCATGCGTAGGTATGATGCTTTCATGTGGTGACTGTCCTTGCTCTTGTCAGTTCAAGGTGGCCTGGTCACTGTATCATAAGGTCCAGTGGCTAAACTTTAAACAAAAAATCAAAAAAGGCCAAGGAATTTGATTCAGGAAAACAATCAGCTTCTTCCTTCAACTTAATTGTAAGATCGATGATAGATCAGTGTTTTAGCAGAGTAGACAAAAACACCTATTTTTACCACAGAACTGTCTCAATTAAATGATTCATTTGAAGACAGGGCCTCACTATGTAGTCCGGGCTGGCCTTGAACTCACTTCTAGCCCAGGCTGGCTTCAACCTTATGGCGATCCTCCAGCCTCAGCCTCCTGAGTGCTGGGATGACAGGCATGCACCACCATTCCCAGCTTAGCAGGCCAGTTTTGAGGAGTCCCCGTATAGGGAAGTAGAGGCAGTGTTTCTGGGCCCTCTTTTTCAAGAGAAAACAGATTTATGGGATTTCCCAATTTTTTTTCAGTGGTGATAACTAATTGAAAGAAGTGTTTTTGACACAGTGTAGACTGAATAAAGGAAACTTGGGGCTGATCTGGCCTAGGTGCTGCTGTTGGAAATGGTTGGAGCAGGGCAAACACAAAGCTCAGAGCCCGCCTGGTGCTGCACACGTGTTTATGCCTGCACTCTAGGAGGCCAAGGCAGGAGGATTGCAAATTTGAGCCCAGCCTTGACAATTTAGTGATTTAGCAAGGCCATGTCTCAAATTTTAAAAGGAGGGGGGCTGGGTTCGAGCCTCAGCATGGAGTGGGGGTCACAAAGGTGACAGCATCTTGCTTGTGACACAGCTGGTGGATGACAGACAGCCACACGCTTCCCAGAATCCAGCGTCTCCTACCCACACCTCTCTCAGACCCTGATCCTCGTGGTCGGGGGATCATTACAAAACCCTTTTGCCTGCCAACAGTACAATTCGCTTTTAGAAACCCTAAACACTGAAGAAACTCAGACTGTCAGGGTGGTCACACAGCACCCACACGTTCGGAAGGCAGAGAGAGTTGAGGCCAGGACTTCTCCAAAGAATCCTCTCCCAGTGCCTGTCGAAGCCCTCAAATTAGAGGCTTAGTAGAGAGAGGCTCGATTGCAAAGGGGGCTCCCAAGGGAGAGGGGGCATCGCAGCAGGGCAAGGCGCTGGGCTCCTCTCCCCAGAGAGGGACGCAGCGCTGTGTGGGGAGGCCGAGCTGCGGCCCTGGGGGGACAGCAGAGAGCTCCCGAGGCCGGGCTCGGAGCTGGGCTCCGAGCAGGGCTCCCTGGACATTCCGGGCGGGAAGGAGAGAAGCTGCGCTAAGTGGCGAGCAGGTGCCTGGTTCCCAAGCATTTATCAGGGCCCAAGCATTCACACAATCACTTCCGGGGCCAAGCGTTCACACAATCACTTCCGGGCCCAAGCGTTCATATATCACCTCTCGGGCCAAGGTGGGAATTTGGCAGAGCTGCGCCTGACTCTGCCATGGTGAACGAGGGGGACATTGTCTAAGCCACAGGGGAAGCATGTGTCCTTCCTCGCTGGACATCATTTTCCAGAGCACAAAAGGGTGTGGGGCTCTCTTAACCTTGGGGTAAAAATCCCACGTTGTGAAAACATGAACACAGGTGCTAGGAATACCTGGGCTTCTGGCCAGCCTCGGGCTTTTAAATCCAACGTGGACTCACCCCATCGGAGGAGGGAAGGACAGAAGCCAGGGAGCCTGGGTCCCCGTGGACGGCCGCGCAGCTGTCCCTGCTGCCAGGATCGCTCTGCCCGGAGCCCAGGGTGGGCGCTGTCTGCTGAAGGCCGCGGTGAGAGAGTGATCTCAGCTCAGAGGCTCAAGGGAGCAGCTGCACAGCTGCAGCTTACCGGTGGCAGCAGGGCCGGGGAACCCTGGAAATGGGAGCCATTTCAAGACCAGGGAACCGGGAGGAAACGGGACAAAGATCTCGGGTTCTACTCAGTCACCTCCACCGCCTTCTCGAGCCATGGAAAGAAAAGGTCCAGGAATCAGCAGAGGGAAGCTAGGGAGAGGTAACTTTTTCTTTTAATTCTATTGTCTTGCACTCTCACTCAGCGCTCTAGTTGATGTGACCAAAGAAATCATATTTTTCTTCTTTATTGAAATAGGGTCGCACTGTGTAGCCCAGGCTGGCCTCAAACTCCTAATGATCCTCCAGCCTTAGCCTCCCAAGTGCTGGGATTACAGGTGTTTACCACCACCACAGGCCCCCCCGCCCCCGGCAAAGGGGGGTCATATTTGTCACACTCTGTTTACATAAAGGATGACATTCTTTGGATGCTGGTCACCAGGGAATGTTTGTAAGTTAACTTCCTGTTTCATCAGCTCCTCTTTTTGTGGAACTTGATGTTATCCTTTAACTAGAATTTGTTGTCCTTCTCTTACATTCTCAGCAATTGAGGGCTGTCGTTGAAGTAGACATGAAAAGTGTCACCTCAACTCTCTGATCAATATATCGCGGAAAATTTGGAATAACAAACACATCCCCATGTTAATAGGAGCACAAGTCACAATAGCTAAATCTTGGAAACGGCCTATATGTCCACTGACAAATGAATGGATAAAGAAAATGGGGTGTTTACACACAATGGAGTACTACTTTGCCATAAAGAAAGATAAACTTGAGTCATTTGTAGAAAAATGGATGCAGCTCAAGACCGTAATGTTAAGTGAAATAAATGAGACACACAAGCTTAAATATCACCTGGTTTCTCTTATATGAAAACCCCAAAATATAAATGAAGAGCAAAATAAAAAATAGGTAAAGCAGGTAGAGAGATAGATCTTTCTCAAATGGGAAGGGAATCGAGAGATAGAGGGAGGTGTGAATGAAAAAGGACTTGAGATGAATTATCTCCATGAACCAACTCCACATAAGGAATGCAACCATTATGTACTGCAAACATGGACTAATAAAAGAAAAACAAAAAATAAAGATGAAGTAACAAACACGAAAGAAAGGCTCTCCCCTGGTTTTCCTATTGGTTAGACCACTTTTCAGCTTAAATTGCAGTCATTCTATCAAATTAGCTGTTCACCTGGAAATGAAGGACATTCCACTAAAAAACAAAGATACTCTCAATTTGGGTCATTTATTTAATGTCCAGGACAGCACTGGCTCACAAGATTAGAATATGAACCATATATCATTTTAAACATTGTGCTAGTGACATTAAAAATAGAAAGATGAAATTAACTTAGTTGTATACTTTGTTTAGCTCAGTATATCAAAAATATCTTCTGAAGTGGGCCATGGTGGCACACCCCTGTCATACCAGCACTTGGGAAGCTGAGGCAGGAGTATTTCAAGTTTGAGGCTAGGCTAGGCTAGGCTACATAGCAAGACCCTATCTCAAACAAAGAAACAAACAAAAAATTCACTATTTGAGCATGTAATCATATAAAAAGTATTGAATTTTCTTATATTTTTTTCTTCATAAAAAGTCTTAAACCCCAGACACTTTCAACTATTTGATCTTCAAAGCAGGGCCCAAAAACATAAAATAGAGGAAAGATAGCCTCTTTAATAAGTGGTGTTGGGAAAACTGGATACCCACATGCAGAAGATTGAGTCTAGACCCATATATCTCACCAGGCACTAAATTAAAATCAAAACAGATCAAAGATATAAATGTTAAAACAAAAACAACCTGCTGAATATAAAATAGCTACAACTCTTGAAGACATAGATGTAGGCCAGGACTTTGAACAGAACCCCAATGGCACAAGAAGCAACAATGAGAATCAACATATCAAATTATCAAATTAAAAATTGTATCAAATTTAAAAGCTTCTGCACAGCAAAGACAACAACCAACAGAATGAACAGACAGCCTATAGAATGGGAAAATATTTTGCCAGCTATTCCTCAGACAAGGCTCATATCTAGGATATATACAGAACTCAGAATAATTAGACCAGCCAAAATAAAAGACCCAGTCAAAAAGTGGGTCATGGAAATGAATAGACATTTCCCAGAAGAAGTACAGATGGCCAAAAAATACACAAAAAAATGCTCAAAAACACTGGCCATCAGAGAAATGAAAATTAACACTGAAATTCTATCTGTTATGGCTTGTATCTAAATGTCCCCCAACACCTCATGTGGTCCTAAGTGGGGCTTTTCAGAGGTAGCTGAATCTGAAGTGTATGATGCTAGGATCAAGGGTGTGTGATTATTAAATTAGTCCACTGATTGGTTTAGCATAGTTCTGGGTAGAATTAAGGGTGCCCTACCCTGGGTGTGAGTGCTATCTGCCCTAAGGGTGGGTAGTCTGGATAGCATATAAGGGACAGAAAGAGGGTTACTTGTCACTTGCTGCTTCTTCACTACTTTGCTACTTTGCTGCCTTCTGCTCACCATGAAATGTTTCTCCTCTACAATGTCCCTCTGCCATACCACCCTGCCTTGTAGCCAGCCAACTATGAAGTAAAACTTCCCCAAACTGAGCCAAATGAACTTTTCCTCCTTTAAGTTTGGGTGTTGGGTATTTTGTCTTGGCAGTGGGAAAAGTAGCTAAGACACTATCTTACTCCAGAAAGATTGGCCATCACCAAGAAATCAAATAACAAACGCTGGTGAGGTTGCAGGGAAAAAGGAACTCTTCAGCATTGTCAGTGGGAATGTAAACTAGTACAACCACTATGGAGATCAGTATGGAGATTCCTTAAAAAACTAAAACTAGAAATTTCACTTGACCCAGCTATTCTCCTTCTAAGAATCTTCCCAAAAGAGTTAAAGCCATCATATTACAGTGATATATGCATATTCATGTTTATAGCAGCACAACTCATAATAGCTAAACCTTGGAAACAGCTCATATGTGCATTAAGAGAAGAATGGATAAAGAAAATGTGGTATTTATATACAAGAGTACTAATGTGCTATATAGAAGGATAAACTTGAGTCATCTGTAGGGCAATGGATGCAACTCAAGACCATAATGTTAAGTAAAATAAATTAGACACACAGGCTTAGATATAGGATGGTTTCTCTTATATAAGAAACCCAAAATATAAATAAAGAGCAAAATAAAGGATAAATAATAGGAAGTAGGGAGATCTTTTTCAAATAGGAACAGGAACAAGAGATGGGGGAAGCAAGGTGGGATCGGAGGGGAAAAGGACAAAAAAGATGTGTTCTGTTCATATACAAACTCCCTGTTATAAATGTAATCATTATGTACTGTAAACATGGACTGATTTTAAAACACATTAATAATAAAAAATGTAAAAAGTCTTAAAACTCATGTGTATATTTCATAGTTCTGGCACACTTTAATTTGGATTTGCTACTGAAAGAAATTGGGAAACACAACCTCCAAAAATGCCACTTTGGCACAAGGATTATTTTGAGCTGAAGGCAACTGAGAATCGTCAGCTACAGGAAGAGTTTTCTGCCCTCCTTCTGTCTACCTAAAAACAGCCTAAATTCCTCTTGATGAGGTCCCATCCTCCATACCTCTCCACCCTGACATGGGAAGAGCGAGCAAGGCAGACATGAGCATGAGTGGACAAACCTCACTAGAATAGCCCTTATCTTCCATTAGGTCCTGGTGTGTGTCTGGGCACCTCTCTGTGATTTACCATCCCTTGAACCCCAAAGCCCTTTTCTTTGTTAAAATGGAAGATAAGCCCCCAAGCCTAGCTGCCCCTTGGAGTTTTGCCTGCTTTATTCTTAGTAAGGATCAATAAACCAGGCATGCATCTTTTGTCGGTTTATCTTTCTATTTTATTTATTTATTTATCTTTTTGGTGCCAGGAATCGAACTCAGGACCTTGCTCTTGCCAGGCAGACGTGGCGCCACTGAGCTACATCCCTGGCCCTTGTCAGTTTATCTTGCAGGGCCCCAGAGACTGAATTAAGAAAGAATTTTCTTCCCAACGCCACTATTTTGACCACTCCTTAGTCAAACTTGGTTACTGGCTGTGTGTCAGACAGTGCAGACCTAAGAGAATGCTATGCAGCATATATCATTTCTAATCGACACTTTGTTTCTAATAAAACTCATTTTTGTGCATACATCCTATTATTACAGAAATTCAACTGAAACACAGGTACCTTTTAGCAATAAAGAGCACTTAATGTCTTAACTATGTTTAAAATATTTCAGTTTTACTTTCTTGAAGATTCCAGAGCTAAGCCAGCCAGTCCTTTCCCAACTTTCTTCATACTTTAGTCCTGAAAAAGCCATCACCAGTAGCTTTCCAAAGTAGGAGAAAAAAAAAAAAGTCAATCTCAACTCAAAAATTATATGTGGCCAGGTGTAGTGGTGATCCCAGCACTCAGGAGGCTGAGGCAGGAGGATCACCATGAGTTTGAGGCCAGCCTGGGCTGCGCAGTGAGTTCAAAGCCAGCCTGAACTGCATAGCTAGACACTCTCCAAAAAACCAAACAAAAATAAAAGAAGACCTAAGTCCAAGTAAGAGCCACATTTGTACCTCCCTGCGGTTTTCTATTCTGTAATCAGTGGTGGTTGTTGGCAGTGCTTTTACTCGAGATGCAAGGTGGCAAAACTCTTCAGAGTCCAACTAAGATAACCACAAGTTCTGAAGTCAATTAAAAATATCTCATTGGGTATAACTAGTAAGATGCCCCATTCAATGGCTTTAATTATTTCACATTTAGAAACAAGACGTGCATTTGATTAAAGCATAATTTGATTTGTTACAATCTAATCAAGGGCATGTGTTTGGGCACTTACTGTTTACCCAGAAGTGTAAAGATGTGTGCTTATCCCTTCGGATATCCCTTTACATTTATGCAAATGTTCAGGGCCTAAAATCCAAGACTAGGACTAGGTGTGAAAATCAGCACACGCCTGTCGCTCTCCCTCCACCGCAGCAGGCCTGCGCTTCGCTCTCCTGCCCTGCTGCGCCCAGCTGCGGCCCTCACTGGCGGACAGCGTGTCCTTCTCCTCAGCCCAACATCACCCCGAAGGATGTGTTTTTCACTGTTCATTTCATAGCCAAAGAGACTAAATTCTCCCCCAAAGGGCCCGATGGAGGCTATGAAGGCATCGGTTAAGGGTTTGGTAAACGAGTGACTCCGCGAGCGAGTCGGTGAATGAACGCGGCCTTCGCGTGGGACGTGGCCCATGAGCAGGGTCCAGGGTTGGAAGCAAGGTCCACTTCTAGGCCTCAAGTGTCGTCTGGAGGCCTTTTCCAGGCTCAGACTGTCAACTCTTCTCTGGAAGTTCGTACAAAAATAAATCTGGAGAATGTTCTGGATGCCTGGAGCTGTCGGAGGAGTTCCTCAGAGGGACGGACTGGAGGTCTGGTCATAGCTGAGCAGCTCCGCTTTCCTTACGCTGCCACCTCACGGCCACGAAGTTCCCCTCAAGCTACTGCTCAGTTCAGTACAACTCGACTCTTCACCCACCAGCCTGGAACTACGAAGAAAACTAGTACAGGCTCCACTGAATCTGAAAGCATCCCAGTGTGATGCTTCCAGCCCTTCTTCCAGTCCTGACTCTGCCCCGGGGTTTTAATTACCTTCCACAGACCCCTACTCAGACCATGGCTTTGGGAAGTCTATGTACTTCTGGAAATCACATGCCTCCTTTTTCCACTTTTCTCCGAAGGGCTGTGAGTGGATTCTTGCAAGATTAAGAACCAATATGTATAACGCACAATGGAGTATTTCTCTGCCACGAAGAGAGAGAAACTTGAAGCATCCACAGGTAAATAGATGCAAGTGGCAACCCTAATATTAAGTGAAGTAAGTTAGACACACAAGCTTAAATATTGCATGGTTTCTTTTAGATGAGAAACTCTTATATGAGAAAGAGAGAGAGGGAGAGAGAGAGAGAGAAATAGAAGATAAATACAGAGATCTTTTGCAAATGGATGGGAGAAGAAGAAACAGAGGGAAGAGGGAAAGAGGAAAAGGAAAGGAGATGGGAAAAAATAAAGGAAAAAATGATGAAAATTCAGCTTTTTGCAAATGGGAAGGGGACCGATTATTGGAAGGAGCGAGGAGGGAGCGGAGTAGGAGATGAAAGAAAAGAATTAAGACGTATTCTGAATGTGTACCAGTTCCCCACAATGAATATAATCATTATGTACTGCAAATACATACTAATAATTTTTTTAAAGCACTAATATGCAAAGTAGACCTGCACGCTGGGAATCGAGAAGCAACATGATCACCACAAACAGTCAACAGAGAGAGACCCACAGATGCCCAATGGCCAAGGACCCTGTGAGCTGCTGGCAGCAAGGGAGCCCACATCCTGGTCTGGCCATGGCTTCAGGCCACTTCCTGTGTAGCTGTGTACCCTCCCCGGCTTCACTAGGTAGAATGATCAAATCACTGTGCTACACTCACCCAGAGAGGGGGACTGCAGTTAAGAGCATCATCTTTAGGTGCAAAGAGGAAATCCAAAGCTTGACCGGGCAGTGCCATTCATGGGGCTGCATATGAGGGGTGACAGAGGACTCGCATCTCTAGAATGGGTTGCATTTATAGAACCTGAAAATCCATTATTGAACCAAAAAATCAGGAGAAAAAAGGCAATAGAGGTATTCATTCTTTTATTCCAGGTACTTATGAAAGTCACTAATAAGAGTAACTTCTCTCCCTGAGAAGTTTTCTAATTCTGCTTTGGCCCATGTTCTTCATTAAAGAGATAGAGAATGAGAACAAATTACTTTTTCAGCAAAATTAAGTTCAGTTGCATTTTTCTGTCATTTAATATAAAAAGATTCATCCTTTATTCCACATTAATAAAGGAACAAGCATTCAAGGAAGAATTAGAACAGTGTGTGATTTATTTCAGTGTAAAGATGGTTCAGAGTCAAAAATTGTAGCAATGCAAGTCACCACATGAATGGCCTAAAGGACAAAATGAAGTGGTTTTCTCATATATACAGAAAAATGTATTTGAACTAATTCTGAGGGAACCAAAGGATAGAAGGAGGGCAGTGGAAGGGGAGGTGAAGGGGCCATAAAAAGAATGAAAAATTTAGCTCAGTGGTGTGTGCCTTCCTCACAAGCTCAAGGTGCTAAATTCAATCCCTGGTACCGAAAACAGCAACAACAACAAAAAAGAATGAAGATGTGTTATGCGTATGCACCAACTGCCCGTGATGAATGGAATCATTCTGTAGCACAAATGTGCTAATAAAAATTTTTCAAAATTACTATCTTTATGACTATATAATACTTTCAAATGCATTGTTAACATTTCGGACAATTATTTGCTTAATAAGCATTCTTTTCTTATGTACCATTTTGTTTGTTTCTCATACTATTCTTTTAATAATGCAATGGGCTAGAAAGTAGATAAATAAACCTCTGGGGCAGCATTGGAAAACCTATGGCATGCACACCACAGCCAGCTATTTGTAATCATGGAAAGTTCCAAAAGGTTCACCATCACTGCTCCAGGGGGGAGTGAAAGAAATCGGGGGGAAAAAACTGATTGTGAAATCTTAAAAAAGATGTTTAGAAAATCAGAAATTGAGAAAAGATTTCTTAACTTGCTAAAAAATAGCAGCAAATTCAGTGTTTATTGGGAAAATATTGGAACTGTCTACTTTAAAGTTGAGAATAAGATTAGGATGCCTTTTAAATCATTCCTACTTTCCATGTAGAAGTTTCCAGTAGAAGTTTTAACCAATAAAGTAAATCAAGGGAAAGAAAGGATACAAAGATCAGAAGAGCAGGAGTAAAAAATAAACTCTCTTGTCATTTCTTACAGATAATGAGATAGTCACAGAAAACTCATAAGTGATTCAGCAGAAAAAAACTATTAACCTAGGAATTAACCTAACAGAAATGCATAAAACTTCTAGGAAATCTTTCAAATTCTATGAAAGCAGTATTTTCCCAATTTTAGTGCACACACTAATCATCTAGGAATCTTGTACTCTGGCTCAGTAGTTCTGGAGACAGGAGGCGCATTTCAAAACCAGGCAGGTGATGCATTTGGTCGGTGGGCTGCCCTGAGAAACATGATCGCGAATAAAAAATACACAGAGATAGAGGACATGTCCATGTGGACACACCTCACTGCTGTAAAGATTCTGTTTTTCTCCACACCAATCTATGATTTTAATTTCATTCCCACCAAAATCTCAAGAAAATCTGGGGGCACGAGATATTTACTCAATTTACATGGCCGGGGTCGGGGGAGAGGCCAACTTTCAGGAAAAAAAGAACAAACTGAGGGGAAGGGTAATTCTGTTATCATATTTTAAAACATGCTTAAATAAAAAGTGCAGGAGGCCATTGGTTTGGGCTGAGCTTCTGCACTGGGCTCAACAAACCAAACCAAGATGGAGTCGCTCCTGACACCATACCAAAGCCAAGTTGTTTATCTGATCACCTGAGAAAGCTGGAGATGGAAAGATGGTAGCCAAATTCCCAGACAAATCAGTTTTGAACAGCAAGCATGATAAAGAAGTCTCTTTTGCTTTAACTTTTAGAAAGAAAGCAACTTTAAAATAATTTTGTCTTTTGACAGACATAAAACCAAGGAAATTTTGAGATACTACCAACAACTGGCCAATGGCACAGGAACGGACAATAAAACAATGGTAAGAGAATAGGACATCCAGAAAGAGAACTCGTGGGCTTGATGTGTGAAAGAGATGGCAGCAGTGCACTGGAGAAAAGAGAAATTGTTTGATAAATGGTGTGGAGAAAATTGGCTTACCATATGGAGACGATAAAATTAAATCAGAACTCAGCACACACACACAGCAAAGTACTCGCTGTGGTTTATGTTTCTTGATCTTGGGCTTCTGATTCAGAGGCAGAAAGCTAAGGAGAGACAAACTTTCAAGCAGCTTGGCTTCCTACATGAGCACATAAGATCTACCACTGCTTGCCTCTGCCTCTCTCTCTCTCTCTCTCTCTCTCTCTCTCTCTCTCTCTCCACTACTGGGCCTTCACAGTGAATTACATCCCCAGCCCCTTTTATTTTCAGACAGGCTCTTGCTAAGTCTCTAAGTTGCCTAGGGTAGACTTGAGCTTGCGGTCCTTCTGC
>NW_004624750.1:13775150-13792016 GCF_000247695.1 Heterocephalus glaber | reverse complement strand
CTCTCTCTCTCTCTCTCTCTCTCTCTCTCTCTCTCTCTCCACTACT
Source organism: Heterocephalus glaber (assembly GCF_000247695.1). The sequence goes on along the minus strand of NW_004624750.1, from coordinate 13,791,970 downwards.
GGGCCTTCACAGTGAATTACATCCCCAGTCCTTTTTCCTTTTCTTTTGTTTTTTTTATTTTGACAGAGGCTTTCTCTAAGCCATTAAGTTGCCCAAGCAGGGCTCAATTCCTTCTCTTGGCCCTGTCATTCATAGGAATTTCTCTCCAGTTCTCACAATGGGCCAATCCTGTACATGGACCTTAGCACATGGTATTGTGAATTGTCAAAAAAATATTTTTTTGGTCTTCATAAATATTTTTACTGTGAAGTTGGAAAAACCCACACAAGCAGCTGATAACCACATGCAGGCTTAACTACACCCAACTTTTGGTTATTAAATCCAACATATCAGCAGCTGCATTGTTCACAAATTTGATTTTCATATCTTTGTTTTCATTCAAGTTCACAGCAAAAATATTTGAATAAGTCAAGGTCATGCATATAGCTGTCAGACAAATCATTAGGCTGATAGGAACTCATCGACTGATCAACAATGCTTAGGCAAGTCACTTCCTGAGTCCTTTCCTTTGTGTCCCCTCTCTCTTTAGCTGAAGTCTCTGGGCCTGGCCTCCCTGCGTGTCTAGGAGCAGTACTAGAACTTGAAGGTCTTCATACCAAAACTCAAGAACTCAGCAATGAGTCATGATTCCTCCTGCCATAGTACTGGCCTTAGTCTAAAGGCTACCAAATGAGCTTCCACTATATGGCTTTTCATAAGTTACTGCCTCAATAAAATGATTTATTTTTTTAAAAAATTTCTATTATCTTATGACTGGGGAAACTTCCAGTTTAAAAAAAAAATGCTTAAACTTTAGGATCTTTTCATCTGTTTCCCATATATCCCCTTATAGAGACTTTATCCCTGTTATGCCCCAATACAAAAATTAAAAGTCTTAACCTGTTGAATTCTCTGTGGTACCAACTCTGGCCTGTCTAGGTCTCCAATTATCATTTGCACCTGATCCCTGGAACCCTGTTGGTTTTGTAGGGTGCCCCACCATTTACATTACACGCTGCCAACCTCCTTCATCCTATTTGCTTGCCTCGTTCCATTACCCATTTGGTATCTGTCACAGAAACTTTATTTTTTCATTTAAGTTTTGGAACTTGGCAATTTATTATTGAATACATTCATGGAGTATGAAATGATATAACTTGTGAATACAATATGAAATAATGAAATCCAGCCAATCAATATATCTATCATCTCAAATAATTGTCATCATCATTATTATTTGTGTGTATTTTTGGATCCTTTTGCATTTAGGCAAGTGCTCTGCTACTGAACTATGGCCTCAGCCTAATATTTATCATCTTTGTAGTGAAAACATCTGAAATTTACTTTCTTAGCAATTTTTAAATGTACAGTATGGAAGGGGAAAGGAAAGAAGGGAAAGGAAAAATTATGAGAAAAGAAAAAAATGGAAATGATGTCTATGTAAATAGGGAAGGGTGGAGGGGATGAAGGGCGCACAAGTAATGGGGAAAAAATAAGAATCAAGATACATCATGCACAGGGACAGGCACCCAATGATAAATGTAAATGAATTGTATACCTAAAATGTACCAATAAAAGAATTTAAGAATAAAAAAAGTACAGTATACTATTATAAGCTATCACACTCATGGCATGCAATAGATACAAAAAACCCTTATATCTCATTTCTATCCTTTAACCATCCTCCATTGCCCCAACCTCCTGGGCTCTGGGAGCCACTATTCTATCTCTGTTGCTATGAGTTTGACTGTTTTAGCTTCTTCCTATAAGGGAGATCATGCAGTATGAGTCTTTCTGTGCATGGGTTATTTCACTTAGCAAACGTTCTCTAATTTCATCCATGTTGTCACAAATGCCAGAATTCCTTTCTTTTTTAAAGCTTGTTACAGTACCTCTAAAATGCCATGACCTAGTGACAAGTCTTGTCTTCTCCCGGCATCTTGTCTTTTTCAACAGTACACCTTTGCCTCAATATTTTCTCATCTTGTTGACCAAGATGTATAAGCAATTTTATCAGATGTTTGCTGAAGTCTCGTATTTGACGAAAGTGACTTTCCCTGACATGTAATCTGCTGATCCTATCCAAAATGAAATGTTTATCTTGGTACACATGGTCTTAGTAAATTCAAAGCAGATCCTATCATTTACTGTTCCTTTCTCCAAATGCTTGCATATGAAATATTGTTCTGTTGTTCAGAATGACTTTTACCTGGACATGGAGATTTGAAAGTCAAGCTGCAGCAAAATTCTGGACCAAAAAAAAAAGCCATCAATTTATAGTCACCAATCTTAAACAATAAGGAAATTTTTACTATTTCACATAACAAGAAACCCTGGGGTAGAATGGCTTCAGCTTGGTAGATTCAGCAGCTCAATAGTATTATCAAAGACCCACATTCTTTCTCACATTATATTTCATTGCAAAGAACTGGGCCATCTGGCCCTCCAAACCAATCACCGGGAAGCGGAAACAGATCCAAATTTAATCCTGGAGCACATGGGAAAGAGATGGGCAACTGCTCCAACTTGGCTCTTTACCAGATCAGAGAAATCAGGCAAAGGCACTCAGCTGGGCTTCAGACAGAAGCAACTGCTCCCCAATTTGGAGGGTGGGAATATTCGAAGATTGTTACTGATGAAAATCCACTGGATACCATGGGTTTTTACCTATCCAAAATAGTTTAAAGTGGGATTGTGTCCAAAACAAAAGGGTAGATTAAGTTATCGCTGAAGTTCCCTGCCAACTGCTTCATGCTGCAATGCTGTTCTCATTGTTTTCCCTGTCGAAACTGCTTAGAGTTTGGAATTGTGCACATTAGCAGGGCTTGTGGTGCCAGCAAAAGCGCACAGTTGCTGATCTGTGAGCATTTCCCCAAATAGCAGATTTGCGGAAAACTGAGTCACGGGATTCTAAGTACTGTGAATTCATACTTGGAACAGTTTTTTTGAATATCTTGACATATTAGACCCCAGTCGCTCCTCTGTAAATAAACAAACTATACTACTACATTTGGGGCTGGGCAAAGCAATACAGGCTTTACTAACTTTTTCCCTCCCTGGAAATGTACCTTTTATTTATTTTGGGCTGAAAGCAGGTGATTATGTTAAATAAGGCAACAAATTAAATGTGGATGTCACTGATGCAAAGGAAGATAATTTAAGGAAAAGCTGACCTGACTCATTTAGTCAAGTATAGAGACATTCTCGTACTACCTCAGGAACTATTCAAGTAAAATGCAGTTTGTGTGACTTCCACCAGAGTTACTCAGGTACTGTCAGAGCCCACTAGGGGAGTAGAGGGGAACATTAAGTGGAAAAGAAAGTTATTTTTGTGGCAGTCATGGTATGATTACCTGAGGATCCATAAATTATCAGCCAAGGTTCGGTCTTCTTTGGTATTAACAACATGCACAGGTCACTGAATTCAAGTGATACTGGCAGGGTGGAAAATACAAGCATTAAAACTCAGAAAACAATTAGATTTTGGAAGCGAGAAAGAAGCATTGAAGATAATGTTAAGCTTTTATGACATTGGGCATTACATTGGGCAATTACAGCACAGTAGATATAAGTTGAGTGCTTAGTACAGTTATTGTATTTTACTTCCCTCAGTAGTTCTATTAAGTACTACTGTTATCTCCATTTTCCAGCTAAAGAAACTGAGGCTTCATGGAGTTCATTTACTAAATGGCAGAGGTGAGATAAAATCGATATCACAATTCCTAATTCATCACTGCACTCGAGTGTTTCTGGTGAGGAAGAGGAAAATGAGGAGTTTCTACTTAGAAATATGAAACTTTGGATGTGGGTAGGAAGGACATCCGATTGAAGATGCCTAGCAGGCTGTAGGAGATATGAAACCAAGTTCAAGAAATGGCTTAGGACAGAGGACAGATGTGAGAGTCGTTTCCTGAGAAATGGAAGCTCATATATGAGCCTGCCCTGGTACGAGCAGAGTTGTACTAGTGCCGTTGTGTTGTGTGGGCATCTGTGTGCACCTAGACCATTAGGAAATGAAGAGGAATGGATTGATCCACAGGCTGGCCTTCCAGTGTAACACTGGGCCAGTCACTTAGCACTGTGGTCCTGCATACACGAAGCGCTTGCTGGCTCGGGTGTTCACACAAATGAAGATCTGGACTAAGGGACTCAAAATGAGCGAGAGAAAGAAGACAAATCCAAGTTACTGCTGAAACAACTAATTGTGAGACTCATGGCGCCATTAACCAGAAGAGGGAAGACTTTCAGACAGACAAAAAAGAGCTTTGCTTCGGATGTGCAGATTTTGAGGTGTTAGCCACAGATCTTTCTTTGGTCGTTGGTAACTAACCTGCTGGAAAAGAAATATTTATTTAGATTGTTGGGGTTTAGAAAATGATATCCCCAAGTGTGGGTGGTGCTTCACATGCCGAGGAGTTTGAATTAAAGAAACAAAGCTATCCCAGAATTGCGGTCTCTCTGACCTCCTCCGGTCCCTCTTTCTCTTGTTCCTCTTTCTCCCCAAAACACAGTGAAAAGCTTTCTCTGAAGCCCCGTGATCTGACCAAGGGAGTCCCCTCTGGAAGGGATGCAGTTGTCTTTGGCCCCTGCTCTGTGATCTTATCAGGAAGAAGGCTAATTGGTGCCACACCCAGAGCCCACACTGCCTGAGGCTACTGTCCACTCTTTCTCCCAATAATAAGGGTCCAGTCTCATTAGGTTACAGTACTGGGTACTCGCTTTTCACTCTTATGACACCCTTGTACATGTCATAAATCTGTATGCCTTGTTTTCGATTTTTGTTTTATTTTATTTCTTTGGCGTAGTGGGGATTGAACCCAGGTCCTTTGCACTGACTACCTGGCCAGTCGTTTTTTATTATTTTGCGACAGTTCTTACTAAATCACTAAATTCCCCAGGCTTGGCTCCAACTTGCTATCCTCCTGCCTCAGCCTCCCAAAGTGTTGGGATTACAGATGAGAGCCACTGTGCCCAGGTTCTTGTCTCTCATTAATTGGGCTATTAGTTCATTTCTCAGACTCAAATATCAAATCTCCATACGGGAAAATGAAAGTGTTTTCTTGTCCTTACAACAAATACACTGAACACAGATCTGACCAGAGTAAGAGGATGAAGCCGGGTGACTTGTTGAGTAACCTTTGAGATCTCTGCCTCTCTGGCTCCCTGACAGGTCCCCGTGGCAACATGACTCCTGGCCCAGTCACACTGCCTCAGGTGGATCAGCCAGTTTTCCCTGCTGCCTGACAAAGGGCAAAGCACTGTCAATATTTTCTGAGTGGCGATGTGCTTCAGGGTATTTTCCCTACTCTAGCTGATTGTTTCTTCCCTTTCTCTTTATTCGCCTTCCTAACAGACCTCTTCCTTAGCTTTTCCCATGTTGCTCTTCCTTCCCTTATGTTCTTCCGCTAGACTCTTGCTTCAAGGGCAGCAGCTCCTTGCTAGTTCATTCATTCTTTCCCCGTTGCCTGCACAGTTTTCTTTGCACCTTTCCTAGGCTCATGAAAAGTCTCCTGGTTACTTAATGACCAACCAACGATGACTCTACCCTTCAGTCTTTTCCCTCTTAGCCTCATCTCCTGCCCTTATCATCCTCGTTAATAGCTAATTTGTACCAGGCCTTGAATTGATTGTTCTTCCTGCATCAGCTCGTTTAATTATTACACTGATCCTATGTGGTGGGCATGCTCAGTTAGTTCCATTACTCGAGGAACTTAGGCTTGAACCATCACACACCACAAGCCTGAACCCCATGGTCAACCTGCCTGAAGCCCTGATGACAGCCAGGAGTGAACCCTGGATGATCCGACATCAAAGTTCGAACCACCACAGGCATCGCCACCTTTTCTGGGTAAACTAGTTTCACCTTTCTTACCTTTAACCAATTTCGTTCCACTTTTCTGAAGTATTTTCATTTAGATAATGAGTGTAGCAATTACTGAAGCAGCTATTCTTTAAATATTGTCCTACCTAAAGGCCCTTTTAGTTTCATTTTTTCCTCCTTCAGCCCCAAACCAACCCAGTCTCACACATCATACTCTCCCAACATAGGTATTCATAAGGCATTCACCTGCCTTTACATCACTTTCTTTCCTGTTCATCTCAACCCAATATGGCTAAGAAGGAAGGTGATTTCACGTATTATGAGAGGGAAATATTACAAAAGACTACAAGGCACAGTTTTATACATATTTGAAAAAACCAAACCCGTATAAGATGTACATACACAGAACAGTTAAAAGTACACTATTGTGCATGATAATCAAGTGTCCCCAAGAAAAATAAAAACAGCAAACTGCAGAAATCCATGACAGTGGTAGATTTTAAGGATTCATGAGATTATCTGGGGAGAGGGTGGGAATTCGAGTGAAGACAGAAATCAGCATCTTTAACAGACAAGTATTTATTAAGCACCTCTATGTATTAAACATTAAGTTAAGTTACAGGTGTACACCTGTAATCCAAGCACTTGGGAGGCTGAGACAGGAGATTCACCAGAAGTTCCAGGCCAGCCTGGGCTGCATAGGGAGCTCAAGCCCAGCCAGGACTCTGTAGTGACACCCTGTCTCCAATAAAAATTGTTAATAATAATAAGTTAAAATTATTAGAATAAAGAGATATGTAAATTTTTTGTCTTTTTCCCAAATAGCTTTGTTTATAGGGAAGGCTTAAGAGGGAAATACACAGCAATACAGAGGGGCACTTAATACACAGGGCAAGAGTTTCAGGAATTCTAAAAATGCAGAGAACTTACCTCAAGAAGAACTATAGTCAGGTGTGGTAGTGTAGAGGATCACTGTGAGTTCAAGGGCAGCCTGAACTCCATAGAAAGACCCTGTCTTTAAAAAAAGAAGGAGGAGAACCAGAGTTATAAGCCCTAGGAGAGGTCAGTTTGCATAGGTCAGAGGCCTTATGAGTCAAGCATTGAACACAATGGATGCAAAGACTCAGAGTCCACAAGAGGAAGCAATGCGGTGTATGGAGGGGCTAGGAAGGAAGGGCTTCCAGGTGAGGATGAGAAAAGGGCCGACAGAGGTGAGTAAGAGGGAAGACAACACAAGTGAGTTTTAAAGGCACCACTGAGCGACCGTCCTCAGGAAGTGTCACCAGACAGGGCATGAAGAGTCCCCCAGAGAGGAGGTAGGGACCCCGACTCAGCTCACTGAGTGAGTTCTTGACACTCGTCACAGAAAAGAATTTCAGGCCACACCACTGAGAGGCATAGAAAGGTTTTCTTAGGCAGAAGTGAAGAAGGAGACACTCAGAGAAAACAAAGTAGAGCCCTCAAGGGGGAGACGTGCAGGGCGGCCTGGGGGTATACATTTGCTCTTGGAGGTGGCTGTACCATGGGGATCTAAGATGTTTTGCCTAAAAACACTCTGAAACCACTGAATCTGTTTCTTCTTCTTAAGGTCAGGTTGGTGCCCTTTGCTTTATCAAGTAGGTTAATTTATGGACTTAAGAGTATCTTTATGGGGTTTGGGTGTTATGGATCCAGAAGGGAAAAAAAAGCCTAGCGAGTGGAGGTATGAACAGCTGGGGGTCCGGAGGAGGGGGCGACAGAGAGCAGGCATCCTAAGGAAAGCTTGCTTTCAGAACAAAACTCTCCCACATAACCTGTTAGTCCATTAATCCATGAGTAAAGCTCCCACTTCTCCACGCTGTGCCCTGGGGACCCAGTTTCCAACACATGAAATTGGGGGAAGCATTCGAGCCACAGAAGCTGTGATCTCTGTTCTTGTAGTTCAGAGAACAGCTGTGCTCGAGACTCGAGGCACAATTCAAAGTGAGGCTGCTGAAAACTTCTTAGCGCCAAAGGGCCAAGGATGCTGTTCATGGAAAAGTCAGCATTCCCAAGGGCTAGTGTGGTGGGCTGCACCTGCAGCCCCAGCACTAGGGAGGCTGAACAGGAAGATCACTTGAGCCTGGGAGTTGGAGACCAGCCTGGGCAACATAGCAAGACCTCATCTTGGAAAACCAAGAAAAGAAAAAAGAATCAAAGGGCTACAGGGTTAAGGTGAAGGTCTCTGAAATCCAATTTCAGTTTCCAAACCCTGAGTGTCTTCTTTTCTGTCTCCTAATTTTTGGTTTGTTTTTTGAGACCAAGCCTCACTATCTCTGTCCCCTACTTACCAGTCATCCTTATGGGTGTATAGAACGCTCTACTTCACCTCCTTGTCTTTTCCTATCTTGTCACTCCACCATCAATCTCCCTGCTCCCTTTAGGTCTTTTTGTTTTCCTCTATCTTTCTTTCTTTCTTTGTTCTTTTTTTTTCTTTCCCTACTTATTTGGACCACTTAGTCATGAAGAGCTGAATAACATTACCTTCCATTGAAGGCCTGTTTTGGGGGCACTTTTAAGAATTCTCTCTCTTAATTCTCACAGCAGCAGTACAAGTTAAATGTCACTTTACACATAAACAATCAAGGGCACAGATAGGGTAAATTACAAACTCGTACAACTAGCAATGGACAGGGCCGGGGATTCAGCTCAGTGGTTCCATCACCTCTCTCGAAAGTGAAAGTTCCTGAGTTCGATCCCTGGTACCAAAAAAGAAAAAAAAAAAAAAAAAGAAACAACTAGCAATGGACAGAGATAGGAATCACTTAAACTTTTCAAGTGAGAATTTGAACATAAGCTTCTCTATTTTAATATTTGACTTGAAATGATTTCCCAGTGACCTCGAGATGAAAACAAAAAACCTTTGCTATGATTTACAGTGACCAGCATAGTGATTCCTTTTTCTCTCTCACCTCACAACCAAACCCAGAGAGTTGATGCCCCCAGAGCCCAAAGGTGTTGGACGCTCTTGTAGCATTTCCAGGTTTTGAAACAATAATTTAGGTTTCATTATATATAATGAGTTACAAATCTTACCCAGTGAATTTCTAATCTAACAGTTCTTTCTCACCAAGGAGATGATCAACAAACAGACAAAGAGCTGTAAGGAAGCGATAATAACTCCCAGTAAATCCTCTCTCTCTCTCTCTGTCTGTCTCATTAGGGATTAATTTCAAAGCCTTGTGCATGCTAGGTAAGTGCTCTTCCACGTAACCCCCAGGGCCCAGTAAATACCTGCTTAGGATTGACACCTGCTACAAAAGAAAAAAATAACAAGAGAAAACAAACAACTTGATTAACACATATTTTTCACAGACATATACGAGACACACAGAGAATGAGTTCTCAGAGTTGGCTCCCAACTGCAGCTCATATACCATCTTCTACAAAGCATAGTGAATTTTTATTAAAGTGACAATACAAAGGAAAAGGACTTGGACTCTATGGGCAGCAGCATGGGGAAGAGCAAACACATGGCAGATAAAGGCAGTTACTTAGCAAAGCCTTCCAATATAAACTCCTCGAGTATCATCTACAGGCGATGAGGGTCTAAAGTTGTCTTCCATGGTTAACCTTTGCTGTGTGTGTGTGTGTGTGTGTGTTAGGAGAGCAGCATTTCTTTCATCTCTATAAATCTGTGTCCTGCTTTTACCAACTAGAGGGAGACCGGGTATCTCTCCTATATTCTCTCTTCTTGTCTTCGGTTCAACAATCCTTCACTTTGTAGGAGAAGCATATTCTGATTTGCCACAGAGCCTTTCAAAGTGTCATTCAGAGCCAGGGGCGGTGGTGCATGCGTGTAATCCTAGCACTTGGGAGGCTGAGGGAGGATGCTTTTCATGGGTTCGAGGCCAGCCTGGGCTACACAGTGAGTTCAGGGCCAGGCTGAACTACATAGCGAGACCTTGTCTCAACACGAACAACCAAACCAAGGCAAAAACCAAAACCAAAGTGTCATACAGGTCCGGCCTGGGTTTGTCGTCTCTCAGCTTTACTCCCATCCTCTCCACTGGTCTGTAGCTGCTCCCCTGAGCAGAGCCTGAATGTTCTATTTGCTGGGGGATCGTGATCTTTCCTTGTGGCTTCATCACAAAGTGGCTGGGAGATCTTCATGTTGTCAACTTTCTCAGCCTTGGTTTCCTCACCTGTGTAAAATCCTGAAGTCCAACTGTCAACTCCAAAGTTTTGGCCAGAAAAAATTTTAGAGTCCTGTAAAGGTCTTTACCCAGTATGAGAGAAGAGAATTCACAAGTTCCTTAACTAGGACCCCATTTGTGCTTGTGACAAATATGATTATTGACACTCTCTCTGTCTTTATGGCATTTATCATCACTTCTTGTCAACGATACCTGGTGTGAAGGTCACAATTTTTAGTGCCTTTAAATATCATCTGAAGGTACATTCCAGCCAAAAAGTTCCATGATTCTGAGCGTGTATCAGTTTCATATCAGGCAAGATCAGAAGGCTTAGTCAATATTATTTTTTCCACAGTGAAACTGTGGAAAGCACATTTCACTTAAGCTAACAAATGTGTATGTATCCTTCACAGTGGAAGAATAAATAGAAGTATAATTTGTGAATTTCCTAATGGTTTCTTCCTGCTAAAAATATTAACCTCTTCTATTCTTTAACAAGAACTTAAGACAAACACAGTTTAGGTTAACATGTTTAGGAACGTTTGTTGTCTTGAAGTGGTTTTTTGGCAAACTTATTTCCCAATCTCCAAACTCAGCCTTCTTTCTCCAGATATTCTCAATGCTATGTTCTCACATATTCATGAATTTGAGATGGTTGGCTCCTTTCCTACTGTTCTCTGACCCCGCCAACATTTGCATATTTCCTAAATCACTCTTATCTACAATGAAACCAATGTCAAATATTTTATTGTTTGAAAGAAATGACCCCAATCAAGAATTTTCTGTTTACTTAGCTATAAGGAGCTACCCCAAATTCAGACCTTACAGTTTTTTCATCTACTCATTTGTAATAAAAATTAAATGGAAATTAAATTGTGGCAACTGTATCTAAGTAGGCTTTGACAAATCATTTCTAAATCTCAGCAGCTATACTGGGCATGGTGGTACACACCTGCCATTTCAGGCACTCAAGAGGCTGAGGCAAGAGGATTCCAAACTCAAGGCCTGCCTGGGCAATTTTGTGAGACCCTGGCTCAGAATAAAAAATAAAAAGGACTGGGGGGTTCCTCTCAGTGGTAGAGTGCCCCTGGGTTCGATCCCCAGTGCTGCACGATAAAAACTGACTGACTGAATGAATATCAGCAGTGAAAACTCTGATCTGATTAAAAAGTTGGGATGTGCAAGTGCTCTAAAGGAGAATGAATTTTCAGAAAAAGCTAGGGCTCAACACTGCACCCTGCAGTCTCCAGGCTGAACAGGGAAATGCTAAGGAGCTACCTCCCCCATTGTTGCTATTAACGCAGACTGATATAAAAATACCTGCTGTGGGCGAACACAGGCTCTGCAAATGGGCTCCTTCTGAAACTATAGGTGTCAGGGAAATTGTTTTCCCCCTCCAGCTCATTGAAATGCGGATGGCACAGAACCAGGGAAGGGATCTGCTTCCTAATGAGGCAAGATTAGATACATGTGAATTGGGGCAGGGACAGAAATGAGGGGGAAATCTAATCCGTGCCTATTTTTACATACTTGGAAAGCTCGGGAGCAGAGTAAAACTACCCAGATGCTCAACATTTCCCGAGTAGGGTACAGAATTCACGAGGAGGCGATTTTCACATTTCAGTGGAGTGACCGTCTTTCTTATACTTTCTAATGGGAGAGAAAGCAGTTACTACGGTCAGAAACACATTGCCATATTTTTCACTCATTTAGTTTCTTTGATACAAAACATAAAAGATCACCCAACCAACCACTATTGCATACCTTTCAGCTTTCACTAATGCGTAAGACTCATCTGATAACAAGAGCAAAAAATATTAAAGCAAAGACACAGAGTCAACAAATGAAAACAATGATGACAGAAACTTGTGTAGTGTATTACTCAGTGAAAAGTACATATTCTCAAGAATGTGACCTATGATACCAAGAGTCATACTGGATTCCAGTTCCCACAACCTCAGTTCTTTTCAGGTCTGGTGCTGATAAAAGAACCTAGTAAAGAAGTGGTAGAAGAAACCCAAATTGCACAAAGAAAACCTTACGAAACACAAACTACTGGCACCAACGAAAGTTTCTGAGTTCATAATTTACATAGAATTTCCAAATGTTTTTGCCTATTCAGTCCCCCATATTTTAGAATGATAACATTCTTAGGTTAGTGGTTCCCAGCTTTAAATTTTTCAGGACATTAAATCTTCCCAAAACAGTTGCCAGAGCCAACACAGAGTTGCCAAACTGTAAATTTTGCCAACAACAACAATAACAAAAAGCTACCATTTCCATCGTTTCAGAAAGGAAAGGTTTTTTTCAACACCAAAAAAGTAGGAACTTCCTAACTTCAGAACAAAAGAGAACTCTTCCCAAGAAATACTATTTGTTAACCACAGATAATTTTAAAGGATATACTTGCATTATGAAATAAAAGCAGAAATATTTATAATATTAATGTTTATTTTATAACATGATGTATGTTATGTTTCCTTGGTAAAAATTTACTTTTCATTTTAAAGCACTATGTATATTTGACACGTTGTATTTATTCAATCATTTATATCAGCACGTTGTCAATCATTTTTACTTTAGCTGTTTTAATATGTGTATGGTGGTGTTCTTAACATGCATTTCTTTTAATGATTAATGTTATTGGGCATATTTTTCAAATGCTTGTTTGTTTCCTGTCTGATGAAAGAAAGTCTCTGCATGTCTTGCCAACTTATGAGTTTTGGGGCTTTTTTTTATGTTGAGCTCAAGAGTGCTTTATATGTTCTGGAAACTAGTCCTTTGTGTGTCAGATATGCAATTTACAAACATTACTCCCACCCAGTCTTTAGCCTGTCCTTTTTGTCCTCAACAGGATCTTACAGTTTAGAAGTCTTACAGAATAAAACTTAAAATTTGAGGAAATCTCTAATTTATTAATTTTTTTAAAAAATAGTGTTGTTTTAAAAAAAAATTTTGGTACCAGGAATCGAACTCAGGACCTTGCACTTGCGAGGCAGGTGCAGTGCCACTGAGCTAAATCCCTGGCCCAGTTTTGTTCTTGATGTCATATCCAAGCCCAAAGTCCAAAGACTTTCTCCTACTTTATAGTCTAAAAGTTTTATGCTTGTACATTTCATATTTACACGACCATTTTGAGTTAATTTTTATAAGGGATGAGGGCTAGATGAAGGTTTGCCTGTGAACATCCAATGAGTCAAGAATACTTTTAAGCAAATATCCATGGACTCTAAGCCGGATGAGGAAGATAATGAAGATGGAAACAGGCTTAGAGATTCTTCTTTTAAAATGAGAAGCTCCACTCACAAAGGAAAAGCAGTGTAGCTACAAAGCAAGTGAGCTGATGAGTGGGAGGAGGTTTCAGAAAGGAAAGGTCACTGGTGATGTAAATAAGGGTGCAAGAATGGCCAAGAGGGTGGGAGATGAGGCAGAGACGAGAGGGGTCAAGGGGCTGAGGAAGTGGTGTGGGGGGGCCTCCTGTAGAGCTGCGGTTGCAGAATGAAGCAGGAGTGCGGTGAGGGAAACACACTGGTTGGGGCTGAAGCGTTGTTCAAATGAGCAGGAGAGAGCAGAGATCCTGGAGACAAAAAGGCCTGATGGGAGAAAAGGAGGAGAAATGCTTTGCAACCAGCTATGGGCAGCCAGGAGGATGCCCTTTCTACTTCTCAGCCTCATGGTAGAAGACACATGAGAAAAGGAAAAAGGAACCATACACTGCCCAACCCTTGAAGAGGCAGCAGGGGAAGAAATGTCTTCAGAAGACTTCTGGGTTTTTGTTGATGCAAATAGGAGGAGAAAATATTTCAGAAATGTTGTAGTAGCTGCTCCTAGAACAAGGGGGCAGAAAGGAAGCCCTGTATCAGAAACTCAGAAAGACAGGAGCCAGGAGAAAGCTAGGATTTAGAGAGTAGAGCAGGGCTGAAGTGACAGCTGGGTTGGATGTCATGAAGTTCTGAAGGACACAAAGTTGGGCCTGGATATTAAGTGTGAAAGCTCTGAAGTCATCAGAGAAGAGAGTGAGCAAACATTCAGGGCACTAGAGGAGATAATTATGAGAAAAACATTTACAGAACTGTGTCTTTCAAAGGTGGAGATTACTTTAGTCCAGTGGAGAAAGACTGTACAAAGCAAGTGAATATGTGTCTTAGTTCACTTTCTGTTGCTATAAGTGCACACCACAGACTGGATAATTTATAAAGAATACAGGTTTACTTCACTCATATTTGGAAAGTCCAAGAGCATGACACTGGCACAAGGTGAGGGACTTCTTGCTACATCCAAACATGGCAGAAGGGTCATATGGCAAGACAAACCAGGCCTGCTGATGCAGGTCTCTTCTTATAAAGACACTAACACCATCTTGGGGGGACACCCCCCATGATTTCATCCAACTCAAATTATCTCCCAATGCACCCACCTCCAAATACCATTAATGCATGAATTGGGGTTTTAAGTCTCCAACACATGAACTTTGGGGGCACATTCAAAGCACAGCAATATGTTTGATCCCTGTTATCATGAAATTACTTATTGTTCTATCTACGTGCACCATAATATCCCAAAATATCCATTTACCTATATGCTGCATTTCCACAGTTAGTTGTAGAATATAAATATAGGAACACACACACACAAGTGAGCTACAAACTACAATCCAATCAAACATCCTCTAGACTGTGTTTTAAGGCTCTGGTTCAGTTCAGTTCATTATCTTACTGGTTCCTGCCTCTTTCTCCTTTGGTCTACTTCCATTTTTCATCATGTTTTGACAGGTGAGGTTGCTCATGAAAAGGGATCCAACAAAAATACAAGACTGCCACCTTTGCCTCCTCATCCAGGACAGAGCAACTCTCCCTTTCCTTCTTGCAACAAAGGAGGCAAAACACACCCTCCCACCACCATCCCTCAACTGAGCCAAGTGACGGAGGTCAGCAGTGCAATTGTTTTGCTTATAGGGAGGGACTCTGAATTCGGTCAGTAGGTCACCTGCCCTCTCGGCCTGCACTCAGCTCCATGCTGCCCAAACCCCTGTGAGTTTCCGTTTCAGAATACTTCAGGCTTCAGCCAGCACAAACATGTCACAGCAAGAGGGACAGTGATTGTGTTTGTACACGCTATTAGGATAAGCACAAGCTTTATTTGATCTTCTTTTTTCATATTAAAAAAATCTTTATTATTGCATTACAACCAGAGGAATTTAATCTTTGACCTGCAGTTTCCCTCCTCTTGGTAATATAAAACCTCCATTTCCAATGAAGAGGAAAGGCTTGATGGAATTTTCTTCTCTGCCTTCATTCCTAGGGGTGAGGTAATTGACTAACAACACCTTTAGAAACAGTTTTATACCAACTAAAATAACAGAAAGGGGTCTTTGTAACATGGAGGCAAGCAACGAAAACTCCTAGCAAAATAATGCAGAGAAATAATGATTAGAAGGGATCAGTATCTATGGAAGGAAGGTAGGTGGACCTTGCCAGTGTGTCACCCCAAGCCCACACCCTGTTGCTCTATCTTCCTTCCAATGGGCAGAATGGTAGGAACTGGATGCTCTGCAATTGCCCTGTGTCCTCCTCAAACTTACATTGAAATCCTAACCCCCAAGTTGATGGTGTTTGGAGGCGGGGCCCTTTGGAGGTCATTAGGCCATGGGGGAGGCAAGTTTGTAAATGGGATTCATGCCCTTACAAAAGACCGCAGAAAGATCCTACCCACCTTGTGAGGGTGGAAGGAGAAGACAGCTGTCCCCGAGGAAGCCAGTCCTCACCAGACACTGGATTCGCTGGTGTCCTGATCTTGAGCTTCCCAGACTCCAGAACCATGAAGAACACATCACTGCTTGCCTGTAAGTCACTTGGTTTATGGTATTTTTTTAGTAGGAACCCCAAGACACTAAGACACTGCTGGGCTCTACTAGAGCTTGAGAATGAGGACCCCGGAGGACAGTGGGGAGGGGGGGCCTGGCTGAGAACAAAAAAGGCTTCCCTGTTACCCACCGAAGAGAAGAATCCTCACGGGCTGATTTCCACCCATAGAAAAAGCCCAAGAACGGCTTTTGGATGGTTCCCTGAACCCCACGAGCCCATCTAATCATCAAACGGCAGGATTGGTTCTGTTTGTCAAATAATGGGCTGTGTATTTATTTTCTGTGCTGTGTAACAAGTTTTCACAAACTTAGCAGTTTAAAACACCACACACTGATGATCTCACCGTTTTGGGGCGTCAGGGCTCCGGACACAGCGTGGTGGATTCTCTCCTTCTGGCCTCAGCAGGCTGCCAATCAAGGCTGAGTTCCCATCAGAGGGCTGGTGGGGGAAGGATCTGCCTCCAAACCCCTCATGTTGTTGAATTTATTTCCTTGCTATTATAGGATTCATAGCAACTCACTTCTAAATCTGCTGGCGCCTCAGAGACCTCATAATGAGTCAGCTAGGAAGAGCCTTATGTGACCTAACATCGCCATGGGAGTTACACCCCCTTGCCTTGCCTTGTTCCCATAGTTAGAAGCCAGTGCCAGGTCCTGACTGTACTCTGGTCAAGGGGTCACAGGAGGGTGTGAAGCCAGGGGTGGAGGTCCCTGGGTCCACCTCCCAGCCTGTTTCCATTCACCTCTCCCCAGCCTAGAAACTTAAGGGTGTGCCTAAGGACTTATAGCAGCAGCATTTGGCAAAAAACCAAAAACTGAGGGTTAGATATTTCATATTTTCACCACACTCACACACTCTAACCTAAAAATTAAGCAAAGCTAAGAAATTTTCTTTTTCTTTTTTTAAATTAAGTTTATTGGTACATTTTAGGTATAAAATACAGTTACATTCATCATTGGGATCTTGTACCTTTACATGAGTATCTTGGCTCTTATTTTTTCC
>NW_004624750.1:13754538-13773707 GCF_000247695.1 Heterocephalus glaber | reverse complement strand
ATACATAAAAATAACTTGAAAGGATCTATGAACCTAAATATGAAGGACTAAAACCATAAAACTTTAAGAAAAAATTATAAGGGAAAATGTTCATGAATTTAGGGTAGGCAAGAATTTCCTAGGATACAAAAAATATGATGTATGAAAGAAAAAAATTGATAAATGAGATTCCATCAAAATTTACAACTTTAAAAGACATCGTTACGAAAATGAAAAGTAGTCCTTAACCAGAATGTATTTACAATGCATATAACCTATGACCAGAATATATAAAGAACTCTTACAGCTCATTAATAGACAACCCAATTAAAAGTAGACACAAGAAGATGATAGCCAGTATAGCACAAGGAAAGGTGTGCAACACTAGAATCAGAAAAATACTAATCAGCACAATGACAAGATCATATTATACATTCATTTAATGACAAGATCATATTATACACTTTGCATTTAATTTCTTGTCGTGCCTCACCTACCTGTATGTCAAGTTCTTTTCCCACGGCAAAGGCACCATTCAGAGAGGCCCCTCACCTTCTCCACATCTCCATGCCATCAAGACTCATGCTTCCTGCATACACCTGACACTACTCATATATGTCCATCTCTCCCCACAGTTTTATGGCTCACTTGATGAGCAGTTTTCATGCCAGCTCTTTGGTAAATGTTCAGCACTCTCTACATTTCACCAACCACATTTTCATTCCTCTGTATAATGTGTGTGGTGGACTCTGCCCTCCATCAGTCTCGGGCACTACCCAGTTTAACCTTCCACTCCTCCATTTATTTATTCCAGAGCCTGAGGCTTTCATGCACAAGAGCTCCTCACTAACTTTGCCTTTATTTGCCTCACCAGCAGCAGCTGGTATCCTTTTTAAATGTTGTTTTCACAGAGAAACGGAGTGTTTCCTCTTTCTGAAGAGTTGTTCTCTATGTGTAGGTGAGTAGATTGCAGGGAGCCATGCTGAGGTGTGTGCAATTTGCACAGGCCACTTCCCTACACAATCCAGGCTCCTCCTGCACACCCGGCTCCTCACAGTCCGGTGGGTGCACAGCTACCCCTTGGCACACATTATTAGCATCTTTTAATACTAAAGCTAACACGACTCATAAATGTCAGGATATATTGAGCAATTACAATGTACAAGGGTTTCTAGGTGCTCTATTATTTAACCCTCACAGCCATATCTTTTGATGGAACCAGTATTTAAGAGTTCAGGAAGCTAAGATGTAGAAATTTATCTCCTCAAGGTCACACAACTAGTAGTGAAAGATTCACCCAAGTTGTCACCCAAGTGTGAAGAGGGAAGTCCAAATTTAAAAACAGAAGTAACTCACTTAATAGTTTGTCCACAGTCAGCCCTGGCCCAGAGCCCAGGGGAACAAGGTAGGATCAATAGCTACAAAGTCCAGCAGTTAGCCAGTGACCCACATGGTAGGGAATCCATCACAGCAGAGCCCCAAAAGGGACAAATAAAGGACCTCAGAGGGAGTTGATGTGGACTGGCCAAGGGCAAAAGAGAGGTGAAAATTAGGGTGGTCTAGGGAGCACAGACAACTTTCAGATAGCTCTTAAAGTCAAGGAGTAAATGAATTTATTTTGAGCAGAGCTCATGATTCTGTGAGCCTAAGGTCCCTGACATTGACGGAGACTGACGGCTGTGAAGGGCACTAATCAAAGACACAGTAGACCTGTGTTTACACAGGGAAGGACTGCTGATCCTGCAGAGGCCTTTGAAACTACACTGCTCACATGGATTATAATGGGTCATAAAGTAAGTCTTCAAATAAAAGGGAGGAAATTGAAATATATGCGTCTAGCCAGTTATTTCACGAAAGCACTTCAAAGAAGCATTTCCTTTGATCATTTTGACTTCCCATCAATAAGAAAGGTGAACATATTACTCATGGAAATTACTCAGAACCCTCAGGCTGATGGAGGCTTCTGTTTGACCCAGTACGGTGCAATAGGAAAGATAAGGTAGGATATTGCATGTTGGCTCTTTAAACTTCATTAGAAAATGATACACATCTCCCTGTACTCACCGACCAAAGCAAGTCACCTGGCTCACTTCACTTTAAGAAGGATGGGGAACATGATCCTGCCATATACCGGGACAGGGAAAACACTTTGTGACATTACCTGATGGTTAACAAAGAGCCAAGGGATATTAGAAGAAGCTGGGTGTGGTAGTGCACACCTGTAATCTCAGCACTCTAGGAGGCTGAGGCGGGAGGACTGCAAGTTTGAGACCAGCCAGGGCAACTTAGGAAGACCCTGTCTCAAATTTAAAAAAATAAAAAAGGACTAGGGATGTAGGTCAGTGCAAAGGTCTTGGTTCAATCCCCAGTAACACCCCCCACCCCAACAAAGGTGTTAGAGAATAAAGCACATATGGGCTTTATTACATTCCTACAGTAATTTCGCAAATGGTATGTCTTCACAAAGGCTTTCAGGAGTAGCAAGACTATTTAGGGGCAAAGTGGTCCTGATTTGACTAATTGTCAAAGAAAATGATACTGAAAGTGAGTATGCAATAAATGAAATGTGGACAAAAGTAATTTTCCACCCAAATGCTGTTGTGGATTGTAGGTGGGAATGTTAAGAAAACTCATTGTAGGACTCTGCAAAGGTAAGATATTGAAACTCAGATGGTACCATTAACATTTTCTCCCTTGAATTTACCTGTTGCCTTGCTACTTTTCCAAGCAATTTCAAAGCATTTTACTAGGTCCCACCATCAAACAATATGACAATGACTACTTATCTTTCCTTCACTGTATTAATCCATATTTTTGTTATAACAAAATACCAGAAGCAGGCTAACTTTATGAAGAAAATGGTTTAGTTCACATTTTCAGAAGTTCACAGGCAAGGCTTTGGCATCCAGTGAGGACCTCATGTTACCATGGCAGGAAGTATGTGATGGGGAGAGATCACATGGCCAGAAGGAAGCCAGAGCAAGGAAATGGGATCAGTCTTTTGTCTTTCCACTGGGCCCCACCTCTTAAAGGCACACCACCCCTCAACAGCATCACATCAAGGACCAGGCTTCCAACTCATGAACGTTTGTGGGACACATTCAAATCATATTAGTTCCTAGAACAAATATTTAGCTGGAGAAACTATTACATTCAGTATACTTCCCTATTCACACTAGGGATACAAAGATAAGACAGGGTTATTACCCTTAAGGCACCCATTAATAAATATAATGGGGAAAAAAGAACAGAGATCAGAAAGTTACAGAATATTGTGAAAGTACAGTTATAGAAATTTACACCAGATGTTATGGGAGAGCTGTTAGAACTGATATTTGTAAGGTCCACCATCTGCTTTGGAAGGAAGCAGTGTGCCCGTGTGATCCACCCAATATACATGGGCACCAGTGAGGGTGGGGCAAGGTGTGTACTGCACAACCTCAGGGCACAGCCATCCCCTTGCCGCTTTCTTGGACTGGGTGGCTATCAGTGAGGAATATTGAGCCACAGGCTCTTCTGTCTACATCACTGTCTGGACACATGCAGGACTGCCAGCAGCCGGCCAACGTTTACGTCCTCTGAAGTATTTCCATTATATGCCTACTTGTTCTCGTTAATACTGACATTATGGGAATCTCTAACTCACTGAACACTTTTTTTCAATAGGTACTGATTATTCATCTAGTCTAAGACTGTCATGCTTACATTAGAAGGCCCGCATAAACACAAGCCACTGTCCTTGACCCCAAAAAGCTTTTAAACTAGCTGCAGAAGAAAAACAAAACACATAAATCAATTAAAGAATAATTAAATGCTAACCTGTGTAACACTGAGTTTAAAGGCAGTCTGAGTTGTGAGGTCCAGCCAATCAGCTTTTAATGGGATTTCATACTCCACTTGAAGGGATCATGGAATATTTGATAGAGAAGCTGATACTGTAAGTCTTTATTACTTCCAGGGAAACAGACGTCTGCTTGCAACTGGCTGATGGAGATTAGCACCTATCCCTGTGCCGTCACAGCAAACAGGGCTGCACTGCTGGAAAAGGGTAACAAACTTGGCCATCCTGTCTGCACCCGTTGTAGCTCTTCTCAGCACCTCGAGCTACCGTGTGTCATCCCCCAGGATCCTCTTAGAGCAAGCCCTTCTCCTGCTACCTTGCAGAGGTTAAGAATGTAGGCGAGTTCACTAATTCTCCAAGTGTGCTCCTAACTAGCTACATGGGCATCACCGGGAACTTGGTAGATGAGCAAATCCGTGGACCCTGGCCCGTCCCCACGGACTCAGGATCTGTGGAATGGGCCCAGTAATCTGCAGTTTAACAGGCCTCCCCAGGGACTTGGAGGCACACTCACTCACATTCAAGAACCACCAGGCTCATCAGGCACCATGGCTTCACCTCTCGGCTCTCTTGGCAGCCGCTGGCTCTGCGCCTCAAGCAAATGGTTAATCTTGCTAAATCTCCAAAGTGTGTAACAGTAGTATCCAACTTCATATGGTTACTGTGAAGAGTAAATGAATCAATGCCCATAAAACCCTTAACTTAATCCTTGGCAGTTCATAAGCACATGATAAATTATCACTTGACAAGAGTTCCCTTTTATCATTTTTATACCATAACATCGGTGGGAAATCTTATTTAGAACCTTATTTGTTTCGCTCCTTCACCACTACCACCTTTGATAGCATTGTCCTCTCCAGGCTTTATCCCACTAATCTTTTTTAATAGCCTTAGATTTTCTGCTTTAATCATTTAAATTGTATAGCTCAATGGTATTGAGTACATTCAAGTTACACAATCATCACCACCACTTATCCCAGAATGTTCCCCATCTTCCCACATGGAAGCCCTGTACTCATTGAACAGGAGTTCCTCATTTCTCTGCCTCCTCCCACCCTTGGAAATCAGCATCCTACTTTTTGTCTTTATGAATTTGACCACTCTGGTCATCTTATAAAGGTGAAATCATATTTATCGTTTTGTAATTGGCTTATTTCACTTGTCACGTGATGTGCTCGAGATCCATCCATGTGGTAGCATGGGTCAGAAAGAATTCGCGAATATTGCACGGCATATATGTGCCACACTATTTCTCCATTCATCCATTAGTGGACACATGGAGCAAGTCCACCTTTTGGCTATCTCGAATAGTACTAGTGCCATGCACATGGGTGTATAAATATCCCTGAGTCTTTGTCTACAGTTCTTTTGGGTGTGTCCCCAGAAGGAGATTGACATTGATAGCCCTCAAATTCACTAAAAAAGCCTCTCTCTCCTTCTCCTCTGTCCAGCTGGCTTGGCCCTAGCTACCAGTGAATGGCACATCCCCTTTCTGTTTCCCAGAGAATGTTATAGGATTGCCTTGCATTCTTTGAAAACTTGAAACTAAGCAAAGGGCCACACTTCCTTTAAAGCTTAAGACTCCACTTCATCATCATGAATGATTTTTCTGCCCTATCTACAAATACAAAATTCTAAAAGGGAAAAAAAGACTATATTTTTTTCAGTCCCACTGGTGACAGGGACCTGGGACCTGAGAACAAAGAAGAATTATAGGGTGGACTGTCTGCAAGGATACATTCATTGTCTTCCAGTTGTTTCCAACCAAACACATGGTGTCATTACCTTTGACTGTGGTCATCACTTTTGCTTCAGGCCTACTTTATTTTGACTAGGAATATTGTCTTTGGAAACACTACAATTTCCTGGAGAGACGGCAAATCAGCAGTCTTGCCTAAAATCATACATGACCATTATCTTTTCTCTGCTTGAATGACGTACAAAGACAGTATGTCATTGTAAGCTGGATGATTTTTTTTTTTGTCTGCCTTCTGGCTGAACTATAAGATAAAGCAATTAAATACTCAACATTTATAACAGACGTATTTAACTTCCCTGATAGCTCCTGCAGAAGAAGTTGAGAAACACAGTGATAATAAACTTTAACTAGCGGTTGTGGGCTTTAGACTTCAAAACTTTTAGACAGTATAAAATATGATGGCCAGACAATAGACCATGTGTTCATTTACTGCTCAAAACCACCCTGCGCTGAAATATTTAATGTAGAATCATTCCTGTGGGAGCTACAAGAAGTGGCCAGTAGACATCTTCCTAAGCAAGACTTTTGGTTTTGAGGTTTATCAGCAATCAAGGAATCTGAGCCCTCTAGGAGGCAGTGTTGTGCACTGGAGAGGGGGTCTGGACTCAAATTGCCAGCAGCCACCACCTCCTACAACCTCTTCAACCTTGAGCAGATTACTGAAGTTCTTCATGTCTCGGTTTCTTCACTTGAAAAATAGACACTATTAGCACCTACAGGGTATTCCTGCCACTCAAAGATAATCAGTACCCACTTAAAAACGAATGCACCAAAATGTCATCGAAAACATAGGTGTCATTAGGACAGTTTCTTGAAAAATGAACCAAACATTACACAAATTATAAAATGATGATGCATTTAATCAAAGTTAGTAATGTTTCAACTGTGTGGTTATTTTCTAGGGGAAAAAGAACAAATAATTACTTAGATTTTTGTTAAAATTTTCAAACAAAATTGTGATAGTACTGCATATCAACCTTTTAATTGTACTTGACTATATTTTAATATGATATATATATTTTTAAACTATTCCAAGGCTTAATCAAGTTGGCCAGCACTCTCCTATTCCTTTATGTCAAATTCTCCCTTTTGAAGCTTTCATCATTGTTCCCATCGTGGTTCTTCCCTTATGAACAGGTTGGATCATGTCAAATCCTCATTGCCGAAGGCTTTGCACATGATTCTAATCGCTGTCCTGTGTCATGTTCATCAGTGCCGTGAAATCCTAAATGTTGGCAAATTGTGCTTTTCCCCTTAGCAATCCACCTGCTTTGTATTTTCATTGTGTAATCTTGTGCTGTACACAACTGATCATCAGTGAGGCTATGACCAACAGAGAAACTGGCTAACTGGCTGGCGAGAGGAAGATATTAAGAGACACTTGATCGGAGATTGATTTTAATGAATGGCCAGTTCACTATGATAATTTTTACTCCCAACACTTCTTAACTGAAGAGATTTGGCAAATGAGTATGCAGAGAGTAGAGACCCTCTCTGTCTGTACCTAGTTAAGCCCACCTCAGGATCTCAGCACTGTGCCTAGCGAGCATGCTTTATTTATTTTGTTTTGTCCAGCATGTGCTTTAGTTCTTAATAAATATTCCCACTTGGAGTGCAGACTGGTGCAACCACTGTGGAAATCAGCATGGAGATTCCTCAAAGAACTAGGGCTAGAGGTCCCATTTGACCCAGCTATTCCCCTGCTGGGTATCTTCCCCAAAGAATTAAAAGAATCATACCACAGTGATATATGTGCACCCATGTTCATAGCAGCGCAGTTTGTAATAGCTAAAGCTTGGAAACAGCCCAAGTGCCCATCAATTGGAAACTGGATAAAGAAGATGTGATGTTTTTTTAAAAAAATAAAATGGAGTGCTCCTCAGCCATAAAAATGAGAAATTAGAGACATTTATAGCTAAATGGATGCACATTGAGGAGATACTCTTAAGTGAATTAATAGGACACAAGTGTGTAAATACTGAATAGTTTCTCTAGTGTGAGAAACTGAAGTGTAAATAAGGATCAAAATGTATAATTGATAATGTAAAATAGGAAGAAAAGGTCTGAAGGAGCAGGGGAAGTAGGAGGGGCAGGGGAAAGGAAAGAAGGGAAAGGAAAAATATGAGAAAAGGAAAAAAAGTTAAAAAGTCTTTGTAAATAGGGAAGGGTGGAGGGGGTGAAGGGCGGGCAGGGGAATGGGGAAAAAATAAGAACCAAGATACTCATGTAATGGTACAAGATCCCAATGATGAAAGTAACTGTATTGTACACCTAAAATGTACCAATAAACTTAATGAAAAAAAGAACACTCCCATTTTACTTAAGAGGAACCACATGCTCAAGTGTTAAAGATATTGAAACACACAATAATAAATAAGCAACATAGCAGTGTGTTTATACAGATACATAAATATATACAATTGGCTCTCTGCATTCACATATTTGACATCTGCAAATTCAACCAACTACAGATGGAAGTCTTCTTTTTAAAAAATCCCTCTACTGAACATGTATGAACACTTTTCTGGTCATTATTCCCAAAACAGTGCAGTATAACAATTTACATAGCTATTTACATCGTATTTTCATTGTATTCGATAGGATAAGCCTTCTAGACTTGGTTAGTGGAGGTCAGGCTTGCATGGGTAATTTGCAAATGCTACATTATTTAGGGAATTCGAGTACTGGCTGTCTCCTAGCACTAGAATCTATGCTCCAGAGATCAAGAACACCAAGAACAGGGGCTGGCACATGGTGGATGTTCGGCAAGTGTCTGCTGAACAGATGGTGACCAGGAGACTCCTTCATCCTCCTCATTCCAGGGCAGAAGTGCCCAAGCCCCATCACAACTGCATGGTTAGGGGTCCCCATGTACCATGGCACCATGGATGTGACTCAAAACACGGTCTGGATACCACACAGACCCCAAGGTGGTATACAGCAGGAAAGGCTGTGGAGGGTCCCTGCAAACCCAGCCCTCTCTGTCCCTGGACAAAGCCCCAGCTTCCACCAGGACAAAGCAGGAAGTTGGAATTCTTCCTACAAAGAGTTGCGGCGTTGTGGAAAAACAGCCCAGCGAGGCTCCAGAAACTTGTTTGCTGCTCTCAGCCTGACATAATTGGGTCTGTAACTCAGGAAGGTCACTCCAGACTCTCAGGGCTCTGCAAGCCTCTCTGTATGACCAGAGGACAACACAGCTGGACGCGTGTCTCCTAAACATTGCTCCTCTCGGCCACAGTCACCAGTACCACAAGTGGCAACAAGCATGTGCGGTGTGGCTAGGGCCACATCTTCAGATGTGAAAACCAAGGCACTGTACAGAAAAAGATGCAAAGTATCCCCTTCAGAGTGTTTATATTCACATTAAAATTAATGGTTTATATATTGGGTTACATAAAATATGTTATTAAAACAGTGAGAGAGGCTAGGCATGTTTAGGGCAGAGGGTCTATGTGGGTACTTAGTACCTCTGCTTAATTTTTCTGTGAAACTAAAACTGTTCTAAAAACTAGAGCATAAGCCCAGGGTGGTGGCACACACCTGTAATCCCAGCACTTGGGAAGCTGATGCAGGAGGATCACAGCAAGTCTGAGGCCAGCCTGGGCTCCATAGTAAGACTTCACCTCAAAAAAAAATGGAAAAATAAACAAAAACCTAGAACCATTTATAAACAAATAAATAAATGAATAAAAAATTTTTATTGAAAAATTAAGTCTCCATTTCTTTTCAGTTTTTAAAATGTGATTACTAGAACTTTTAAAATTATATATGTAGTTAAAAGATATGATGAATAGGATTTTTTTTTGTTTGGCTGATGGTGGTATGGGGAATCGAACCCAGGGCCTGTCCACTGAGGTATATACCTAGGTTTTTTTCTGTTTTTTGTTTTGTTTTGTTTTGTTTGCAGTACCAGGGATCGAACTCAGGACCTTGCACTTGCGAGGCAGGTGTGGCACCACTGAGCTAAATCCCCGGCCCTTTTCTGTATTTTTTATTGTAGGGTCTCATTCAATCGGTAAGTTGCCCAGGCTGAGCTCTAACTTGCGATCCTCCTACCTCATCCACAACGTGCTGCAGGATACTTCTATTTGACGTGTTTCTTTTTCTGCTCTCTGACCGGAAAGAAGAGGATGGTTCTCTGACCTAGGATGGCTCATGGATTGTGTCCCCACGCTTCAGGAGTCCTGCCCCGTGTACGATGCTTGTCACCAAAGTGTACGAACTGCACTTTCCGGAAGTGTACAGTACACAGTAACTGAGCTAACTGGCCTTTTCTGAATGCATCTAGTAATGAGATCTCTTTTCCACTAGGACCTATTTACACCTTGCACTCCTGAGAAACACATTTTGGAAAGCAAGGTTCTAGATTTTCTGTAAAATCTTCTTGGATTCTAATAATTTCTGCAGGAATCCATGGTTGAGTGTCTAGATGCTTGTACAGATGAGGAGAGTTTTGGGGGAAAGCCATGTTCCTCGGGGGCACATGAGGAATGGTCGTATCTAAGAGATGCTGAGAGGGAAGGACGTTGAGACCGGAGCCTGCAGTAGACCAACAGGGAGAGAGCTAAGCTCGGGCTCAGGGGGCTCCTACTAGAAGCCAGCCAGGGCTCACCGCAGCTCGGACGCCAGCAGCACAGGAGCATGGAGCGTGCAGTGAGTGCCAGATCCCTCACAGGACGCCAGACAGCAGGAGAGTCCAGGGAGGGGCGGGGCGAGGGCCTGGAGGGCTGTGGAGATTCCACAGCGAACAGGACACATCCAGATCCACACTGTCCACCTTCTCGCCTCGAGGCCTCCGGGGAGCAGATGAGGAGAAGCCCTGCGGTGTTTATCCCACCAGATAAAGCAATGAAGCCATGGCCTGTTGCCTCTGTGCTGTGTGGAAGATAAGAAACCTATTTCTGGTGCCTGACACTTCTGTGTTTCCAGACAGGGTGTCCCAAGTCCAGTGCCACATGGCCTGGGATTTCTGGGGTTCTGTGGGGAGTGGAAATTTTTCCTGGGTGGCCCTCATTGCTTCTGTCATCTTCCTCCATAAACTGTTGCACCTCTACCATTCTGCCTTGGAGCCAGCTGATTATGGACTGAAACCTCTACAAACTGTGAGCTAAAAAAATCTTTTCCCCTTTAAAAAAAAAAAAGAAAAGAAAAGAAAAAGAAATTTTTCCTGGGTGAGCCTCAAAACTTCTCTGATTGCTTATTAATTTCTCCTTTTTCCTCCACAATTGCTGAAGTATTGCTTTATACATTTGCTTTTTTTTCTTTTTTTTGAGACAGGGTCTCACCATGTAGTTCAGGCTGCCCTCAAACTCATGGCAATCCTCCTGCCTCAGGCTCCCAAGTGCTTGAATTACAGGCACGTGCCAGCATGCCACGCCCAACTTCAAAATAAAAAATTAAAAGGGCTGGAGATGTAGTTTAGGGTGAAGGACCTGAGTTCAATCCCCACTACTAAAAAATAAACAAAATACACACTAAATACACATAACCCCAAAACAACAAAAACAAAGAACATTTATTCTAGATTAACATTTTTATAGTTTTATTGAGGTATAATATATAGACAATAAAATTAGCCTAACTCAGCCTGAGTAACTTAGTGAGACTTTGGCTCAAAATAAAATTTTAAAAGGGCTAAAGGTATAGTTCTTAGTGCCAATCTCCAATACTGGAAAAAAAAGAAAATCCCCAGTGTGAGGTCTGAATGAGTTTTTGTCCATGGGTATAGTCATACAACCACTGCTGCAGTCATATTCTGGAACTCTCCCATCACCTTCAAATTTTTCTTGGGCTCCTTTGCAGCCGGTTTCCAACCCTACCACAAATTCCCAGAAATTACAGATGCTTGTTTTCCCTATGGTTTTGCTTTTAAAAAGTCTTTCACCTAAAGTTTCACAGCAATGGAGTGCAGTACGATAGTACTGTATAAAGTATTTCATTTCCGGCTTCCTTCACTGACTATGATGCTTCTGAGACTGACCTATGATGTCACATCTGTACTCCATTCCTTTTAGTTAACATTCATCACTCACCAGTTTCTTTTTGTTTATACATTAGTTGAAGGGCATTTGGGTCACTTCCAGTATGGTACTATTTTAAAATATAAGATATATATATAATTAACATATATAACTATACAATTAATATATAAGTATAAATATTCATATAAGTCTTTCAGTGGATATGTATTTTCCTTTTTCTTGAGTAATACCTAAGATTAGAACTACTGGATCATATGGTATATTTAATATATTAAGAAGCTTCATTTTTCAAAAAGTAATTTTCTTCCCTATCTGACAAGCAACATTTGAGATTTCCAGTTGCTCCATAGCCTCACCAACACTTGTTATTGTTAGTCTTTTTAATCTTAGCTATTCTAGTGTGGCCCTTATAGTATCTCATTGTGGATGTACTACTGAGTAGCATTTCTTTTGTTCCCAATAATGCTGAGCATCTATTTATGTGCTTTTTGACTATTCATATATTTCCCTGTGTAATATTTATTCAAATATTATTCTCTTTATTATTGGATTTTCTTGTTATTGCAGTGAAAGAAGTTTTATGTATTCAAATATAAGTCCTTTGTCAGATATGTGTCTTACAATTATTTTCTCTTAATTTGCTTACCTTTTTGTTTTCTTAATTAAATTTTTGGTAAGCTAATGTTCTTATCTTTATCTAGTTTTATTAGAATTTTTTTTCTTTTTTTCTGATAGCCTCTTGCTATTTATTTCAAGCTGGCCTTGAACTTACTATATAGCTCAGGCTGGCCTCAAATTTTCTGTGATCCTCCTACCTCAGCCCCACAAGTGCTAGGATTATAGATGTGTGCCACTATGGCCAGGAAGGTTTTGTTTGTTTTGGTTTTTTGAGACAGGGTCTCACTATGTACTTTGGGCTGGCCTTGAACTTGCTAGTACTCCAGGCTGGCCTTGAACTCACAGCAATGCTCCTGTCTCAGCCTCCCAAGTGATGGGATTATAGGCATGTGCCACCAGGCCCAGCAGGGTACATTCTTAAGGTATATACAAAATTACTCCAGTATGATTTATTAAAGACCATCCTTTCCCCTCTGTTGGCAGTTTATCAAAATTCAACCTACCATGTAAATGTGAGTCTATTTCTAGATTCTCAACTCTGTTGCATTAATCCATATGTCTATCCTAAACCTCTGCCACATTGTCTTGATTATTATAGCTTTTATAGCATGTCCTAAAATCAGATAGTGTGAGTCTTCTAACTATTTCTTCTTAAAAGTCATTTTGGCTGTTCCAGATTCTTTGTATATGCTGCATTTTAAATTGTGCCTTAATGTCTGGGAAGGATACCATGTATAATTCTGTACTGATTTTATAGACAAAGAAACCACAGGCTCACAGCAAATGTGACTGACTTCACATCACAAGGTTGGGTTCCTGTCTCTCTGGTGGCTTCTCATTTTCCTCCTGAAATGTCAGCTCCACAAGACCAGGGATTGTGTTTGTCTTCTTCACCTCTCAATCCCAAGAAATACAGTGCTCATGGTAGGTTTTCAACAAATATCCATGGGGCAAAAGAAGAAATGAGGCACAAGAGAAACTCACTCACTTATCTTTGTTGGTACAAAGAACAGAACTGCACCCACAACTTCAGTTTCCAAACTCTCTATTTAATAGATCTTATTACAACAATCTGGGGGGAGAGACAGAGAAGAAAGGCAGAGGAGAAAGAAAGCAATTGAAGTATGAGGTAGATAAAAGCGTTATTAGAAAGTTGCTTAAAAGGCGTTTGTTTTGCAACATACCTGCCCACAGTTTCCAGATATGAAACGTCCACATACTTACCCTGTCTGAAATGCTTTGTAACATGCAGAGGGCTGCAGATGAGTCCCAGATGCCAAACCACAGCCTAAGCAGGAGACAACGTTTCCTTCCTGACAAGATGCTAAGCAAACACAAAATGGACTTGCAGGCCAGAGCGGATCCCAGGGTCAGCAGCAGACAGACCCCAGCTGAAACTCTGTGGCCGACAAGGTTTCCATTCTGCAGAGATCTTCTGCGAGCAATATTCTGCAGTGGTGTTCTCCTGCAATTTAATTCTGAAAGGAACGCCATCTTTAAGGAAATCCCCTGAGTTGCAGGCCTTCTTTTTAAACCTGCAAGACTGGGTGTCAAAAAGTAATGATACCCTGGCGGGAGGCAGAAAAAGACTGGGACTGCAGGCCAAGATCACACAGCTGCAGGGAGAGGTGGCTCTGGCTCCACAGCCTCTAATACGAGGGGCACGTAATCTTCCTAAACTATAAGCATGGGTACTAAATGTGCATTTGAAGGTGCTGGAATTGTCATTAATTGCTGTGCAATAGCCCTTCGACCAAATTCTCCCTCAAGTCAACACTTGTCCCTTCCATTGCAATGAATGGGTGTCCCTTACAGATAACTAAGAGGAGACTGTGGTTCTATGACCTTACATGGCCCTGTGAAGACTTGGATTTACCAATGGTTATTAAGTGAGATTTATGCTAGGAGCAGTCCTGAGAGGCAAGAAATTAAATCTTTATTGCAAGATGCTAGGAGCTGCTGGGGGGAATCTATGACTGTACATCGCCCCACCTTGATTTTCTCCCAAATCTGCAGGTGGGAGGCCCAACCACCATCGCTGTGTCTGGTTCATTCCCTCAGTTGTCAGCTTCAATGTCACTTTCTCTGGACTCGAGTAAGCCTGCCCGGTAAAGCATCACACTTGTAATTACTCATCTAATGGCAGTTTCCAGTTCTGAGATGAGAGAGGCCCTGTCTGTCTTACCTTGCAGGCTGCGGATATCTTCATAACACAGGTTCCGGAGGCAGCAGCCTGATTCCAAAGCTTGGCTTCATTACTCACTCTCTGTGTGATCCTGGGCAAATCACTTATCCTCCCTGAGCTTTGGTATCCCCATCTGTAAGATCAAGATATTAACTTTATGGTACTTACTTCATAACGACTGTTCCAAGCTATGACTCAATGAGATCAAGCCACTAAATGGCATGGCCTATGTTAAGCCCTAATAAGAATGAAATAAAATATCAGCAGCTAAATAGAGTTAATCTCTTTAGTGAGCAAATAGAGGCAACAGACGTCATTTTGTGGCTCTTAAAATGACAACATGAAAAGAACTATTATTGAAAGCTTACTGAGAGTCAGGAACTGTGCTGGATGATTTACATATGATAGGTGAATTTAGGAGAGACAGACAACAAGCCGTCCATCACCACCTGGCCTGTTAGCTTCTCTCTGGGCACAGTCCTGTTAGTTAGGGAAGGGGGTCATCAGAGTGTCTGTGCGTGGCGGCAATGAGTGGCTGTGGCAGTCAGAGATCTGGAAGGAAATGAACAGCATGCCCGAAGGTTGATTGGAGAAAGAACAATGAAAGGGCTTGGTTGTAGTTAAAGAAATCAATGAAGCAAGGAAACCAACAGGAGATCATAGAGCAGGCTGCAACCAGCAACAGGGGAGAGCTGTCGCCTCCATGGGCTTGAATGGGCAAAGGAAAGCAGCAGCGCTTCCAGGGGGCCATGAGAGGCATAGTCATGGAGTGGAGCCGCCCTATCAGCTGCGTGGGGGAAGACAGAGGAGCCCCACTCCAAGACAGGGGCCCCTGAGGAAGGAGGAAGTCCTTCGCTGTTCTCCTGGCTCTTGCTGGCCTCCTGCTTCTGCCTCTCAATGGCCACACCCTGCTGGAAGCCAGAGAGGGACCAGGTGATCTGGTCACCTTGTTCTGAAGCAGTGACAGCACAGGAGGGGCTGAGCTTGGATCTATCCAGAAGAACAAACAGGATAACCTTCTCAGAACCACTCACCATCCTGTCTACTCACATTTGAATAAATTCCTGTTGACCACATTAGGAATATTAGAAGGGAATGAACAATCTAGGCATTTCAACTACACTACTGGCAGGACTCTCTCTCTCTCTCTATATATATATATATGTATGTATGTACACATGCATGTATGTGTGCATGTATGTGGTACTGGGGATTGAACTCTGGCCCATGCACATGATAAGCAAGTGCTCTACTACTGAGCCACACTCCAACTCTTTTTGTTTTATTCTGAGACAGAGCCTCACTATGTGGCCCAAGCTAGGCTTGAACTTGGATCCTCCTTCCTCAGCCTCTCAAGCATCTGGGATTATGGATGCCAGGACTCTTACTATGTTAAACATAAAAGCCAACTTTTCTTCTTACTACCATCAGTGAAGATGAAAAATAAAAAGTGTAAGAAGCATCAGACAGCAACCGACTATCCGTTACTTCTCCTTCTCAGAGTCTTCTGAAACGTGAAAGTGGACTCCAGGCACCGCTCAGTTGCACAGTGCTTGCCTAGCATGTTCAAGGCCACAGGTTTGATCCCCAGCATCACCAAAACAGAAAGAATGAAAGACGAACACTGATGCAGCTTAGTTCCGTGCTTGCAAATGCCCAGTTACAGTATTTCATTGAATTTAAGAATCCTAGTTTTGCTAATGAATCGGAGTCATCATTTCTCACCTTCTATTTTCCTGGCTAACGTCAATTCAGTTTGGGACATCTGTTTGTTCACTGAAGTTCTCTCTTCTGGAATACGCCTTTATTTTATTTTTATTGTAGATATATAGAAAACATAAAATTTGCCATTTTAATTTGCCATTGTTAAGCTTATGTTGGGTGGAATTAAGCTTATTCACATTGTTGCCCTTCACAGCTATCTATCTCCAGAATGTTTTCAGCATCCTAAAGAGGAAGTCTGTACCCATTGACAATTGGATCCCACTTCCTCATCCCCCAGATCCCAGAAACCACAGCTCTGCTTTCTTCTCCTGTGCATTGCTCCTCTCTAGGTGCCTTATATAAGTGGAATCACGTGTTATCATATGTGGTCTCAGAATGTGTTTGTATGACTGATGTGTTCACTTAACATAAAGCCCTCAGGGTTCATCCATGTTGTAGCAGGTGTCAGAGTTCCCTTCCCTTCAAAGGCTGATATATGCCATTGTATATATGCACCACATGCGGTTTAACTATTCACCACTAGTTAATATACACTTCAGTTGCTCTCATCTCTTGGCTACCGTGAATTATGCTGCTTTTCAGTTCACGTGGGTACATACCCAGAAATGGGCTTGCTGGATTATATGGTAATTCTCTTGCTTTTTGAGAAACCACAAAACTGTTTTCCACAGCAGCTGTGTCATTCTGCATTCCAAACAATAACCCACAAAAGTTTTCAGTTTCCTCACACCCTCAACGCTACTTTTTGTGTTGCTTTTGTTGTTGTTATTAATATCATTCTAAAGGGTATGGGTTGGTATATCATTGTGGTTTTAATTGCATTTCCCTAATGTTTAGTGGTGTTGAGCATCTTTTATGTGCTTATTGGCCACTTGTATTTCTTTTTTTAGAGCAATATTTATACAAGTCCTTTGCCCATTTTAAAATCAGGTTGTTTGGTTGTTTTGTCATTGTTGTAAGGGTTCTTTATATATGCTGGCTATTAATCCCTTATCATAGAAGATTTGGAAATATTTTCTCCATTTCATGAATGGCCTTCCACTCTGTTGATAATGACTTTTGATGCAGACAAGTTTTTAGACAGGTCTTGCTATGTAGTTCAGGCTGGCCTTGAACTCACTATATAGCCTAGGCTGGCCTTGAATTTACAGTGATCCTCCAGCCTCAGTTTACCAATTGCTGAGATTATCAATGTGCCCTACATGCCTAGCATACTTCTTATAATTAACTTGTCTCAACTCACAGATGGAAGAACTACTTCAGTTGATTATTATTCAGGGAACAAATATGTGAGTTCCCCTGCTTATAAGATGTAAGGGCACAGTGGGCTAAGATAGTGGAAAGAAAAAGGTATAGAAATATTTTGTTTGAGAAACCAAAATTAAGGCAGGGATTACTATTTTATGTAGTATTTCAAATGGAATCGGTTTCACAAATTACCAAATTCTACCCATTTTGTAAAAATGTAAGAACATAATGGAACACTCAGTATGAAGACTAAAGGTCCAGGGCAGGGGATTTAGCTCAGTGGCACAGTGCCTGCCTGGCAAGCAGAAGGTCCTAAGTTTGATCCCCAGTACCAAAGAAAAAAAAGACTAAAGGTCCAAATTTGTGTCCTGGAGACTCCTTTTGCCCTCTGTGTGCTTCAGGCAAGATGATTGACAGCTCTGAGCCTTGGACATCTGATCTATAACAAGAATGGGGAGAGGGTGGTAAAAGCAGCTAGACCGAAGAGTGGGATAGGATTAAGTACATATCAGAGAATGGAGGGAAAAAAGTGAACAAGAATAGCATTATCACAGGAGTAACCCTGAGTCTTCATTAATGTATACAAAAACCAAAGTAATTCACAAATGGTATTTCAATCCAACAAGAAACTATTTGCACTCTACCTCACAAATGAAAAACTCATTCCTCAAGCCATAGTTGTCCAAATGTTTTGATTGGGGGTAGCTCAGGCAGGGCAAAAGATCCTGTGATCCATGTATTTTACTCAATTCTACTTTCCAACTAAAAACAGATCAATAATAACCAAGACTACAAAAGTAAGCACTTGAAGATATTAGTTAAATCAAGGATAGTAGCGATTTAAAAGCATGGCCAATTCAAGACAAAATCCATGACACATGGCTAACAAAGACACTTCCCAAGTATGGTGATGAGTCCAGCTCTCTGCCAGGGCACAGACACACAATGGTGGGAGTTGCATGCAAGCAAGCTAGCTTAATGGAAATACTCAACAAACCCAACAAAAATATGTATGTAATTTTAGAATCTTTACTAAACTCACTTATTTACCAGTAATCAGACCAAAGTATGTAATAGTGAAAATCAAGGAAGCCTAGAATAAAAGGAATTGCATTCTGTATTCATTCATTCAATGCTCATCAGATGGATCCTTTGGACCTTGGTGGACCATGGAGCATATCATAAGAAACTCTGTGCAGTAGCTCTGTTAACCTGTTAATCTGTTGTATCTGCTGCAGGCCCGTGTATTAAAGGCTTGGTCCTTATCTTGGTGCTAATGGAAGGTGATGGAAGCATTTAAGAGGTGAGGCCTAGCAGGGAATGGGGTTGTCATTAAGGTTGTGTCCTCAAAGGGGCTTATGAAATACCAGTCTCTCTCTCTCTCTCTCTCTCTCTCTCTCTCCTCCTTCCTGTCATGGTGTAAGGGCTTCCTCTTCCACCACCCTCATCTTGATGCACTCCCTCACTACAGGATCAGTGGGGACCACCAACTATGGACTGAAACTTCCAGAACCGAGCCAAGCAAACCTTTCCTCTTTTTAAGATGATTATCTCAGGTATTTTGCTATAATAATGTAAAGCTGCCTAAAGCAGTTGCAGTACATTCAGATATTCAGAAATTCAGATATTCATTTGAGCTCTCAGTGTGTGCCTGGTATAGTTTACTGCTTTGAGAAGGACATAAAAAGTTGAACAGGCTCCTAAGGAGCTTAGAGTCTATTTGGTGCTCAATAAATAAATATTGATGATGGGCCAGGGATTTAGCTCAGTGGTGCTGCCGCCTGCCTTGCAAGTACAAGGTCCAGAGTTCGATCCCCAGAACCAAAAATATAT
>NW_004624750.1:13658982-13754438 GCF_000247695.1 Heterocephalus glaber | reverse complement strand
TATTATATATAAGCAATCAAAACAATGTATATAACTATCATTATTAGAAAGATTGAAAATGCTCTTGTATATTGTTAATAAGTGCAATTCTTCCAATGCTGTTGCCTGAAGATTTATTTATTTTGCTTTATCTAAGCCCCAATGACCTTTATCAGAGAGGTGTCCATTAACACATACAAGATAAATTACAGTGGGAATACAGCCGTGAGTCTGTGATAATAAAACCAGAGTTTCCAGTCTACTTGGCTCCAAGCATGGAAAAGCACAGACTGTAATTCTGTCACATGCCCAAGCCCGGGAATCTGTGCACGGGCAAACAAGTCAAAACACCTGTAAAACTCTGCACCACAGGAGTCAATGCAGGCTTTTAAATGTTTTACACTTGCTACAAAAATAGCTTCCTCAAAAGAAAATCAGATACAGAGAATAATTCACAACACGGGCACTCTTGTGTGTATGGGAGTTGGGGAACATTTAATTTCATGTGGTGAAATCTTAAGTATGGCATCAACTTTTTTCTACAATGGCAAATGGAAGATAGTAAGCCAGCGACAACTGCAAGGTTTATGTCAATTTGCTGGTCGCCTAGTAGTGCCACTGGTAGGTATGTAGGGTTGCAGTGGGTTTTCCCATATTTTTTCTTTGTCATTACTCTTCTTTTTTCTTATGTAGTCTATAAACAGATTGTAAAATGTGTGATGCCACAGATACTGGGGAATAATGCAAAACAACTGTTAGAATAACGTAGAAGTTCTTTTGCATTTCTACCAAAAACTGGCCAACCTGTGCACTTAACCTTGATGCCTCTGACTTCACCTATTTTCAGAGAGCCTTGAGGGTTGGAAGGACAAGGGAAAGCATGTGGAAATGGATGGATGAGTGTATTAATAATGTGTTAAAATTTTTTCTCTCTCTCTCTTTTTTTTTGGTACCGGAGATCGAACTCAGGACCTTGCCTTGTGAGGCAGGCGGCGGAACCACTGAGCTGAATCCCCAGGCCAAGATGAATTCTTAACACATAATTGGGGCTCTATCATGATCGCTCACCATGAGGAATATATTCACACTTTCCACGTATTCAATTTAGATGTAAAGTAATAATACTGGCTTCTGGAACTACAGAAGAGAAACTTATTATATTATAGACGTATTTTACAAATATGACCTCCCACATCTGCTGGGAATTCAAACAATATGCAGAAAGTTCCGATAAAACTAGACAGTAGAATACAGGAAAATTGAGCAATAGATCTAGTAAGGGAATGTAGTTTGCAATTTTGCCAAAGGCTTGAGAACTCTCATGTCACATGATTATAGAAAGATTAATTTTTAATAAATTCAGCAGAAATGAAACAGTAAAAAAGCAGCAAGGCATGGGGGTGCACTCAAGAGGTCTGGGCAGGAAGACTGCAAGTTTGAGGCCAGCCTAGATGAAACAGACCCTATCTCAAAAATATGAGAGAGAGAGAGAGAGAGAGAGAGAGAGAGAGAAGCACAGAAGGAAGGAAGGAAGAAAAGGAAGGAGGGAGGGAAGGAAAGAGAAATAAAAAAGGAAAAATATTAAGTCAAGCATCATAAAACAAAAGTCCTCATCTCTGCTCAGCTATTTATTGTTTCTATGACCTTGGATATGTCCTTCAACTGCTATGGATGTAAATATCCCCCCTGAGTAAAGAGAGTATTGGACCAGATCTCTTCCAGTTGTCCCATTCTGACTTAATGACTCTGCCATTGTCCCTCCCCCCGCTCTCTGGAGATGCTCTGTTGCCACAATAATTAGCGTTGCCCCCAAGTAACATCACGTAGCAACCAGTCATGCACGAGAATTCTGGGCACTGTGACTGTGAATTCTAATCCCGCTGTGGTTGTGCCATCCTTGACTGACCTTGGGCAGGATACCCAACTTCAACTAACTGCCTCAGATACTTTACCAGACAAAAAGTCTCCAGGGATTTACCAGGTAATGTTCAACTCCTTACATGCCACAAACTGCCCCACAGCTGTCCCTAGAAGGTCTTCTTTGGGGCCATTCATGGAAAATTGTAAAAATAGACTTTTTCCTTGGATCATTCTCAGCTGTAATGTGCATCTCCTTCAAACATAGAAGCCCTCTTTTCTCCCTATTCAAATCAAAGCCATCTTTCATAGGAGGCCAAATTTAAGCAAAGATTTAAAGAGTTGAAACATTTGACCAATCTATAGCAAACTCAAGGCTTGGAAAGAGAGATGATACGCATTGTATATTTGAATCATCATAATATCATTAGGCATAAACAAAAAGTGGAAACCAAATATCTTATGCGTGGATATATTTTGCAATAGGATTTTCACTATAATCCTTACCCTAAATTGAATAGAAAAGAAGTCTATATAATAATGATAGTGCATGTCTTACGTGTTAGGTATTATGCTAAGGGCTTTGTATTCTACACCCAATAGAATGCTTTCAGCTCCATGTAAACATACCTAACTCCTTTTTTTAATCTTCAAAAATCATTTTAATTTGCATGATTACATTTATCACTACTGTTTTAGAGAAGCTAACTTTTCATTTCCAAAGACTGATGAACAACCATCCATGAGTTCGTGAAGTTGGATAACAGGAAACTGTTCTTGTTTTTCAGACCATTTGCCAACTATGAGGAGCTTCTGGTCACAGAATGCTCATCTGATAAACTGCAGCCCTATTGGCAGCTCCTGGCTTGAGAGGGCTCACAGCTGGCACCCCTGCCATATGTACCGCCTGTGTAAAAATATCATCTTGGGCACTTCGTGTTCTGTTGACTCCTCTGAAAAACTCCAAGTATGGGACTGCCTCACTCAAGGTGGTGGGAGTT
Source organism: Heterocephalus glaber (assembly GCF_000247695.1). The sequence goes on along the minus strand of NW_004624750.1, from coordinate 13,751,601 downwards.
AGCAAGATATCCACTTCAGAGTTAAAAATACACACAGAATCATTTTCAATGAGGAGCCTCATATTCTGAGCTGTGATGAAATAATTTTCACAGTTTTCTTTTTGTAAGAAAAAGTTTCCTGAAAGAATTCTCCCTCTCACCACATCATTGAACCCTTCCCTCCTGGTGGCAGCATGCATGGCTTCAGTAGACACATCAGTGTGACATCCATGACCATATTCTAGCTCACCAAATCTTGCCATATTTGATGCCACTTCTGTTGTGCACAATACATGGTAGCAGACAATTGCATAAGAGGTGTGAGGTGGGGATATTTCAATCACTTTGGCTCAGGCAGACTCAAAGAGGCCAGCAGCTTTGGACTAGAAAGACCATTCTTCACTGGATAATTCAGGTCCAAGATATTCCTTCAGAATTCCTATACATAGTTTGCTTACATCTGTCCAACTGGGAAGTGTAAATGGTTTAACAGGATCTTGCACCATGGGGTCAAGCCCCGCCAGCATGCCCAATACAATTGCTGTGTCATCCACACGTCTGGTTAAGATTCCTGGCACACCCATCAGACTCACCAGGGGAACAATACAACGATGCGAAACTAAGCCATTGCTGGGTTTAAAACCAGAGAGCCCACAGTGAGCAGCAGGATTTCTGGTTGATCCTCCAGTGTCTGGCCCTAAAGCAGAAAAGCAAAGCATGTGAATGCTGACCTCACAGCTGTGCCCCCTCCTGAGCTCCCCATGATCAGCCATCCTCGGTCCTCATGGTTACCCTGGGGCCTCTGACACCTCTTTTCTTTGTGCTGTTTTGAGTATCTCCAAAGGTGCTTACCTGGCCCCAAAACACCCTCTGTGCTTCCACATCCCATAGCAAACTCATCTAATTTTGTTTTTCCCATTAGTAGAGCTCCCTGATCCAACAACTTCTGAACTACTGTGGCATTAAAGGTGGCATATAACCTGTTAGCATATTTGATGCACATGTTGTCTCAATGCCGGATGTGCTAAACTTGTCTTTTACTGAGATAGGAATTCCATCTAAATGCCCAAGTGACTGACCTTTCTTATATCGTTTTTCTGAACCTTCAGCTTGCTTTAAGGCCACTTCGGCTGATAAGTAATATAAACATTTAGAAACCTAGTCTTCTGGATAAGGGAGAGACATTTCCAGCAGAGATCTATTGGTGTAATTTGGCCTTGTTTCAGGGCCACAGAAACTTCTCGGAGTGTCTGGCCCAACATGGTTCTCAGGTTCAGCCTGCTACCCCAGGCACCAGTGGCAAGGAAGAAAAAGAGGTCAATGGTGGCCACTAGTACTACTGGGAGCAGCCCTCTTTGTCACTGGACCCTTCCAAATGTACGTAGCTCTTAAACAATAGAGATTTCTTGTCTCATACAACTACTCACTGAAGAAGACTTCTTCCAGGTTAGTTGGTTAAGCAGCATAACAGCACAATGGAGGGTCCATCTTCCAATTCTGCTATTTTCAGTGTGTGGAGCAACATCACCACTTGTGGTCTCACAATGGCTGCAATTGTTCCAGGTGTCACACAGGTATTTCAATATATCACAAAGATGATTTCCCCCATGTATCTTTCTGTAGGTTAGAAAACCTTTACCCGATAGGTACCTACAGATTTCCCCTCATAACTCATTGTTTAGGATCAAATTCCAAACCCATAGATAACCAGTTAATGACAAGGAGAAGTCATCTTAGACCAACCATGAAGGATCCTGGCTTACTTTTCTTGAACACATGGAATGCTTATCATCCCACCCAAACAAAACTTGGATATTCCACTGGCAATGACAGATGAAGATGTGCTGGAAAAGGGCAATTGGATAAGCAACCAACAGCTTATGCCATGTATATGTCATCATTTATCATTTTAATAAATAATCCTTTGAGAAATTACCCCTATTTTGTAGATAAGGAAGCTGAAGCTTAGAGAAGTCAAATAAATTGCTCATGACCACACAGCTAAAAAAAATTCTGTATTTTTAACCACAATTTATATGGTGAAAGCTCAGTGTATGTGACAAACAGAGTTTGGTAACAATGTAGATACCAAGAGGTTCCAATTCAATCATCTAGAGTGAGAATTCTCATTCTTTAGTTTGAACAAATAATCTCAATTTGGTAGCCTATGAGCTGGATGTTGGGAGACAGGATGGAATTGGATATCATTTAGATAGAACTCTGCCTCAATACAAAAACAGAACAGTTGGCTGGAGGGCCCAGGCCCATTGGGTGCCCTCCCGGCCTCCGCACACCCCGAGAGCAGCGTCCCCCACATTCCCGCTGCAGTCTGCACAGGCCCCTGCACCGTCTAGCTGGTATCCTGGATTTAGGAAGTGTATAGGAGACACTTCCAGATAAGGACAGCAGGTTCAAGAGAAGACCAACAGGTCTCCTGAGGAACCAGTGAAGAGCTTTGGAAGACTTGTGGTCAAAGACAGTTAAGTCTTTGGGGCAGAGGAGGGGGGAAACCATCATACACCTCCAAATACTAACTGGGTGTCACATAGAAAGGATGCTCAAAGGTAGGGTCAATAATGGGAAATTATGACGGGCTCATTGTATTTTATTACAAGGGAGAACAGACTAATAATTTACATGGTGCGATGGGAGCAGAGGCGCTCGGTCACACAGTGTTTGGAATATTTTCAAGCCAAGGCTGGCAGATCCTATGTCTGACCCCAACCTTATTGAAGGGAGTCTGCCATTGAAAGGAAGGAGCTGGCTCCTGGGATCCCCCAATCACACTCCCTGCAGATCGACTTGTGTTTAATTTTACTATGGTCATTTCTGCCAAACACCTCAGAGCGCTATGTAATTTCTAATTTACATCCTGTTTCCCCAAATTGATGGAGCATGCCTGATTCTTCTTTGTGTCATCTAACTCAAAACCATGCTCATCAAGGTACTTAATACACAATAGACAAATTAACGAGAATGATTGGCATGGTGGGAAATACACGCAGCCGATAACACTGCCAAGATGAGTGGGGGTAACTGTCAGCACCTCTTCCCTGCTTACCACACCCTGCCCTCTCTGGGCACTGGGCATGGTTGTTGTATTTGTAATATGTTCTCTCCCCTCTGGCTATCACTGATTGGATCAAAATTAACATCTAAGCATGCTAAACCAATAAGATTGACACTAAGGTATTAAGACAATCTCTTAAAGTGGTTGTGCTTGTAACGTGTGAACTCCTGAAAAAGAATGAAGCAGAGAGAGCAGACTGCGTTCTCTGCCCTTCCACCTTTAGAACCCCCACCCCATCCTGAGTCTCCTGTGTAAATGTAGCCTTGGTGTCAAGGAGAAAGCCCTGTATCTCTCCCTCCCGCCCTCCTTCCTTCCCTCCCTCCCTCTTCTTTCCTTCCTTCCCTGCCTCCCTCTCTTCCTTCCTGCCTTCCTTCCTTCCTTCCTTCCTTCCTTCTTCTTTCTTTCCATCCTTCTTTCTTCTTTTAGATTGTACTGAAGCTGTCTTTAGTTGGTTTAAGTTCATTGCAACCAGAGTCTTCAATCCAAATCAATTTGCCACTGGATTTTCTGTTGAAGCAGCTGGTGAACATATGTCGCGTTCTAATATTCTAAGAAACACTAGGCTTTGGGGGATCTCGGGTGAATACACAGCACCTAGACCTCTGCTTGGTGCAAGTTGCTTCTGAGGGTTTAGATGGGGAGTCTGCAAGCTGATTCTTACACTGCACCCCGATCTGTGAGGACACTAAAGCAGCATGACATGTATGCCACTGGACGACAGTGTCCTCATAGCAAAGCTCTCCACCTTAGGATGTCAGGGGACCAACCCCTAGTGCGAGGAGGCAGGATTAGCCCAATAAGGGACAGGAACGTTTGGGAGTATGACGCCCACTTAGGCTGCAGAGGGTTTCTCCACACAACACATTGGGTTAGCAGAAGGCAATACCCCTGTCAGGTGCAAAGAACCTTTCACAATCATATTTATCACATGGACCTTTACACTTCAGTTTGGTGGCAAAACTGTTTCCCAATATGTTTTCCTTACTTCTACTCCAAGGCATGTGACTGGCACTTTGGCATACACTGAAAAATGGTGTCTGAAGAACTTCAGGTGACATTTTCCAAAAGACCCTGTTTGAATCTCATATGGAAGAGCAGCCCTGATGAAAAAGAGGGGCAGATGGGGATGGGCAGTAGAGGAGGAAGCTAGAGGAGGGAGTGGGGAAATGGGTGAGAATCTTTTGCTTTTCTCTCCTGCAACCTTGATATCTCTATGTTGACCCAAGTTGGCGAATCATTAACGCATGTGAGATATGAAAGAGCCCCGTCTTTTCCCTATCTCTCTTCCTTACTCTGCCCAGGACATTCAGAGACTCACTCCCTAGCCCTTTCCACCCCCTTACTACTTAGGGTTTTTTTTTGTTTTTTGAGACAGGGTTTCACTTTGTAATTCAGGCTGGCCTCAAATTCGCAGTGATCCTCCTGCCTCAGCCTTCCCAGTGCTAGGATTACAGGCTTGTTTCACCATGCCCAGCCCCCTCTTACTGCTTTTTGATCCCTCTGTTTCTCCCCCCGGAATAACTATACCCTGTGCTTCTCTCTCAGGTTCCCTCAGGAGAGGAGTCAATTCTCACTGGATAGAAAGAAATCTCTCTAACACTGTGTGACTTAGGACACAAACCCTAAATTTTCTTCATTAAAAAAGCAAAACCAGGGAATCCAAGATCCCCAGTATTATTTGGCAAAAGTGCCTCTTCCAGCACACAGCCACTTGGGCATCCACTGGTAGCAGCAAGGAAGGAGTTTACCAGCCACTGCCCTGTGAGAACCAGGACAGGCATAGGGACAGACCCCTGCAGATTCTCCTTGGCAAAGGAGAAGACAAAAGAGAACCATTCCCAAATGCTTGTAGGTGTCTGACATGTCTTTAATAGGAATTAAATATTTCCGAGAAGCTACTCTATAATTTTGGTTAAAAGTTTATTTATCTATTTCAATTAAGCAACTGGTGTAAAAGTTTTTCAAAACATGCATGACCTTTGATTTCACAATTCCACTTCTAGGAATTTATTTCTAGTAAACAATCAGAAAAATGTACAAGGGTTAGAGACATAGATCAGTGATGCAGCACTTTCCTAACATGTGCAAGGCTCTGGGTTGAATCCTCATTACCAGCTCCCTAAAAAGTACAAAGATTCATACCTAAAACTTCATTATACCTGCGTGTGTGCGTATGTGTGTGTGCATGTGTGTGTGCATGTGTTTTACTGGGGATTGAACCAAAGGCCTTCACACTGAGCTATATCCCCAGACCTTTTTCTTATTTTGTAATCTGTGAAAGATTGTCACTAACTGACTAAGTTACCCAGCCTGACCTTGAACTTGCCATCCTCCTGCCTCAGCCTCTCAGAGTGCTGGGATTCATTGTAGCATTAAAAATTTGTTTGTAATGTACCAAATGTACAAATGTAATGCACTTTACACAAATGTAAGGGGAGTGATATGATCCAGCTCTTTTGATTACCAATATTCTGCCCAGTTCTTGCTTCACTTAATTCCCCACATTCTTTTCTCTTGTCATTTTGGCTGGAATATTTTAAAGCAAATATCATCCTGGTGTTGAACTCTTAACTATTTCAGTTTGAATCGCTAGAAGGTAAGGATTTGTTTTCTTTTTTTCTGCTGTTAGTCAGATTTATAGCCCTATTCAGAAAAGGATTTTTTAAAGTTAACATTATTCTAATGTCATTTTTTCACTCATCCAATTTAACGATTATTTCTTTTTTTTTTTTTTTTTTTTTTTGGTACCGGGGATCGAACTTGGGTCCTTCCGCTTGAGAGGCAGACAGCGAAACCACTGAGCTAAATCCCCAGCCTCAACGATTATTTCTTAAAATTATCTAATACCCATTCATGCATGGCTTCAAATGCTAAGAATATCTTTTTACAGTTTTTTCAAATCTGGATCCAAAAGTTCCGTAGACTGGATTTGGTTGATACATCCCTTTTGTCTTTGCAATCTATAACAAGTTCTTTACTTTTTATAATGCCGTTCACGTGTTGAAGAAATCAGGTCATTTAGCCCTGTAGAATTTCTCATGTTCTGGGTACTTTGGTTTGTGACAAGTTCTCACTATGTACTCCAGAACTCACACTGATTCTCCTGCCTCAGCCTCCTGAGTGTTAGGATACAGATGTGTGTCACTACACCGGGCAGAGATTTTTCATATGCTACATTTGGCCAGGTGTAGCCTCTTTATGTCTTTTAATATGTTTTGTTATTCCCTGTAAACTGGTTAGTAGATCTGGGGTCTCAATTGAATTTGGAATTTTAAAAAATTTTGGCAAAGATATTTTGTAGGTGGCTCTAAGTATTTCATATTATATTACATCAGAAGGCACACAAGGCCTAGTCATCCCACTTTTCGTATTTCCATCAATTATTGGTTTAGGGTTCGCTCAGCTTAGTCTCTCTATTATACATTTTCTTATCAACGTTTTACTTAATGGTTTCAGCAGTTATTGATGATCATTGCTTAGATCCATTATCTCAGTGGAGACTAAACAATGTTAATATTTTTATGGGAGTCTGAGTCAGGAGAATTGCAAGTTCAAGCCTAGCCTGGGAAACTTACAGGATTAGTGAGATCTTGTCTCAAAATAAAAAATAAGAAAAAAGGGTCTGGGGATATAGCTCAATGTGAAGGCCCTGGGTTCAATCCCCAGGGCTGAAAAACAAAAGCCAATGTTGTTATTTTAAACCATCTCACTATGTTTCTTCTTTTTAAGCTTTCTTATTATTATATTTCTTCTATAATGAGTTTTGTGATCTCCAGTTTCCATTGAAAAAATCAAAGTTTCAATATAGTAAACATCCATAATCTTCATCTAGATTTACTAACTGCTAACATTTTACCCCACTTCTTTCTCACTCTTGTGACTTATACTTATTTTTGCCATTCCGCTCAAATCAGCTTATAGATCTACAACAATTCACCTTTTAATACTTCAGCCTCTGTTTCCTAACAGCAAGGACGAACTATAGCAGTACCACGTCTGCTCATTTTCTTCCTCTGTCCTTTCTACATTTATTCCTGGGCATTCTTTTGTAATGAAGAGCTTTTCTTTTTCTGCTATTCCCATTAGATGCTCAAATCAACTAGAATGTGTCCAGGGGAAGCCCCTAGAATCTGTGCATCATTCTGACCTAGTGCCACTGTCCCTAGGGTATTTATTCCCAGAGCTTTTGGTGCATGGCATTCTAAGCTCACCTTGTCCATTTCCTGTCTCAGATCTAGAATCAGCCATTGCTACAGGGGTCCCTAGTTCTTCTTAATGGAGAACGTCATTTAGAAGCCAAGATCTGGCTGTTACATGAGACCACTGCTATTGAGATATCATTGTTTCTAGACCCTGTACAGAGATAAGAAATAAGGTATTTTTTCCAGGAAGTCATGAGTTCATACTATTCCTCTTCAACTCCAGTATCATAGAAATCTTTCTCTTTTCTCTGCCTTATATTTTATCTTCTCCTGCAGTGAGAACTCTAGTTTCCAAAAAGTTTCAGATAACTCATTTGTCATGTTATATGCTTTAATACACACAAAATAATCTAATGTTACTTTCCAATTCTATCACTGCAAAAACAAAAACTTCCTTAAGTTTCTTTCTGTTCATAGAATATATTTTAGGAAGACGCATTAAAGTTTTACTTGAATTAATTTTGTGTTCTATAAGTATGCTTTCTTTGCCATGTATGTACACAATTTGATATAAAATCTGGTTCATTGTTTACATTCAATTTCAATGTTTGCCCTTTTTATTCTTTTGATTTAATTTTCATTTTGAGTCAGTTTAACCTTTTTAGATGGTTCAAAGATCAAAACTCTGAGAAGTTTTAGTCTCATTCTTATCCTTTGTATTCTACTGCCCCCAACACTGACCTGTCTATTTTTATGATTTACAGATTATACTAGATATGTTTATACCTGTGAGTATAATGAAATATTTCTCCTTTTTGATTATTGGTATATATTTAGGTATTTAAGAAGATAACAGTGGTTACTTTTTGACTAATAATTTATTTTTTAATGGTCACAATCCACTTTTCTGTAGACTTCTACAATTTTGTTAAACTTTAAATGGTGTCCTTCTTTTCTATGTGTGAAATAAGGAAAATAATAAGTTTAATTATTACATCTATGTTACATGCACATTGTAGCAGCCAACACCAGGCTAAATGGCATCTTATGATCTCTACTTCTTGCCTACGTATTGATTAACAGTCTTCTTTTACATTCCTTTTCCTTTCTCTTCTCCAATATTTTCAGTTGTGTTTCTTTTTGTTTGTTTGTTGTTTGTTTGTTTATTTGATTGCAGTACCAGGGATCAAACTCAGAACCTTTCACTTTTGAGGCAGGCACAGAACCACTGAGCTAAATCCCCGGGCCTCGGTTGTATTATGTTTGTTTGTTTGTTTGTTTGTTTGTTTGTTTTTGGTACCAGGGATTGAACTTGGAACCTTGCACTTGTGAGGGCAGGCAGCGGAACCACTGAGCTACATCCTTGGCCCAGTTGTGTTATTTTTAATGTTTAAAAATGTATAACATTTGCACGTTATTCTTTCACCTTTGTCCCCATCTTTGAGTCTAAAACCTAGAATTAAATATTATCAGTGTTCACCATCAGTGAACACTGTTATTTTCAGTTATCTCCTAGGGCTATATTCATTTTCTAGGAAAATTTTCAGACGATCACAATTTCACGTATTCTGACTTCTCGTATGTTTCAAAATTATTTGCCTGTAGTCTTGATATTATCAGGGCAGCTAGCTTTGTTTTCACAAGTAGAATTGGCTCAGTTGATGAAATAAATTAGGACCAGTTAAGTAATGGAACCATGGGCCATATAACAGTTATACTTGTAATCAGTGTGGAAAACTATATACTTAATGATATCAACCTGCAGTGCTCAAACTTGCATTTATAAAGTATTAAGTGGCCAAAAGTATATATACACATGGGTTTACCCAAAGGAAGTTGGATATACATGAAAAGATTTAACTGAGTTTTCTCTGGTTCATAGGACTGTTGATGATCTTCAATTTCTTCTTTATGCTCTCTGATCTATTTTTTTCTGAGGTGTAGCATTAGAAAGAACACACTTTTAAAAAGAAAGCAAGATAAAATCTAAAGTTTTCAAGGTTTATTTTTAACGTGTGGGTTTCAATCAGTACCACAAGACAAGGTGTACCAAGGAGAGGGCAGTGTGATCTGATTAGCAGGCTCCGGACAGCCTGGGTTGGTCTCGGTGCCCTGCCTGCACTGGGCATTCAGTCAATGTTTGCTGGAGATGGAAAACACTAACACTAGTCAATTCCAAGCGAAGTCATTTTGGGCAATGCTGCTAACTCTTCTGCATCAAGCTCCTGTCTCTGGGGTTGTACTGAGAATGAGATGAAGAGGTATAGAGAAATAGTTTACTGTAATCTGTACCCAGGCAAAGAAGATAGATAATTAGCACCTTGTTCTCAAAACTAATAGAGCCATGTTCAGTTTTACTCATTTTGAAGACTATAAAAAGAATCTGAGCAGATGGCTAGTAAAACAGGCCCAAGACAGCTCATGAAAGTGTGGCAGAAAAACACCAAGGGAAGAAAAGAAAAGGAAGAGGGGTAGATGGGGGGAGGAGGGAGAGGACAAGAGAGAAACAGTCTAGATCCTGTCATTAGCACCTATAATACTTGGAGCTTCAGCTCCCATATTAGTAAAAGTAGGGGAAATTTATGCCCCAATATCTTAACTGTGCTGCTGTTATCAAATAAGTAAATAAGTAAATAGAGTATGCATTCTGTATTTGCTTCTTTAAGAAACCCTTACAGGAGAGTAAGCTTATTACTGGTCTTAGAATAGTTGTTCTCCCAATAATCCTGATCATGAACCACACTCCAGAGCAGCTGAATCAGAATTTGAATGGAGATGTCAGGCCTAGATATTTTTTAAAAATATCTCTTCAATTGACTACAATGACTAGCCAGGATTAGGAACTGCTGGCCTATACTTAGGACTACTCCCATCTAGCAAGATGGTCCCAGAGTAGTTAGTACTGGTGCCTCCTTACCCTACACAAATCTCTTGGTAGGAACACTGGTTAGTCACTTCCTATCTCTCCCGGCTCCTGATGACATTCTCAGGAAAGATGGCGGCCACTTCATTCACACCCACAGAGACAGCCCTGGACCAGCACTTCCATTCCACAACCAAAGACCAGACGTAGAGAGAAACTACCCCTTCAACTGAAATTCACACGGAATGCCAACCAGTAGTGAGAGTCTCCCTGAGCATGGAGTCTGATGAGTGGAGAAAATAAAAGGTTAATTTTAAGAATGGAATTTGCAGCATTTAAAGACAATTGTGTCTGCTTTTCTCCATTTGGCCCATTGCCATTGAGATAGCCAAAAGTAAACATAGCTTTGACTAGAGGCTGTTTTTGCTTTTTTTTCTCTCTACCCACCTTTTTGGTCCCCCAACTTCTAGAAGAGTCAAAATAAGAAAATCACTTCACAGTGATACAATATTGCACTTCAACAGCCGAGAGACTATTCAATATTCTCCAGTGAGTTAATGTGTCATCCAATATTAAGTGCTACCATGTTCTAGTTTAATCCTGAACTGTTACCTGTATATGAAAGACATACAAAGATAACAATATGAACTTCAGCACTCACAAAAGTATTCAGGTTATAAAAATGTAAGAGAAAATATTTTGGGTCATAAACCTCAGCTCACTCCAGTCCTCTCCCTGTTCCCTCACATTTGTGTCTCTGCTCTTCCATCCCTGGGGCTCCCACTTTGCTGTAGCACCAGCTGCCATGTCCTCATTGATTTGGACATTTTCTTCCTTCTTGTCTTTGCTGATCCTACTCTTATGTCCTGAATAGGGGCACATTTTCACAGAAAGGATTTTCAGTTAGTTGACTTCTAAAGTAATATTTAAGTTATTAATGGTACAAATTTGTTTGTTTGTTTTTGGTACCGGGGATGGAACTCAGGACCTTATGTTTTTGAGGCAGGCAGCAGCACCACTGAGCTAAATCCCTGGCCCAAAGGTACAAATTTTAAAACCTAGTTTTCTTTACTTTTAGTCCAAACTATGACTCTAACAATAAAACTAGTAAAATAAGAAAAACACTTTCAAACTTTCTCTGATAAGTCTCCGGGAAACTCTAGTTGGCAGACTAAACTGTTTAAATAATCAAGGTCATTTACAACCTTAGTCAGCTAAATAATCTTAATTCTACTCTGCATGTATAAATGTATTCAGGTTGCTAGGTTCATTTCTTTTCAGACTGCTATATTCGAATGCTTGACGGGACAAATTTATAATCAAAATAGTCAAACACTTTTGTAGCATTTAAAAATCTCTTGTAAATCTAATCAAAGAAACTCTAAAATATCACAAAAGGAATTCTCTTAAATATTCCAGTTCTGTTTACAAACTTAACATCTTTATTACTTTCCAACTTAACATCCAAAGGCTAAAATAAGTGACACTGTATCTTCACACCACAATCTTTTAGGATCAGAACAGGCCAAATTCTCCTGAAATAGCAGACATGCTGGTCCTTTTTAGAGCAGCCTGATTTGGGTAGATGGAATTCAGGAACCTCTAGCCTAGACTGGATTCAACTAACTCTGTACTGCCTGATTGAATTCTGCATTCTTTTCATATTTCTGTCCAGCTCCATCCACAAAAGTCCCCATCTGTGTAGAAACTATTGGTCTTTCTTTGGTCCAGAATTTGCCTGAATCATAGTTATTCCTTAACGGTGATGTGCTACCTCCTCAAGGTCCCTTTGAACTGCACGTATCTAACTTAGATGAAATCTTTCATTCTCCTAACACCACCATCACCACACATGTTGCCTTTTCGAGCTCAAGAAGAGAAACAGTGAGGTCACTGGCTACTCTGAAATGAACTCAATGTCTTTTAAAACAGTTTCTGTTGATATTTGTTTAGAATGCTCTGTGGAAAGCACAAGCCTTTTTGTAAGCCCTCTGTGAAAGGCTTGTCTCCAAGGCAGTTAGAAACTCAAGACATTGCTAGGAGAAATTCTATTGTGTGGTGATGGTTCCAGCTGGAAGGGATTTGTTGACCATGTGGTCCAGTCCCATGCCATACAAACAAAACTGAACTGGGAGTTGGGGACAAAGCAGGAGGGAAACTCCACCCTCTCTTCCTTTTTTGTTTCTCTTCCTCCTCTTCCTCCTGCTCCTTCTTCTCTCCTTCTCCTTCTTCTTTCTTCGGTACCAGAGAAGGAACCTGGGGTCTCATGCATGCTAGGTCTATTACTTCTTCCATTTTTCAGTTACCGTGCAAGCGAAACTTTAGGTAAGGCACCAGGGTGGCGTCCAGAGATCCTTTCCCGCCCTCATTCCTCATACAGGTGGCAGACATTACCCTGCCCCTCGAGCTCATGCACCCCCACGTGCTGCATTCATAGGGGACAACTTGGTCTCTTCCATGGAGCCAGCGGAAACAATCAGGCATTTGCTGCCTCAAATGTGAAGCCACATTTCAGTGGACCAAAGGGTAAAAAGGAGATGAGAAAAAAAAAGTCTTCTGTCAGAAATTTAGAGAAAGACCAAGGTTGGACGGACACTTTGGTAGGGAACAGGGTCAAGGCAAGGATGGAGAATGGAGAGAGCTGAGCCTGTTTGTGGGGAGAGAGGAAGAGGATACAAGCACAGGGCAGAGTCAGCACTGTGGAGAGCCGAGGCAGGAGGGCTGACGTTCAAGCTCAGCCTAGGCCCATCTTGGGCAACTTAGCAACTTAGGGAAATTCCATGTTAAAATAAAAATGTAAAAAGGCATGATGATGAAGCCCATGTGAAGGCCCTGGTTCAATGCCCAGTACCAGGGGGAAAGAAAGATACAGGGAGGAGAGGGTATGATTGACATGAAGGCCCTGCAGAAGGGGGGCAGTGTGGGAGGACACAGGTTGAAATATTGATTTTGAAGGAAGATGAAACACTTCATTCTCCAAAACAAAAGGAAAAACTGGCAGGGCTGGGAATACACAGTGTGAAGATGAGAAAACAGTTCAGGCAGTCGTGAAGACAGAGGGGAGCCAGGAGGAGATGTAGGCAGGGGAAATGGAATAAGTGAGGGTCTGAATATGCCCTGAGCTAACAAAGCTGTGGGGTGAAGGAGAGAATGAAATGGGAGGGCTCTGCAGTTGGAGAGTTCAGGATGGAGCCATCTTGAGTCATGAGCACAGCTGGTAGGGTTGGTACAACACCACCCTGGCAAGAGAGAGGCCGAGTGAAGACCCCTGGGCATCCAACTGACCCCTGGCTAGATTTGGGGGAGAGAATGGTCATGAGTCACTGCCAAAGTCTTATGCAAAGGATGGAAACTGCTGGAAGGCTTGACATAGGAGAAGGTGTGAGTTTCGGAGCCAAAGAACAGTAGAGGAGAGGAGAGGGTGTGGCCTGCCAAAAGCAAGGGAGATATGAATTCCCAACTCTCAGCCCCAAGGGCAGAGGGTGGGTAGAAGAAGCCCTCTCACTCAGGAAGGATGAAAGGGAAGCAGGAGCCTCAGGGGGGGACTAAAGTTTCAGCTGATTGTAGAAACAAGGAAATACTGGAAGGATTGTTAGGGATACAGAAATAGGGGTTCAGAGGCAAAACTGAAAGGGATGGATGGGAGGAAGGCAGGAGAGGGAGGTGAAAAGCATCCTGGGATATTAGGTAACAGGATAAAGTCCAAAGAGGTCTTTATCCAAGGCAAGAGGGACAGGAAGCAATGAGACCTCTGACCTCAGCTGATATCAGGCTGTGTCATAGGCCCAGAGGTGTGGGACTTTAGGCAAACTATTCACTCGCTTTGTCTCAGTTTCATCATGGTGAAATGAGGATAATACCAGTACCTAAGGTTGTTGTCATGAGGAATAAATGTGTAGAGTGCTTAGCACAATGATCAACATAGAGAAATTCTGAAGAAGCATTAGCTTTAGCAGGAGAAAGATTTCCACTCCATACTTTCCCTCAAATCACATGTGTCTAGTTATATCAAATCCTCAAAAGCAAATCTTCATTCCTATCTCTTGTATACATGCAAAATGATAATAACAATAATAATCTCTTTGATAGATTATCATTGATAGATTCAGTTTCTTACAAACATACCCATGGCAACCAGCCATTATTTAATTCTGGGAAGGAAAGGAAGATGAAAACTTGGATGAAGACAGTCAGACTCTAGAGCCATCATGTTAAAGATGGACAGCTAGCAGTCATCTAATTTATAACTCAGTGACAGAAAAAGCAAATAACCCAACTGAAAATTAAGCTAAAGAGTTCATAGACATTTTTCCAAAGGTAATATACAAGTAACCAACAGGACATGAAAAGATGCTCAGCATGACCAATCATCAGAGAAAGGCAAATCGAAGCCACCATGACATAGGACCTCACACCCACGAGGATGGCAACTACCAGAAAACCAGAAAATAACCCATGTTGACAAGAACGTGGAGAAATTCTAACCCTAGTGCTCTGCTAGTGGGAATGTAAAACTGTACAGCCACTGTGATGACAGCACGATGGTTTGTTAAAAAATGAAAAGTAGAGAACTACCATATGATCCAGGAGTCCCAATCTTGGGCAATACCCAAAAGAACTGAAAGATTTTTGTACATCCATATGAGTAGTAGCACAATAGCCAAGAAGTAGAAATAACTCAAATGTGTGTCTACGGATGAATGAATATATATATACACACACACACACATACATACAGGCCCTTAAGAAGGAAAAACATCCTTTCACTTTCTACAACACAGATTGGACTTGAGGATGTTATGCAAAATGAAATAAGCTTGTTCCAAATAGACAAATACTGAATGGTTCATCAAAGGAGTCAGTTTCATAGAAACAAGTATAATGGTGGTTACCAGGGGCATCAGGGAAGAAAATGGCAGTTGTTTAATGAGTATAGAATTTCAGATTTGCAACATAAAAGTGTTCTGGAGATCTGTTTCATAATAATGCGAATATGCTTAACACCACTGAACTGTGCACTTAAAAATGTTTAAGATGGGGGCCGGGGATTTAGCTCAGTAGTTGCGTCACCTGCCTCAAAGCGCAAGGACCCGAGTTTGATACCCGGTACCAAAAAAAAATGTTTAAGATGGTAAATTTTATGTTAAGTACTTTTTATCACAATAAAGAAAAATGGGGGGGGATCCTCTTGTATTTCCCCTCTCTTGCCTTATAGACGGTTAACAGGAAGCCCAGAGAAGGTAACTAGCTCATCCAAGGTCGCACAGCTCATGGATACAGAGTCAGGACCAGAACCAGGGGCTCTGACCCCTGCTCTCAGATTCCTGCCATGATGCCACCCTCTCTGTCCGAGGTGCTGAGGCAATGGGAAAGGTGGCACAGTTGATTCATCGGTGGTGAAAGTGACATTCTGGGAACCTGAAAGGATAAAAAATCCCCTCTGGTCATAAATGTTCTCGAGTCTGTGCCCTTTCTCCAAATCTCATCAGGATTATGCAAACCAGCAAGCTCTGACAGGCCAGGCTGGAAACCTCAAGATACTCACGGCTTCCCTAGGCTGAGTCAGGCCAGAGAGCAGACAAGAACAGCTTTTCTGTTCAGGGGCTGTTCCCCCTGTAATTTAGAAGTCCAGACAGTTACACTGAAACCGAGAAGAAAAACACAGGGCCCACGCACGCAGGCACTGCACCTTGAAGCCGATTCCCTCACTCACTGCCCTGAGCTCAGGAAGGAGGTCCTTCCTTCCATGGAGGACTTTTCTGTAGGCTCCTTATTCCAAATTCCACAAGACAGACACCAGGAAAAGCTGGCCTTAGCTCCAGAAGCAGAGATGAAAACCAGGCCTCTATTTCTGCCAGGGTGATGTCCATGCACGGCCTTCTCTTCTACATCAGAAGTTTCTATCATTTCCACGGAAACAATGATACCTGCAGGACCTGGCCACTATTGGCACTTGGTGATTAGGAGCAATTGGCTTGGTGACTCCAGAAATCCTCACAGGTTTCAGTGTTACCCCCAAACTGCGCCCCCCTGTCTCCTCAACATTTACGCATTCATCACCCCTCTGAGCTCTGGGGGTGTTGGGAAAATCCTCCCTCCATAAATATGCCCTGTGATAGAGAAATAAATAAAACATTTGGGCAAGGACATTTCTAAAGATCTTTCCACTCCAGAAATATTTTTTGTTTTCAGCAACCCTACCGAGGCTGAAGCAGGATGCCTATAAAAAGCCTTCTGTGTTCCCTTAAGCGCTCTTAATGAAGCCCCAGGAAGGAGGGAATACGATGGGGATCAGAGCCCTGGAGTCTGTGCCAGCTGCTGAAGAGGCCAGCTTGGCCCTGCCTCCTGCCCTGCCGCTGGCTTGGCCCCTCCCCGTGCTCCTTAAGGGAATTGGCCGGGCTCCTGGCTCGGCTCGCCTGCATGTCTGCTAGTTATCGAACAAAGGCTGGGATTATTTCTATGCCCAGTTTCCCAGATGCTCACAAGAATGGAGCCAAGAATTCAGCTGAACCAGCAGGGAAGATGGAGCTGAGAAGCCGTCCAGCCGTACTTGGCCACACCTGAGCTACTGCTCCTGCGCACCTGTCATGTAAAAGCCAACGAGCCACGCAGGAAACACCTTGCACCTCCTGTTTAGCACTGACCCCAGAAGACGGGGACCTTGAGAAGACCACACCAGGCATGGACGTGGGAGAAAAGCCAAGGCCCTCGGAGGGCCAGAAAGAGACAGAAGCCAGGAAGCCTTTGCTGCCTCCAGAAGCCCCTCCTCACCCTTTCTCTCCTCCACTTGTTTCCTCCCAAACTTCTGGGATTACTTCTGGATAATTTATGCAAAAGGAACTCCATAAGCTGGGCCCCTGGGTGAAGCTTTCCACTCCAAAATAAATGCTGGCAAGGTGCCTTTCCCAAAAGAAATGATGGGCACCTCTTGGTTCCTAGCTACCTTCCACAAACTAGAAGGACCTACAGCAGGAGAGGCATACCCTGCCCCTGTACGTCTTTCAACCACCTCGTTCACCCAAAAGCCCAGTGGTCACTGAACCACCTGAGATGCCACCAGCAGCTCTGCCTTCAGGAGCTAATTCCAGAATTAACCTCATATTTCTTTACTCCCTCGTCCGAGGGAGCCAGGACTCAATATTCAAAGGAGTCTAGGGAAATAGGGTCTGCATGGAAGGACTAGATCCAAGACTTAGGGAGAAGAGAGTTGGAAGGACTGGAGAAAGGAAAAGGAAAAGGCAGGAGAGAAGAAACTAAACAATTGGTGGTTGGGAAAGAAGGGAGAGGAAGTGAAGAAGAGCTGTGAGGAGGCCTGCAGGAGGGAGCCCGTCCCCTAGTCTGAGGTCTGTGTGTGTGAGAGGGTTAGAGAGAGAACGTAAGAGAAACTGAGTGAGGCTGTACATTGCATACACACACACACACACACACACACACACTGGCTAGTGATTTGGAAGTCAGGAAAAGGAATTGCATCAATAATTACATCATCCTCTTTATAAAGCTGAGGTTAAAAAAACAACTTGGTGATTGGATCAAGAATTTTTTTTAAATAAAGCAACTCTTATCCAGGTAAGGAAGCCACATAGTATTACAAATCAGCACTCACTTGGGGGAGTTCGCTACTGTGCAGTATTTGTTAACAACACGTGGGAGCTGGGGATTCGAGCCCAGAGAGCTGTGAGGTACTGAGCGAGCGTTGCTCTGCTTTGAGCATGGGATGAGGGCTTCATACTCAGGACCTTTGAACTCCAGACTTGTGAGCAGCTGTGCACCCGGTGTCCCCAGTGGAATGTCTGAAGAATCTCAAACTCAGCCACACTGAATCTTTGCTCTCTCCACCCAAATCCTGTTCTGGCCACCGTCTTCCCATCCCAGCCAATGGCAACTCTACCCTTCCAGGGTTCAAGCCAAAAGCCCCAGAGTCCTGCTTGGCTTCTTACACCACTGCTTTCTTGTGCCAGACCCAACTGGTCAAGAAATTCTGTTGGCCCTAACTTCAAAATGTCATCTAGAATGTCTCTACTTCTTCCTACCTCTACCACCCCACACCAGCCCAGACCACCTTCATGTCTCCTTCTAGGCTTCTACTTGGCCCGTTTGCAACCTATTCTCACCAGAGGATTTTTTTTCTGTGCTGATTGAACCTAGGGCCTTGAACAACTAGGCAAGTGCTCTACCACTAAGCTACATCCCGAGCCCCAGAGGGATCTTTTCAACATGTCAAATCATGGCTCAAAGTCAGCCAACGGCTTCCCGTTCTACACAGAGTAGAAGCTCAAGTCCTTACAGTGCTAAGCCCCACTTGGTCTGGGCCACCTTGTCCCCCTAGAACCATCTGAGAATCACTCTGCTCATGGTGCTCCAGCCTCACCTGCCTCTTGGTTTTTCCTCAAGCACATTCCCACTCGAGACCTTTGCGCAGGCTGCTTCTTCTGCCTGAACAACTTGTACCTTATCTTACCACCTTCAGCCTTTTTTCAATGCCACCTTGGTGAGGGTCTCCCAACGACCCAACCTGAGTGGAAAAACTCTTCCCATATATACTCTCTAGATTTCTTTCCTGCTTTGTTTTCCAGAGCTCTTATAATGTATCTGTTACTGATTTCTTTATTTATTGTAAGTCTCTTTCCTACAATATAAGTTCCTTGAAGTTAGGGTTTTGCTTACTGCTATTGCCCCATGTTGCCTAGCATGGTGCTTGACACTCACGGTCATGAATGACCTGTACCTAATTTTGCCCTCTGTAGGAAGGTGATGATTCTGCTCAGGTCTATTCTTTTATTCCAGGTCCTGGACTTGACATCATAAATTGCATAATGTGTGGGTCAGAGCGTTAGTTCACATGGCCAAAGTGGTCCCTTATTTTTACATACTGTTGGAGTGATGAAAGAAAGGCACACAGAAACCATTAAGAGTCCCTGTCAGAAGCTCTCTGGGGACAAGAAGTTTCAATTTGGTCCACACAGCTTGGATTTCTTCAGACAGCCTTAAAGCGTCACTATTAGGAGTTTTGTGTGTACACACACACACACACACACACACACACACACACACACACATACAGCTTGCCTGGGAGAATCAATGTTATCAAACCCCAGACAGCCAAACAACAATCTCATGCTTACAGGGAGAGACATCCTGGGGAAAATGGCATTGAGAACAGTCATAAAAGAAAACAGCATAACTGTTAAGTCTGAATGGCAGAGAATCTAAAAGTAACTTAACATAATCAAAGATGACTTGCTTGTCATATATTCAAAATTTAAAAATAAATACACAGGCTGAGGGACAGAAGAGAGGAGAGCTATGATGCCTCCTTCTATTAATATCCTGGCCTTTTGCCTGAGAGCACATAGCTCCTTCCAGGAGGATGGCCCTGTCTTGTTTCTGATTTTCAAAAATGATTGTCATTGAATTTAGCTGTAAAGTGTAAAGTCTCATGATGTTTTAGCCTAGTCCTCTTGATAATCAAAGACATGTTTTCCACTGGGAGGTGAAGATAGTGAGAATTTACCAAGCACCTATTATGTGCCAGGGACTTTATACTTCACTTCCCACACATGAAGGCGATGTAATTATCCCTGTTTTGCAGATGAGGAGACTGAGGCTTAGGTAACTTAGACAAGGTCACCCAGGTAGTTAAGACTTGAACTCAGGCCCGGTCAACCTAGACAACTCTGCTCCTTCAACCACCAGGTAATAACTTTGTCCTCAAGTGGTGATGGGAAGAGGAGCTGTTGTTAATGGGTATTAATTATTAATTAGCCTAACTTGAAAGCTCTTGACCAACAAAACACAAAATATACAACTTCTACACGGTCAGATGTTTCCTTCCATCAAGGAAATGGCACTTCAAAAGAACGGAAATAACACAGGACAGGGTTTGATGATGAAACAAAATCATTTGTTCAGACCAAAGAAGTCCGACTTGATCCAAACCTCAAAAGATCTCTTCCAGCACCAACTTCTAACCAAGGCTGATAAGGAATTCTGCCTGTAAGGTGGGAGCATTTGTTCATTTTTCCTTTATGATTTTGTACAACCTTAAACATCCCTAGCAAATTAAGTCCTAAAATGTATGCTTCCTGAGTGATCCACTAGGGTCTACTAACTGATAGTAAGAGAAAATGCAAACAATGGCTTTTAAAAAGAGAGCTAGCTATTTATTTATTTTACTTTTTTTGAAACTGGGGAATAAACCCGAGGTCTTTTCACTGAACCACATAAATTGCATCCTAGCTTTAAAAAAACTTTTTTCTTTTAAAATTTTGAGACTGGATCCCCCTAAGTTGCCCAGCCTGGGTTTGAACTTCCGACCCTCCTGACTCAGCTTCCCAGAGTGCTGGGACTATAGGCATGCACCACTATGCCTGGCTCATTTTATGTTGAGATAGGCTGTCTGAGAGTTGGTAAATTCAGTAGCACTGTGTCATTACCAGGACACACAGCTCTCTCATCTTGCCATCTAGATCTCCACCCTTCCTCAACACTGGCTTGTCTTTGCATGACAGGCTTTGCAGTCTGGGTGCCCCAGATACAGCTAACACAGAGATGATGATCTTGACCTTGCAGGTGGAAAAGGAATTCCTTATCTTGGGCAAAATAGAACTTCCGTCAGTTCAGGCTCAGTGTGGAAGTACAGGCTTACCTGGGAACACAGATTTCTCCCCGTGTTGCAGAAAGACAGGAAAAGTCCAACTGCATGAGCACATTTCAAGCCTCTGCTTCTGTCACATGTGTTAACGTGTCATCATCCAAAGCAAATTCCATGCCATAACCCACATGCACAGAGCAGTGAAGTCCACTGCTGTGCGGTGGGCTATGATGAGATGCAGAGTTTATAATATGACTACAGGTGGTGAGGAATTGGGGTTGGGAATTCAGACTACCACCTGTAGCTGCATTCTGCAAAACCTTATGAGCTTGAATCTTTTCAGTTCAAAATAGTCGAATACTGACTGTCTTTTAGGATTTAAAGTAATATCATCAGTTTCGGTAGAATTTAATGAGGCCTTTTGTTCACCAACTATTGGAACTCTCTGCGAAGCAGAGCAAACAGGTGGTGTCCCATAAAAAGCAGATTTCTAAGCACACAGGAAGTGAAAAACATGTAATTGTCTGTCTCTGAAATAGCAATTTTGTTCCCCGTAAATAGAGCCATCCTCCATTTGAATCAAGCACTTATGTGAAAATAAACCTTCAAAGCTGAGTTCCAATAATATTTTTCCCTAGGGAGTTAAAGGTATTGTAATCCCATACAATGACTCTTACTTTTAAATACAGCTTTAATTGCATTTTAGGCTTTGTTACAATTGTGCCTGCTGAGTGAACTCCTCATCCAATAGAATCACACTAGTAGCACATCAAAATTTCCCAGTTTGTTATCCCTTTATCACTTTTCCTTCCCGTGAATTTGACTTCTCCACTTCCACCTGTGTTCATGCCCATCTGTCTGGGACACTTGTCACCTACTTGACCTCTAATAATTCTTTCTTTTCCCACTCCCATGCCCCGGCAGGCTGGCTACCTACTCTGCTCTTCCACGATACTCAATACATATCAGTCATGTAGGACTTAACATAAAAATATGTAAACATGCATCTATTTCTTCTATGTTGTGAGCTGCGTGAGTTCACGGGCTGTGTTTTCTCTAATGTCTGTCATGGTGCTTGGCAAATAACAGCGACTAAGAAATACTTAACAAAGGTAAAGGAGTATATCAGTCAGTTTAGGCTAAATGCAAGCCCAGGGTATTTTCTGCTCATGCGAAATATGAACCACGGGTTCCTGATTGAGTAGCTCTCATCCAAACGGTAACTCAGAAATCCAGCCTTCCTCCATTTTGTAACACTGCCATCTTCAGTACGTGGCCTCTAAGGACACTGACAACGAGAAACAGGTCATGGGGAAAGACACAATAGATACTTAACACCTTGGTCCAGAGGTGACCATTCCATTCGCCCTGTGAGTGAGATGGCCCCCCTTAGACACTCGGAGGTTGGCTGGGCAGCAACTCTGCACAATGGAAAGCGAGCTTGTGCATCTTAGTCACTTTCTCGTTACTGGGACATAATACCCAACACCCACAGCTCTTAAATGAGATAAGGTTCATTTTGGCTCACGGTTTTTAGAGGATTCAGCCCATACCTGCCTGGCTGGCTCCAAGGCAGGGTGGGAATGGTGGAAGGGTCTGGTGGAAGAAATCTGCTCACATCCTGGTGGACAGGATGCAGAGAATGAAGGGAGGAGCCAGGGAGGGAGAGGCACCCTTCAGGTCCCTGCCCCAGTGACTGCCTCTAACCAGGCCCCGCCTCCCAAGAGCACACGCAGATAAGGATTCATCAGTGGATTAATTTATGAATGAGTTCAGAGCCCCCATGATTCAATCACCTTCCAAAGGCCCTGCCTCTGAATGCATGAGAGTTTGGGGGGACATTGTAGATCTAAATAGAAACAGTGAGTCTGCAGTAGCCACTAGCTATCTCTGCCACAGGGAGAAGAGGGAAGAAAAAGAGAGAGAAACCTCATGTTTAAATGAATTCAGGCTACCATTTAAGCCCTGGGTAAAGACTTCTGAGTATACAGCTCAGTGGCAGTAAGTGCACTAGCATGTTGTGCAGCCAACACTACTTTCCATCTCTAGACCTTCCCGTCAGTCCTCCTGAAAGTTCACACCCACTAAGCACTAACTTCCCATTCCCCCTTCCTGCCAGGTCCCGGTAACCACCAGTGTACTTTCTGTCTCTATGATGGTGACTCTTCTATGAGTGGTGTCCTTTTCACTGGCATATTTCACTTACAGTGTTTTCAGAATTTATCTATGATGTAACATATGTTACTTCCTTCCTTTTTAAAATTGAACAGTATTTCATGAGGTGAACATACAAGACTTTATCCATTCATCAATGGACCAAAGAAGGGGAATATGTTAGTCAGCATAGGTTAAACACAAGGCCAGGGGGCAAAAAGGCCCAGTGTATTTCTTTCTCATGCAAAGTATGAACCAGGACTGTCTTCTGCTGATTGTGAACAACGCTGCTATAAACATGGGTATCCAAGTACGTATCTGGCTCTCCTTAGGAGCTGGGGAGTCCAAATACATGGGTACTCATGTTTATAGCAGCATTATTCACAGTAGCCAGAAGACAACCCTGATTCATAATTCAAGGCCCTGATCTTATTAGATATACATCTGGAAGTGAAATTGCTAGATCCCATGATAGTTCTGTTTTAGTTCTTTGAGGTACCACCACAGTCTTCCACAGTGGCTGCACCCACTTTGTATTCCCACCTTCTTTTTTTTAATCTTATTACAGACAAGAAAACTGAGGGTCATGAAGAGACAACTTCCTCATGGATACACACCTACTAAGCAGCAGCGCCTGCATGGAAAGGTACGATTCCTGCGAGCAAGCCCATCTCATTTCCTTAACTCTACAACTGCCTTAGTTCCAGAACAGCAAACATAGAAGTTCGTTAAAACTTGTAGGATTCAGAACTATAGCTAGGAAAGAATTTGTTTCTGGGAGTTCCCACCCAGTTATTCTTGGGATGACAGCTCTGTGTATTCTGTTGGGAACTCGTGGAAGAGCTCCATTGATAAAAGCTGATCCTGTTGACTTATTTAGCAATATTTCATTTCTTTAGTCATCCACTATTCACTCACTTAACAAGTGTTTATTAAGTGCATGTTAGATGTCAAGAATTTTTTTTTTTTGGTATTGGGGATCGAACTCAGGACCTTATGCTTGCAAGGCAGACAGTGACACTACTGAGCTAAATCCCCTGAGGCCAAGCATGTTTCTAAGGGCTATGAATAAGGCTACCAACAATTCAAATTCTGGAAGGAGACAGGCATAAACAGAAAAATAAAATGGGTCATTTCAATGTTGTAAGTGCACAAAAGGTAGTGAGATAGAGTAATAAGGTAGGGAAGGGGGTAACCACTTTGGGTAACAAGAGGCCTCTCTGGAAAATATAACATGTAAGCTGAAACTTAAAGTTGAGAAGTTATCAACCATGTGAAATCTGGTGGGAGAACATGACTTTGAGATTAAAAAGAATTACCAATGACCCAGATGTTATTGGCAATGAAAAGACAGGATTGCTTCACTGATTCAGTGCAAGCTTGGACCCCCTTGGCGTCATAGAATAATGAAAATGACATCAACATAAGGTGGAAAAACAACTCAAGTAACGGAGAGAAAAAGGCAATATTCTGATGCAGCATTAAGACTCACGACACTGTCAACCCTGATGCTAACTTCCTGATTATGTGAACTAACAAATCCCCATTTTTTGCTTCAAGGAGTTGACTTTCTGTTATGTGGAATCACGTGGGGTCTGACTGGGACAAGTGGCATTTAAGTAGATGAGATCGTACAGGAGAAAAGCATAGATAGATCCAAGCTGCAAAACCTGAAATAAACAGGGGAGGAGGAGCTAGCGTTTTGGTTAGATCTCTTTTCATCCATGATGACAAATGCAACCAAAAAGATAATGCGATTCACGGCAAGGCAGAAAAGAAATCCAATAATACAACAGTATTGCTCATTTTTAAAATTTGGTGGTAGATGCACAAGAAGCCTTACATTTGCAAGTTCCCAAATGAAAAAGCATGTTCCTGGATTCACGGCAGTGTGTCTCCCCTGTATTCGAAGTATGGCAGCCTGTTGATGGTGAGCACTGTTGCCATGGAGTCGTGCCAGTCAAGACAGCAATGGTGACCAGCCTTTTCTTAGCACTGGTTTTCTTGAGATGCTGGGGTTCTGAGGAGTTGACAGAGACGTGTGGGGGTTCTTTATGCCTAGGCAGGCTTTTGTGGCCTGAGGGCCAAAGACAGGGAGGAGCTGAAGCCCTGTCTCCCTGTCAGCCCTGGATTGACCACGGATGAGACAGGCTGGGGCCTCCCAGCTCCAGCAAGAGCCTGGCTGACATCTTTGGCTCCAAAAGGGATTGTTCTGGTTCCCCAGTCAACAGCAGGCTTGGCACCAAACTGATCATTTGATCAAACTGTACAGTTAGGAGAGTGGGGTGATGAGTTTTGCCCAATAGGGGTTGTTGGAAAGCTCTGGGGCGGGTGCCAGGAAGCTGCTCTCAGGGACGGGAGCAGAGCTGTCATAGAAAGGACAAATGGCAGGGACTGCAGAAACTGAGAGTCTACAGCTAAAAGGGAAAGTGTTCTCTTTCCGCTAGATGCAAGGAGACACAGAAAAACCCTTTGTATCACAGGAAAAAAATGTGGATTTCAAGGTGTCTTACTCTTGGAAGGGGATGGAATCTGAGACTGTGCTGGCCTGAGATTTGAGTAACTGTGGTTAACTATGATGCCAAGTCCCCTTGATAAGCTGCCCAGAGCTCAGGCTCAGGAGCCAGGCCGCCTGGGTTCATATTCGGGGCTCACCACTCACTGCTTCCATGCTTCTCTCCCTCAGTTTCCTCATCTGTAAAATGAAGATGATAATGGACTGAGAAGCAATAAACCAGATGCAAAAGGACTGATATTGCCTGATTTCATTTATGGAGTAACTCAGGCTAGCAGATTCAGAGAGACAGAAGGTAGAATGGAGGCTACCAGGAGCTGGAGTGGAGGGGAAGTTGGGGAGTCGCTGCTCAGTGAGCACAGAGGTTCTACAGGGAATGTCGAGCGGTTCTGGAGAGGTGTGGCGATGATGGCTGCATGATGATGGGATGAGCTTAATGCCCCTGCATTGCAGGCCTCAGTGGGTCAAATGGTAAATTTTGTGTTATAAAAATTTTGCCACGATTTATGTATAGGTCAGACTTCAATAAAAAGTACAACCATTGCCCTACAAGAAAAAGTGAGTAGGCAATACTGTTCCCCTCAAAGGGCTGTTTTGACATTCAAGAGTTAAAACACGCACTGAGAGCAGTGCGTAGGCCTGGGGGCCCTTTAGGTCATTGCCAGCATAATCATAAAGCCAACAGTGCACTGCAAGGCTGCGTTTTGGCCAGCGACAGACCAGTGGCCCCGTGAGTCCATAATGAAGCTGGGAAGTTCCTATAGCCCAGTGACACTGTAGCACGATGCATTCTGTGTTTGTGATGATGTTGGTATAGGCAAACCCACTGTGCTGTCACTCCCGGGAAAGTGGGGAACATAGAATTTTGTGCAGCACATAACATTTGAAAATGATAATAAAGCAACTACAGGGTTTATGTCCTCACTATGCTTTTCATCATTATTTTAGAGTGTACTCCTACTTCTAAAAAGAAGTTTCCCATGAAACACTATGTGTGTGGCCTCCCACATCTGGCGCTCCTTGTCTCTGGGTTGCATCGTTTTCTCTTGACCTGATTTAATCTTGTGATGTTTTGTTTATCACAGCCTAAGAACAATAGGCTGCACCACATATATATACTCTATCATCTGCGGTGTGGTAGCCACACCATGTGTTTGTGCGAGTACTGTGTGAGGTTTGCATAATGACAGAATCACCTAAGGACGCATTTCTCAGAATAGATCGCCAGCAATAAGCAATTCACAACCATATTTTGAGCCTTCATATGTCTTCCTATTGCTGGTTTTCTGTTGGGGCTGATGACCACATTATTATTTCATCATCCAGACACCTCCCCAGTCCCTGGAACACCAGGATACAGTAAATATTGGGTACATTTCTGGAAAACAATCTGTTCACAAAGCTATGGCATCTACATCACAATCAATGATCGGAATAAGTTATTTAAAATTTCCATATATACATTTTCATAAGCAGTATCACATCATCACTGGCTACCCCATAAACCCTGCTTTCATATCAAGACTTTTTTCAAAGACTATATATTTTTACAAAGAGCCACAATTAAACTGTTCTTTATATTATTCTTAGTTGACACTTTTATTTTGGAAATTATAATATTGATCATAATACAGGGTCAATAATGACCTTTACCAAGATGTGGTTTTTCTAGAAAATGGAGTACTACTCAGCCATAAAGAATGAGAAACGAGACATTTATAGCTAAGTGGATGCACATTGAGGCGATACTCTTACGTGAAATAAATAGGACACACATGTGTAAATACCAAATAGTTTCTCTGGTGTGTAAATAAGGATCAAAATGTATAATTGATATTGTGAAATAGGAAGAAAAGGTCTAAGGGAATAGGGGAAGTGGGAGGGGTAGGGGAAAGGAAAGAAGGGAAAAGAAAAAATATGAGAAAAGGAAAAAAATGAAAACAAATAATTTGTAAATAGGGAAAGGGGCAGGGGGTGAAGGGAGGGCAGGGAATGCGGAAAAAATAAGAACCAAGATGCATCATGTAAAGGCACAAGATTCCAATGATGAATGTAACTGTATTGCATACCTAAAATGTACCAATAAATAAACTTAATAAAAAGAAATGACCTTTACCAACTATAATGGGTTGAACTGTTCCTTCCAAAAGGTATGTCTGCCTGGAGCTTCAGAATGTAATCTTTTTTCGAATACAAGTTTGTGAAGATATAATCAAGGTAAGGGTCTCACGATGAGATCACCCTGGATTAGAGAAGACTGAATCCAATGATGATGTCTTTATAAGAAACAGAAAAAAAGACTCACGGCCCCAGGGAGAAAGCCACGCAGAGACGAGGAGGGAATGGGGTTAGTTATGAAGTCCGGAACCAGGGAATGTGGAGAAAGCAGAGGCGGAAAGGAATGATTCTTTCTCAGAGCCTCCAGAGGCAAGCGGACCTGGACGACACCTAGAGTTTGAACTTACGGCCTTCAGAACTTTGAAGGCAAAACTTTCTGCTATTTTAAGCCACCAGCTTTGAGACCATTTGTCAGCGCAGCTTCAGGAAACTAAGACACCAGCTGCATAATTTCCTGATAGTTTAAAAGTCACACCGACCTGAAGGTTGGTTCTCCTAGTCCTTGCTTGATTTCGATCCTTCATTTCAAGAAGGTTGGTGAGGATTTATGCTGAAGGAGAGTGCCAAGTTTTCAGGGCTAAAGAAACACGCAAGATCACGTGGCATCTGTCTTGCACGGTGCTGTAAATGAAACTGTTGCTATGGTTTCAATCTTTGTGCCTCCTTCAAAATTCACACCGAAACTGCACAACTGTGCTCCTAGTGCAGCAGCATCAAGAGGTGGTGATCCAGCTGAGTGATGAGGACTCTGCCTTCATGAATGGGATTTGTGCCCTTCTGCCCCCCGCTGTGTGAGGAGTCCCCCCCCCTTCTGCCTTCCAGGAGGAGCCGCCCTGCCCCAGACTTGCCTGCTGGCCTTGATCTTGGACTTCTTGTTCTTTAGGACTGTAAGACATAAATTCAATTGTTTATAAATGACTCAATCTAAAGTATTTTGTTATAAAAGCAGGAACTAAATTGGACTAAGACAACCACTGAAATAAGTCCAGGTATGAAACTAAAGAAACTGGATTTTCTTTCCAACTGAGAGGCACAGTAGCAGAGTGATAGGGTCAGGTGGCCATGGATTGGAATCCTGGCTCTACTTCTTAACTAAGTGGGTGAGCCTGAGAAATTAGTAAATCTCTAGCCTTTTCCTCACTCACCTGTAAGATAAGAATAGAGGAAGGCAGAGGCAAGGCCTCACTATGTTCCACACTGACTCTGAACTCGCTATGTAGCCCAGGCTGGCCTTGAACTTACAGTCCTCCTGACTCAGCCTCCCGAGTGCTGGGATTCCAGGTGTGTGCCACCAATCTCCAGAGAAAGGATTACTGAACTCCACAAAATACTGGCAGGCGATTGAATAAGGAAGACACTACCTTAACCAAATCTCAGTAGTACCTCAGAAAAGGGAAGTCAGAAGAGCATATGTGTAGGCTTTGGGGATCTGGTTCAAGTGACTTCAAGGAGATCTTTCCAGGAAGGAGTGACTACTGTTCGGCTTATATCCCAACACAACCTGAGCCCATGCTGGAAAAGCTGGTGGAAAGTAGTAGGGAAAGTCTTGAGGAATACGGTATGATCTGACTAGAGTTAGCAGCTTACACTGGGCAAGAGGACTGTTATCTCAGATAGATGGGTCAGCAGGAATTTCCTGAGGAAAACAGAGAAGTTATTTATTGGTTTTCAGTCTCATCTTTCCCGGGCAAAGTTTTCGTGGAATAAGCAACCAAGTCATTTTGACACAGATAGTCTCAGCTGTTAGGTCCAAATAGCTATGCTGTTTTGATGTTAGTCCTCACAGTTCTCATGATAGTAATATCTACTTTCTGGTTTGTTTTGTTTTTTGAGACAGGGGCTCACTATGTAGTCCCGGATGGTCTTGAACTTGTAGTGATCCTCCTGGCTCAGCCTCCTGAATGCTGGGATGGCAGGCATACTTTCTGTGCTTGTTGCCATGAAATCATGGTTCCCTAGTGTCTGCCACATAGCAAGGACTAAACGACCCCTAAAACATTATTATCCATCTTAATTTGTTTTGAAAGACAAGAAAAACATAGCTAGAAAATTTTAATGATCCTCAAATTTTTATTACTTGTTATAAATAATAAAATGAACATCTCAAATTTCCTGTAGATCAGGAGCTACTAAAGTACTAAAGTTGCTGGTAGAATTTGCACTTATGGAAAAAAAGAAAAAAATCTTGAGGGTTCATTTTCCTTGCCATGATTCTAGCAGGCTGCATATCCTCAACCCCGAAGGACTCTGGAGTAATTAGCTCTCCATAAGCTCCACACCTTGGGGGAGAAGGTAAGGCTCACAAATGCAGAGGGGTTGGAAGAATGGTTTGTCGTGTGCAAATGCAATGCAGCGGCTCTGTTCACCCACTATGCATATGCTTGGTTTAATTAGCAAACTTTTCTACAAAAGAAGAAGCCACACGTCTTCATTCTCTGAACACACAGAGGCCAGCGGGATTCCTTCCTCCGCCTGAATCCACAGGGAAGTGGCTGAATATCAGCCCTAGGAACAGAAAGGGGACATGGCAGATACCTGTCTGGCTCTGAAGGTGGGGTCATTAAGTCCCCCCTGCAATGCTGGCACAGGACCTGAAGTAGCGTGGGAAAGTCAGAGGCCCTGCCCTGCTCTGTCCCTGTCCCCAACCACTTCACTCCAGAGTCAGAATCCTCCTCTTCACTCGACTTCCCCATCTCCAAAAGGGTGAGAAAAAATGCACTAGTCACTGCTTCCTTGTGTCATAAAAATAAATAAAATATTCCAAGTTCTTTGGGAGAAACTTTTATTAAATAATAAAATAAATAATTAAATAATAATTATATGTATTTGTGGGATACAGTGTGATATATAGAGAGCGGAACGATTAAATCAAGATACTTAACATATCCATTGCCTGAACTACTTATTTGGGTATGTGGTGAGCCATTTAAAGTCTATTCATTTAGCCATTTTGTTTTTTCCTTCTTTTTTTTTTTGGTACTTGGAATCGAACTCAGGACCTTGCACTTGTGAGGCAGGTGCAGTGCCACTGAGCTACATCCCTGGCCCACCATTTTGTTTTTTTGGTTTGGTCTTTTAACAATGTTGAAATGTACAATACCTTATCATTGACTATACAGATCACCAAACATACTCCTTGACTCTAACTGAAACTTGGAGCCTTTTGACCAACATTTTCCCTCTTCCCATCCTGCCCACTCTGCTGCCAGCCTGTGAGAATAACCTTCTATTCCCTACTTCAACGAGTTCAACCTTTTTAGATTCCACTTAGTCTTTCTGTGGGTTATTTCATTTAGCATGACTTCCTATAGGTTCATCTATGTTGTTTCAAATGACAGCATTTCTTTCTTTTTAAGGCTAAAATAGTACTCCATTATGTAGAAAGCTTTTTGAAATCCCAAGATACCATTACTCTATGATAATGAAGGCAGGATGTGGCAGCTAATCTTGGTTGTCAACTTGACTGGTTTAAAAGCCACCTAGGGGATTAGTGAAGCACACTTCTTTGTGTATCTGGGTGAGTCATGGATGGGGATTGTGGGCACTATCTGGTCCCTGGCCCCCTCCTCGTGGGCTCTTTTCCCCTTCCCTGCTTCCTGGCTCCCCTGGAGTGAGAAACTTTGTTCCACCACATCCTTTCACCGTGAAGTTCCTGCTTTGGAGCCAGCTGACCATGGGCTGAAAACCCTGAAACTGTGAGCCCAGTTAAATCTCTCCTTTAAGTTGTGGATGCCAGGTATTTTGTCCTAACAATGGGAAAGCTGACCAATATTAAAGTGTGTAATATATTGTAACTTCCATAGTTCAAATTAATAATACAAATCCTGATTTGAATGAATCTATGTACTGCACAGACTGTTTCTGTACATGAAACCACAGGTACTTTCCAAACCTGCTATGGTATCAAAAACCAAATATTAAAGCACTTAGCCAGTGACTAAATAAGATGATGTATAATTGACATTAGTTATTTGTGTTTAATCAATCTGAACATTTACCCTATATTACTATTTTCATTATTAATTTGTTCCACTGTTAAAAAGGTTTTTCTAATCAAATGTGACTTCATACTGGGGATTTAGCTCAGTGGTTTCTGCCTCGAAAGTGCAAGGTCCTGAGTTTGATCCCTGGTACAAAAAAAAAAAACCAAAAAAACCCAAACAAACAGAAAGTGACTTCATTTCAGCACCCGATTTGAATCTCTAATAGATACTTGCATATTCTGAGTGCTTAAAACTCAGGTTCCAGGGTCTTAAGTTTGTACCCCAACCCACCATGCTCTGGCTGTGCATCTTTGGTCAGATTACTTGGCTTTTTTGTACCTCAGTTTCTCCAGTGATAAAATGAAAATAATAGTCATAGTCATCTGAGAGTATTATTAGGAGGATTAAATTAGCTAATTCATGTAATAAGGAGCCCAATGCATAGTAAATGCATCATATATTTTGTGTTGTACCATCTTGTTGATTTATTTTCCTTGAAATTACTGTAGGAATTTTGCCATGTGACATTTACAGTGCCATTTTCCTAGGGAAACAACTCTATGAGGAAGAATTCTAACCCATATCCTTGTGGCTTTGCATTAGGAAAGGAACACAGGCAGGAGGTTGGCACATCTGGGCTTGAGGCCCAGCCAAGGCACTACCTACACAATCTTGGGTGAACCACTTCACCCTTCTGAACCTGTTTCCTCAAAAAAAAAAAAAAAAAAAAAGGACTCATTACATGATCTCGAGACAATGTAATATACAGGAAAGAACCCTGGAATAACCAGGCTTGGTGGAATGTGCTTATACTTCCAGCGCTCTGGAAAGTTGAAGCAGAAGGACTGCAAGTTGGAGCCCAGCCTGGGCAACCTAGAGACTTAGTGAGACTTGAAAGAAAGAAAGAAAGAAAGAAAGAAAGAAAGAAAGAAAGAAAGAAAGAAAGAAAGAAAGAAAGAAAGAAAGAGAAAAGAAGAAAAGAAAAGAGAGAAAGGAAGGGAGGGAGGAAGGAAGGGAGGGAGGGAGGCTTGGAACAACAGTCCAAAGTTCAAAGTCAAAGTCTAGCACTTGTTAGCTGTAAATCACATAATCTCCTGGAACTTGATTTCCACAACCAGAAAATGGGCAGTATAATATCAGAAATGCTTCACTTCCAGGTTTATGCTGAGCATAAAATTAGATAATGAAGAAAGCATTTTGTGAACGATGCTAAATAAAAGGATAAATAAATTACTAATAAAATTTTACTGAGTTTAATTTTTTGCTAAATCTCTTTGCTTTCCTACAATCTTTTACCAGTATTTGTGTTCCTGCAGGTAGAATCTTGTGGGTTGGAGCCAAACTATAAAAGTGTATTTTTGGCACGCAGACTCTCTACTATAAACAGTGTCTGCCCTTTGTTAAAGGAGTAGCTATAAATTTTTAGTTTGTCCCCAAGTCATTGTCTGAGTCATGATCCTTTAGTCCCGAGGCAAGAAATCTAAAGCCTCTAAGAAGTATCTTTTTGTCTATTTCTTCTTCTTCGTGCAAGTTATATTAGGTTATATACAACCTAAGGAATAACTTGGCTCTGTCTTGAGGTTTCCTAATATTATAAGGAAACTCTGCAACTGTGTTGTAGGGTAAAGGAAGATGGATCTTCCCCAAGAAAGGGCATATACTGTATCTCCTACACACACACACACGCACACACACCTTACAACATATACACAGGTAGACGTGAACATCAACACAGTTCCATGCACCAGGCAGAAAGGAAGTTTCATGCAGCTGGGATCTCTCCACCTGAAACTGCCTTTCCTTTTATTTCTACCAGTGCATTCATATCTAGTTTTTAAGGTTTTATTTTTTAAAATCTTATGTTTTCAATGCGCCGTATTGAGTGGTTCTTTGCCCTATCAATAATTGGAAGGTAGATACTCCCTTTTGACAGATGAATATGACTCATTAAGTATTAAATGGCTCTTTCAAGGTTACCTCTCTTTCCTCCTTTGTAGCCCAGGCTTATCTTTTCAAATCTAGTCTGAACCAGTCTACACCATCCTTGCCTGTCCAGTCCTCCCAGAACACGTGCGTATGTAATGCCACATGCTGTCCTGCACGTGTTCGTCCGCGTCCTTGGATGCCCCTAGAGGTTCTAGAGAGCAGGAAAAACCCTATTTGAGTTCTTCCTCCTGGCTTTTGGCACTGCGTATGCATCCAGGTAGTGCAAAATTTGCACTTACAGAAGTGGAACTCCTCAAAGATATCTTCTACTCCCTTTCTAGGAAGGAGCTCAACTTTATGGGATTTCATTGTGATCTTCAGCCAAAGAGGAGCTCTGGGCAACAGTCACAGCACCACAGTGTAGCTGCAACACCTCCCACTGTTGTCTGCTGGCCCTGCAATTTCAAAGGTGATGGATGCTCTTCTTGAGAAGACCCAGGGATGATGATAGCCTTTAGCAGCGACACATCCTTGACACTTTTTGAGTGAGCCATGGCCTCAGGCCCAAGGCCACTTGCAGCAAGGGTTTAATGACTGCCATTACTTCTGCCATTGCTGCCACCCAACAACAAGCATCACTAGCTTGATGTGATTACCCCTCCTTTGTGCAGTGCCTGCAGATCCAGTGAGTGACAGAGCATATGGTCTTTGCCAACAGCATTATTCATCAAAGAAGGATAAAAATCACAGTAGCACCCCTCTGGTCATGGGAGGTAATGGCTCTGGGCAAGTCACAGCTTCAGCTCTGCCCAAGTCTTTCAAAGATGCCCATTCCCTTTTTGCCACGATGGACTTCATAAAAGTAAAAATGGAACACATGCTGAGTGGGATATTCAGAACAATGAAAGCCTCATGATTAGGAAGCAATAGTTGAAATTATATTACCCATAAGAGCAAAGCATAGTAAAAGTTAACACAATTACTAAGTTGGCTTTTCTAGAGACAGAAGTGAGCGGTGCAATTAAATCCTTAGTCTCTGTTTTTCAGGGGCCTAATGAAAGGGAAATAAATGAGCTGGATCACCTTAGTTCCACCCCTTTCTTGGCTGTGCCATCAGAGAATAGTTTTCCCACCTCCTTGTCTCCAATCCAGTCTGAAACATGAAACAGGCCACCAGCTATGAAATGGATTATGCCCTACCCCTGCGCACCTGGAAACGAAGCCATCGTTCAGGATGACCGTGGCCCAGAATTTTGCACCACTACCTGGCAGCTTCCTATCCCCTTGCTAGCCTGCTTATTCCACTTACTAAGAGGTTCTCTCCCAGATTTGTACCCAAATCTCAGGGAACAGCGTAGGCACCGATGGCCCTGTCCCTGCGAGTGCACAGCACCAGTCTAAATCACCGTGTCACCTGTAAACTGTACACACCCAATCCTCTCTAGACCATGATCTCTGACAGTTTTCACCTTGGATCACCACGTCATGGTTCTCACCATTTGCTCTGCTGAGTAGATACCAAATGAAGGTGGCCTCTCCCAGCCAGCCACGTGGAAGAGCTGCGGTCACATATGCCTGGCAGTTCACGGCTGTAGAGAAGACACGGGAGAGGGTGGCTCAGCTCTTTGATACTAAGAAGAAAAATCCAGAAACTCACCCATCTTCATGTAACTGTAACCTTTCGAATCCATCAGAACCAAGTCAAAGTAGTCTCTGATTATAAGAGCACAAACAAATTCAGCAAGTGGCTGATGTGTTCTGAGCACAGAACACTGATGTCTGGGTGATCACTTTGACCTAACTACACGTTTCTGACTCAACAGAAGCATTCAGTGAGGCCACCCAAGACTGTGTGTCAATAGGACACAAATTAACAAATGGCAAACCAACCCATACATCACCGATCCAAGGCTCTGCTGATCATAAGACACCATCATCAAATGAAGAAGAAACAGCCCCAAGCAAACCAAGGCACCACACTTTCTTATAGAACCTCTCATTTGTTGTGTGAAATCTATATGACACAAGTACATACTTATTTAAACAACACCGAATTGCCATATGAATGTCTGTGTTCCGGTTTCCACATGCCCAGCAATGACAACACTATCATGACTGCCACCAGGACAGCGGTGGGGGAATGACACTGTCAGCTGGGAGACGCATCCCTATCTCAGGGTTGTTCTGCTGTGAAGAAAGGGCCCCTTCTCACTGGTGAACTATGGTGTCTGTGTGCTCAAGAGGAGCATCTGGTATACCTGCGAGCCCCTTCCCTCTGGATACTGGCTGCACCCCTGTGACAGCCACTTCCCGTCCGGAGGCTCCTGCTTCTCCTGCTCCCTCGTGGACCCCAGGACTGA
Source organism: Heterocephalus glaber (assembly GCF_000247695.1). The sequence continues at coordinate 13,715,897 of NW_004624750.1, read as the reverse complement.
CTGTGCAGCTGACACCACACACTGGACACTCAGTGACCACTGGTTAAGGCTTGGTCCTTTTCTTCTTCACTAATTTTTCATTTCCCCCAAACTACCTAATACTTGCCATTTCCACCTTGTATCTACTCTGATTGCTCTAGCTTTGGTTATATGTCATTTTGAAGCTTCTTTTTTTTGTTTGTTTTTTGAGACACCATCTTGCTAGGTAGTCCAGTCTGACCTTGAACTCACTATGTAGCCCATCCTGGCCTGAAACTCATGGAAATCCTCCTGTCTCAACCTCCTGAGTGCTAGGATTACAGGTGTGCATCACCACACTTGGCTCTGACATTTATTTTTCTTTACATTAAGAAAAACTTCCCTTGATTAAATATCAGTAACTGCCCCCTGTTCTCTTCAAGAAGGTTTTATTAATTAATTTTGAGAATGTGAATGTATCTGTATCTATATCCATATCTCGGTCTTGATACCATTATTTTTATTACATCTCCTTTTAATTATCCTACTGTATACCTAACATGAAATTTATCTTTTAAACTACTTTTTTGTTGTAATTGAATATTTCGAATTTTTATCCCATCGCTGGCATCTTTACTTCTCTGTATGTTTAATGCCCCCCCCCCTCCCCTGGAGGCTTTAGAAGTCTGCGATGCTTTGGGTTAGAAAAGAACAGAATTGCAGAGTGTAAGTTCAAATGCCATCTCTCCCCACTCTGAAATCTATCAATCTGCCCTTTTAAACTCTATTAGTCTGCCGTTTAAAAACTGTTTTAAATTCTGTCACAGGTGTACAGCAAAATCAAAAGAAAAAAAACCTTGTCTCAGAGGCTTCAGGGCTGAAAAGAAACACAGAAAACCCTTTAACTCTTTCCTGGAAGGTTTTCCATGTCCCCTCAGCCAAGTGGGCTAACTGCCCTGTACCCCACATCCCTTACACATGAACATACACACACACACACACACACACACACACACATACACACACACACACACACACACACACACACATACACACACACACACACATGCCTGCTCCCTAGGCTTAGCTCTGCAGTTTTGTTTACTGTATTTCACCTTTAAAGATACTTTTAATATTCATATTAACCTGATTTCACCTATATAAAAATGTTCAGGGATATATGGGCATTTGTCCTGGTTCTAAATATCCCAGGGGTGGTCCTGACCCACATACAGACAAGTTTGTTTTAGAGCAAAACTGAGGTGCCCTCGCTGTGTGAAGGCATGGGTCTGCTCTTAGGGCTTGGTGTTTGTGCACATTGGTGTGTGTGTTTAACACCTGGCCGAGGAGGGGGCCTAGGCTGGTGGGGTTTGTCAGTTCCTGTGAGTCCTCCCATCCAGTGGATTTCAAGGTACCAAGATGTCACGGTCCACAGCCGGTTAGAGATGTAAGTGAGCACACCTATGTACTACTTCTGCTGCTCAGATGCATCAGATATAAATAACCTCCAGATCAGAAACAATATTAAAACATAGTAAAATATTGTAATGAAGAAGCATGACTTTTGGCTGTATATTACCTTTGTTAGAGGTATAACTTATTCAAGTGTAAATTTACATAATTAATTTTGTAATTATGCTATGTTTAACAACCAGCTCACAAAACTGGAAAATTTAGCAACTGTGTCTTCCAGGTCAGCAGGGGACCTCCAGCCCATCAGAGTAATAAAGCACATGCTGCCTTGTATTATGTTTTTTAATCTTTTATGCCTCCAACTAAATTTTATATTCCTGAGTATGAAGATATGTCTTATACTTCTTTATATTTGCTATACTGAGAAACACAGATATATAACTAATTTTTAGCATTAATAATGTTATTTACTCACTATAAATGTTTTTGAGAGGCCATCAAAATTTACCAATAACAAAATTTATACTGTATCTCAAATCTGACTCTTCCTTGAATTATTTTTAACCTCAAAAAAGCGTATGAATCAGAAAAATATATTACCCAAAGGACGTATTATTGCCAATGTAACTAAATAATTTTTACCACAGGCTAAAAAGCTTCTGTACAACAAAGGAAACAGTCAACAAAGAGCCTATAGAATGGAAGAAAATATTCACAAACGATTCATCTGACAAAGAAGTAATTTCCAGAAAATACGAAGAACTCAAACAGCTCAGCAGAAAAGAAAGGAAGGACAGAAGGGCCACTTGTTCACCATCACTTTTTGAACGTGTGGGTTAGAAGGCAGTCTTGAAGCTTTCCTTGGTACTTTGCTACTTCCACTAGAGGGCGCCACTGAAAGGGTAACGAGGTCAAACTCCTGGAAGCCATTTTCCTCCCCCCTGACCTCAACACTGACTCTGCTTGGCCCACCACTCCCAGGAGGGAGTCCTGACCCCACCTGCTCCACCCCTCCACACCAAATGAGTAGTGACTTTTCACCCAAACAGAAACACCTCTTTACCTGCCTGTTCTTGCCCCTCTCCTCAGACATTCATTTCAGTCACTCTCCTGTTTACTTGACTTCCTCCATCCATTAGGCTGTGAGCAGGCAGGGCCGGGGCAGGAAGGCCCCACATCATCATGGCGCTCAGTGCAGAGTGGGCCCTCCACAATCGTTCCTGTGTTCAACTCTAGACCTCGTGTGCTGCAAATCACAGGCCTCTTATTCACGGTGGCAGGAATGGAAACCACACCCACCTTATTAAGTTGTAGCCAATTTTCTACCTGGTTACAGGCCTGTGCTTGGGCCCTGCTGTCTAATTCTGGATCCCAGGAAATAATTCCCGTACGGAATAGTGTTTTTTTTTTCTCACAGTATACTAAAGCTTCCTAACTTCACATCCAAAACGTTTGATACAGAAAGAAACTTCTGGACATCATTCAATCTGACATTGTAGGCTTCTCATAGACCAAGATCTCACAGGAAAGCTTTGGGGACAGCTCTATAATCAAAAGGAATTTGGATTGCTACCTTGAATTTCTTAGAGACTTGCCAGTCTCCTCGGCTTTCTGCTCTTCGCACAGCCTTGTGAAATGCAGCAAGCTCCTGGGAGTGTTGGGAAAGGCCCCCTGAGCTCCCTGGTCAGCATTTTTCAATCTCTAATTATAACCTTTGCCTGATGGCTTTCACTTAATACTTCTAAGGTGGGGCAGAGAATAATTGATGGTTTTGAAACTAAATCCTCAACGGCTACTGTCAATGTATTAAGGCTTAATTCTCCCTATGATCTCAGAGAAGCTGCTGAAAGTGAAGAGGAAACTTATGCTCGCTCCATCCTAGGAGAAGAGCAATTTTATTAGAGCCTAGTGAAATATTGATAGGAACGTTAGAGCCTGTAGGACTGCAGGATTGAATTCACCTCCAAGCTTCATTTGCATACTTGCTTCCAGGGAGCTCTATTATGGAATGGTCTGGATATGTCACTTTGGAAATCCTGCTTTTCATGAACAAACAAAAAAAGGTGAATCGTGTTGGCAGAAAGAACATTTTTCTCACCCACTGCCTTCCCGGAAAGATACAAATATGCTCAAAATGTAGTATAGAAATAAAGGGACTATTCTGAAACAGAGACAGAAACGTTTTCACTCATGAAAGGAATGTCAGTGATGTTAGTTAATTTGCTTAACACAAAGAATTGCTGTACTTTTTCTTTTTTCTTTTGGTAAGGGGGATTGAACTTGGGACCTTGCGCTTGCGAGGCAGGTGGTAGAACCACTGAGCTAAATCCCCAGCCCGACTTTTTATTTTTAAGAAGGAAAGTGTGAGACTTTGATCAAGACTTTCTGCTTTCTGCTTTTCCAAACTTATTCTACTTGTTACCTTCTTTCTGCCTTCCCTTAACACTACTGTGCTACTTTATTGGTACTTTCTGTCCTTGAGGTCCCATATTTCATTGCCTTCATGCCCCTACTTCCACCAAAAATACACTATAATTAGTCCATGACAGATGCTTTATTCATTCCTTTGTTCTTTCATTCATTCAACAGATACATATTATAGGTCCACTGATGGCCAAATGTGGTGGATTTGAACCCAGAAAGTAGTCTATACTCTCAAGAAACCCTCTGCCCTGGGAGAACTAGACTGTTTAAAGACCAGCTGGTGACATCACAAACTATATTAAATTTTCTAGCTATATTAAAGTTCTCAAGGCCCGACATCATTTCTCCACACCGGAATACTCTAATTAGCTGATGCATTTGTAACACTGAGCTGGTGGGCGAGTTGAAACTGATTCCTTGACCTCGATCTAGAGGCCCTTAGTAGGCCAACAAGGCTGGGAGAGGACACCGAGGGAGGCCTGGCAGAAGGCTGGAACATCAGCAAGGAACAGGCATGAATTCATAGAAAGAGTGCTGCTCTCTTCTCATTCAACAGTTCTAGAGTGAGATATCTGGTTCCTGGAGACTGCCCCTTGCAGATTTACCTGGAATGAGTCACATTCTACCAGGCCAGACTAACCATGCTCAGCACAAACCTCCCAGCCCACAGTGAGACCCTGACACAACCATCCAGCCGCAAGGGCATACCTGGCCGAACAAGAGACCAATTTTCTAGCACAGTAAATGGTCCCGAATGCCAAGCAAGCACACTCCCTCTGGGACGGCTCCAGAGTTGTCAATTCTGACAGAAGCCTGCCTCCAAAGTACAGAGCACAAAGAGCATTCTGGATTTCACCTCTCCCTCAAGCCCATACTTAAAGTCAGCGTCTGGGTCATGTTAATGATTATTAAATCGAAAGGCATTCATTTCATGGAGCCACTTCGTGATCAGGCAGTAAATTGCCTCCTGCCATATGGCTTTGGGCACAAAGTGATTAAACTGTAACGCCTGCGCCTCCATCGCTGGGCTGTGTAATGAGGTTGTGCATCACGAGCCTGCCTGAGACGGCTGGAATTATTTGCAGTTTGCATTCCCAGCAAGAAAAGGACTTGTTTTGGCCTCGAGGGGTTTAAATCCTCCTCCTCCTCCTCCCCCTCCTCCTCCTCCTCCTCCTCCAAACACCGTGTACAGAATCACATGGATCTGATCTTCCGGTCAGGTGCTGGACACCCAACTCTAACTCAGACATCCTGCTAAATGCTCTAATGTAGATCCCCTCTTTTAATCTTCACAATAGCCTCTATGAAGGAAGGACTACTGTTGTCCCCATTTTAATGGAATTATAAAGGTTGGCCAAGGTCATGGCTGGTTAGTGGAGGAGCTGAAACTCAAATTCAAGTAAGCTTGACTCAAGAGCCAAAGTTCTTCAGCCACAATGCTAGTTTAGCATGAGTGCCAATTCTTTAGTTAAAGAAAACCAATGGTGAATACCACGAGGGGCATTTTGAATTCCTGTTTCTAAATATGAAAAGTGAAATGCATTACAATCAGTAGACTGAGTCATTGAATACAGATCCTTCTGTTGACTTCCTAAAATCCAGAGTAAAATAACCATGTCAAGTGTGTTATGTGCAGACATCTGGTCCACTCACCATACCTGACTGTTACCAACAGGATTCCGGAACCCAGAAAGGGAAAAAATAGATAACAATCCCCTGCTTGGAATTCTGCTGCAGCATGGTAATGCATACTCCGGGGCTGTTCACTGCAGCACTGTATTTTTAGGAGTATAATACAGTTCCTGTGCCCAAGGATTTTACACTCCTACTGGAAAGACTGGGGACAGTTCAGAAACACTCAAGAACATAAACTATTTAAGCCCTCAGTGTTCTAGAAAGTACTCTATATAAGCAGAGAATCAGAAGACTTTCAAAGGAAGTCCCTGCCACTTTCCTATGTGCATGACTCACTCACCGGCTTCACTGTATTTGGCTAAAATCAGAAAAGGAACTCTTGTCCCTATGCTTGACTCAGCATAAATAAATAATTTAAAATCATAGTTGTTCTGGGTGTTCATGGTCAAAAGTCCTAGAAGAAAAAATTAGTGAAACTGTAAGCATTGTACCAATCAACCCTTTGAGAAATTTCTAGTATAATGCTAACAGTTGCAAACTTTCTTCTTGCAGGAGTCTGAGGCACTGTCCCACACTCAGCAAAGAGCCCCTCTCTCCTGACGGGTCCTGCTCCATTAACTTTTTACTGGTGCTTTTAATATTCAGTTTGTACTTTTAAACTTTTAAAGCCTTTATCAGATGTTCTTTGAAACCTCAGGCATACCATCGAAGTACATGTTTCCAACGTGATTGGGTTTCTTTTAAAGACATTCACAGAGACCTTGTGAGGACAGTGTATTTAATAATAGGAACTAGCACTGGCGCTGGTAATGAGTGGTTCTATTCTGCCAATAACACACAAATCGAAGGCAGTGATTTTTGCAAGCTTTGTTTTGCTTTAGAAATTTACAGTAAATTTCTTTCATATATATTATCTTATTGAGTCCCTCTGATGACCATAGAGTCCAGCAGGGTACATTTTATTGCCCCCATTTTACAATAAGAAAATTATGGTTCAGAGTATTTAAATAATGGAGCCAAGCTTTACACAACCAGAGAGTGACAGCTGGAGCCAGAATTCTCCCCACCTGGTTTCCAGACCATTCCCAGTACAGCTCAGCTCTTTATAGAAACAATATAACTTTTATTTGTGCGTCATCCCTGCAAGGAAAAGTTGCAAGTCCTATTTGCCTTGTGATCCCTGGCACCTGTCCAGATACAAGTAAGGGTTTATGATGGACTGAAAATAAAGACACTTTGTTCCAGTGTCTGTGCTTTTTGGTCACTGTTACCAGCTGGCAGAGTTGAGCTAATACTCATAAGGCCAGAGTTTCAAATTTTACATATGCATGCTTTCCATGTGTATAGATAGTAGCACAACTTAAAATAAGGACATCTTGGAAGTGACTTATATGCCCATCAACAGATGAATGGATAAAGTCAATGTGGTATTTATACACAATGGAGTACTACTCTGCCATAAAGAAGGATAAATTGTAGTCATCTGTAGGAAAATGGATGTAACTTGAGACCATAAGGTCAAGTAAAATAAATCAGACACACAAGCTTAAATATCACATGGTTTCTCTTACATGAGAAACCCAAAGCATAAATAATTTAAAGAGTAAAATAAAGATAGATAATGGGAAGGGGATCAAGACATAGAGGGAGGGGGATGGGATGGGGAAAAAAGAGAATTAAGATGTATTATATGCTTGTACCAACTCCCCATGATGAATGCAATCATCATGTGTCCTAAAAACATGTACTAATAAAAAAATATGCATGGGACAGTGAACATTCTTATATTCCATGGCCACACAACAGGTCCTAGACACAACTAGGTGTCTCACCTGTCCCAAGAGGGACCTGGCAAGGCAATGGATAGACTGGTCCAACTTTCTCCCCTAAACTCATCTTCCACACTGGAAGACAGAGCCTGTCACACCTACAAGCAATTTCTCAGGAAACATTCTCATTTACAGTCTCTCTCTCAGGAGGATTCCTTGGCAGGGTCTTGTATAGTGGTGGCCAACATCTTTTGCCACTGATTCGCCCTGCTCCACAACGTGGCGTAACTGTTAGAGCCAAGTTGGTGCTTGGTCTATGGCTTGGCCCGAGGTAATCAGTCAATGAAGATCCAAAGCCTCTGAAGTCTCCTGGCAGGAAGCTCTGCCCCAACAGAAATCACGGTGAATGACTGGAACTATTCAGTCTTCCTTATTAGGAATTCAGGTGAGGATGTAAATGAAAAGGAATGGCTTTAGAGTGAGAAGAGAAAGAATCAGAGATGGAGATCCATCGGTAGTGGAACACCAGATCAGGGAATGCAGGAAACCTCCCCAAGTCCCCAGCAGGCTTCCACAGATGATGGCTAACTTCTGGAGCCAGGCCTGGGTTTGCTTCCCCTCTAGGTCAGTGGCTCTTTAATTGGATACTAATCCCCTTACTGATCTCGTGAAAGAGATGAGTCTTTTGTCTCAGAAAAAAATCCATATACACACAGACCAATGACTGCATTTAATTTCAAGGGATTTCTAGTTGCCCTGAGCCCGACTCCACTCCCATCATAGACTCCAAGACAAGGACTCTAATAAAAGTTCATCCTGGGTAGCTGTGGCACCACATTCATATCTGAGGCTCAGCATCTCGGTTAGGGTCTGGAATGGGTGAGCATTACATATGCCTTGGTCAAATGAGTGAGGGGATTGATGGATGGATGGATGCATGGATGGATGCATGCATGAGTGAATAGGTAGATGAATAAAAGAAATGCAACTTGAAGATCATGTCCTATTAACTGCATATGGGAAACTCCTCTTCCTCTCTCTTATGCAATTCTTTATTAATAAGCCTGGTAGTTCATCTGAGTGCAATGCCTGTTATCCTGGAAATCTTCAGGATCACCATCAGCAGCATTCATGGGCACACTGTCACTTTCCACTCCAGGACAAGAAAGGCACTGTGCCTCCCCAGATGCAAAGGAGAACTTGAAATGGCCCAGCTGGAAGCGGTAGCCCTACTCATCTACTACATAAAGAAATGAAAAGCTCCTATGTTTCCAACCTGAAAGGAATGTGTAATGATCATTTAGAATGTTAAACTACTTGTTCCTAATACATAATTTTAAAAATAATGATAATGACACTTTTATTTATTTTCTGAGTTCCGGGAGAAAATATTAATTATTTTCAGTAATCTGTGATTGTAGTTTGGAGGTGAACATTAACTAGCCTGTCAATGAACTTTGTATGTCCAATTTTTCAGAGAGGGAACAAGACAGGGAGGGAGTCTTTCGCGTCCTTTTAATTGCTCTTGCCAGCTTTATTTGGGCTGTTGCCATAAAAGGGTTGACCAGAAGGTGAGCGTTTTGAGAGTAAGGTTTTCTCACATAGCTGTGAGTCTGCCCCCTCCGTTTGCCCACTGCCAGCCTAAGATAGAGGGGATTTAATTAAGTTCATATGAAGAAGGGAGATCTACTTTTTTTTTTTTAACTTGGAAAGGGAAAGAAAAAGAAAGAAAAATTACATCTGATTGTAATGATATCAATTTTTAAAGCCATCATTTGAAACTGGCTACACTTAAAGACAAGAGTCTCTCGTGTGGGTTATATTTCTAAATAAAACTCCCACATAAGAGGCTGTGCTTCGATTTACGTCTTCAGTAATGAGTGTTGAAGGGTCTGAGAGAATGTGCTTCCATGGGAGGAGCACACAAATTCTCCCATTAATATATTTAAAGCCCATTAACAGGAAATGTATACTTGGTGTATAGTGTAACGAACCTTAAAAAATTAATTTTTGCTAGCTTGAGTCACTTAACTTACCTAAGTATAACACTTTTTTTTTTTTTGAGACAGGGTCTTGCTGTATATTCCAGGCTGTCCCTGAACTCACTATGTAGCCCAGGCTGGTCTCAAACTTGCAGTGATCCTCCTGCCTCAGCCTTGCAAGTCCTGGGGATTACAGGTGGGCTTCACCACGCCTGGCTAACACTTTCTTTAATGTTATTTACAGAATATGGCTGCTGTATTCAGCATGCACAAGGGGTACAAATCTCACACATACACATATACAAAGTTTCCAAATACCCTTTATGCTACAGGGACTTTCCAAAGTCACCTCATGTGAAGGAATTCTTTTTGCCTCTTTGACAGACTAGGAAATAAAGCTTTGGAAAGGATAAGGAAATTGCCCAAGGTCATGTAGACAGGGAACAAGAGTTGGGATATTTATTCAGAATACTCTGATTTTGCTGCAAGGGGTAGCAGATGCCTGTAATCCTGCTTACTGTGGAGGTTGAGGCAGGAAGATTGCAAATTCAAGGCCAGCCTGGACAATTTACTGAGATCCTGTCTCAAAATAGAACAAAAAGAGCTGGACATACAGCTTGATGGTAGAACATTTGCCTAGCATGTGCCCAGGGTTCAGATCTCAGTACCCCAAGAGAAAAGAAAAAATAACTCTGACCTCAAAGTCTGGCTGCTGGTCTCTTGCTATCTCCTTTGTGACCACATCTGAGTCACTTCTCTGTCACAAGTTACACATCAAAGACCCATTTTGCTTGATAGAACCATTCCTTGAGTACCATCCAAATGCTGCTGTGAGTTCCTGCCCCAACAGTAGCAGTCAGGGCCCAGAAGTAACTTCTTCCTCTCCAATAAAAAAAAACCCAATAGCTCAAAACAAGGAGCTTCCCTGCCCCAGGGGTCAGAGGCCCAACCTAAAGAACAGAACAATGTAACCTGAACCCAAAAGTTACCTGCCAGGGTTTTGCTGGTTTGTTGTAGGTTTTTGCAGTGCTGGGGCTCAAACCCAGGACCTCGCCTATGCTAGGCAAGCGCTGTACCATGGAGCTACACCCCCAGCCAGGCTCCCAGTTTTAAAAGGCAAGGAGAGCTGGATCAGAAATAGAGACTCCGATTTTATTTCTGCCTCACACAGGACCTTGCAGGGTGACCTTGGGCCTCCCTCCCAGCTTTAGTTTCGTCGGATCTGAAATGGCGGCAGCAGTCTCCGCCTGGCACTCATCAACCTGTGCCTACAGGCTGGCTCTCCTCCCCACAGTAGGACACTGGACAGAAGGCCAGGCCACCAGGCTCTCTGCAGCCCCAGGACCTTTCCCTGCCCCTGGCAGCGTGCTCTGTACATCCAGACCCCACACTCAATTGATCCCTGCTGCATCTGGTGGTACAAGGTGAGTCCCAGGAGGTCAGATTCCCACAGCCCCACATCCTCCCACCCCTGTTCTTGGCTGGCTCCAGGCATGGCAGTGAAGCCACTGTCCAGGACTAGAACTCAAGAATTTCAAATGCTCCAGAACGATATATTTTCTTGTCTTCACATCAAGTAAACAGCTCATGGCATTGGCTTCTGGCAGGTGACAACAGACACTCAGAGGCAGCAATTGAGGAGCTGGGTTTACGTGACACCTAATCTCCTGGTAGGCGCTGGACATATGGGGATGCCCATGCCCAGTAACTCAACCCCATGGCCTCGGACCAGTGGTGAACACGAGATGCACTCCATCTCTGCTTGGCTGTCACCACCTCCCCAGTCTGCAAGAGGTGGCCAGCAGTTGCGGACAATAACCCCAGCCTCCTCAGTAGGAAAGGGTAGTGGGTTGCATGTTATCCAGTCAGTGGAGGAGGAAGGAGGCGTTTAGGGGAATGTGCTTACTGTTGGAAGGGAAGGGAAAGCAGCTTATGAAGGGCTATTTTCATAGTATTCAAATGAGAGAATAAAATGGCCAGAGCTGAGGGCCCCAGGGCAAGGACACGATTTCTTTATTCTAACAGCTTTTGGGGAGCATGTCATGGACATGTTGGGGAGCAGCTCACTGGCCTCTAATATACCCTGTCTAATGACTCATCATATCTATCACGCTCTGGCATGAGCCAGCTGTGTGACCCTGAACCAGTCATCAACATCCCAGGGCCTGCCCTCGTGTAATGCCAGAGCAAGGACAGTCAGCATGTGTGCTGAAATCCTCAAGAATTAGGCCAAGGAACAGACTAGAAAGGAAGACTGTGAACCCTGGTAAGGGGGTAGAGAACTTTAAATTAGAAAGGGGAGCCAGAGACGTAGCACAAGCAAATAGGGTGGAATCTAGGGAGAACACGAAAAGTGAACTCAAGGAATCCGACTTTCAAAGCACGAACTTCCAAACGAGTGTCTCTCTTCCTCGCAATATTACTCTTTTGTGCAAGCTTAGGAAGCTAGACTCTCTCCTGTCTGCTTCAGAAAAGAGGATAACAGGAAACAGTTTCAGATTCCACAGTGATTATAGCTACTTAAGTTTGACTTACCAAATACTGTCTCAAACAGATGGTATGTAACATTTGATTAAGGGCTTATCCTGCAAGCCAACAGGGAACATTTCTTTCCCTCTTAATATAGAAAAAATGCAGAAAAGAAGGGGAAGAAGCTGCAGCTTTGCCCACACTCCAAGAATACCAACTTTGCTCCATCTTTATGACTTTCTTAAAATGAACCTGTGCTCATTACGCAACTCAAGACTAAACTATGTCATGTGAACACCACAGAATTTCAATGAAGGATACTGAAGATCATCTCGTCTAAACCCCTCTCCCTTTTCCTTTTTGTCTTTTGAAACAGGGCCTTGCTATATAATTCAGGTTGGCCTTGAACTCACTATGTAGCCCAGGCTGGCCTCAAACTCACAGCAATCTTCCTGCCTCGGCCTCCCAAGTAAGACCCTTATTTTATAGATAAAGAAACTGACACACAGGAAAGTAAGCTGACTTGTCCAGTCTCATGTAGCAGACACCTGGGACCAGGTCTTCTAACTCCAGGTCTGCCATTGCCTCTGGCCTTACTATGTCCATAATGTGCAATATAGGAGAAACATACAAATCTGTTAGCACCATTATTACCAAATTAGCACCAATCTGTGATGAGCAATGATCAGAACTTGAAGCTGATGGGTAATGCCATTGGAGTCCAGTTAATGAGCCAAATCTAAGTTCTTCAAAACACTTAACATTAATCAGCATTTGGCTCCAGTTTGTGACAAGTGTTTTCAAAACATCACCGACAATTACAATATTTTTAGCTTTGCCTAGTGTAAATACACAATGAAAGAAAGTCAGAGTTCCATAAATGACAGTCTCCAGAACGGAAATAATGAGTCCCACAGAGAGGGTACAATGTGTTCATCTTTCTAGCAGGCCAAAAGTAATTTGGGAACTACCGAGGTCACTGAGAGATTACAAAATATGAGCTTCTGCCTGAAGAAGACTGAAAGTCCTCTCTTCAGGAAGGCAAAGCAGAGCCAACAGGATGGGCACCCGGATGCACTCAGTTAATAGAGGAACAACTTCAGGCGCAACACAGACCCCAGCTCACTCACATCTCCGCCCCCCGGCCATGGGTGGGGCCACACAGGAGAGGCTGGGCCGGGCCACTGAGGTAGCAGCCCAGGTGGAGTCGCTACCTCCCAGAGGAGCTGGGAACGCTGCACAAGATGGCTGCTACTGGGAAAGTAGTTGAGTAAGGAAAACTAGGAAAAGACTGGTGGCTGTCAGAGGACTGTGCCTTTACCCCGTGCTCCAGGGAAGCAAGGACCGTCTTCATGGAATTCTCCGAGTTTTCAGGCGCAATCTGCCTATGATTTGATTTATTTATTTATTTATTTTACAAGCTAAAAATCCCAACTGTGGTTAATGCTAGGTTTTCTTTTTTTTAATTTTTAAAACTTTTTATTACTATTATGTTTGTGATATATTAATAGCTACATTCACCTTGGGAAACTAGTCCATATATCATCTTGATCATTTACTGTTAGGTTTTCTTTCTTTTTTTTTTTTGGTACCAGAGATTGAACTCAGGACCTCGTGCTTTTGAGGCGGGCAGTGGAACCACTGAGCTAAATCCTCAGCCCTACTGTTAGGTTTTCTGAAAGACAGAAGATTGCTTCACTAAACGAGCGTAGCACAACAATTGTCATTTTATCAGTTTTTTATGAATAATAAAGATATTAGTTAACCCATCATTGTTAATCAGCTAATTAATATCTGACATTCACTGAGGAAATCACTGGGTACCAAAAATGATGCTAAATCCTTTCCCTAAATCCTTTCTCATTCATTCCTCACTATGGTTCTTTGAGATGAAGATAATCATCATAATCACATTCAGAAATGTATTCAACATGTCCATCAAGCACCTGCTTATGCAGCACACTGTTTGAGGCACTGAGGATATAATAGTGAATAAAGCCCAGGAAGCCCCTCGTGCCAGTTAGATCTAATAGATTGTATCAGTTAGTTACTGTTGCATAACCAACCTTCCAAAGCTTACTGGCTTAAAACAATTAGCATTTATTACTGTCATTAGTGTGTGGGTTTTCTGAGTGATTTTTCTGATCTTGCCTGCACTCACTTATGTATCTGGCTGGCCTAGAGGCCTCCCTTGAGAAGACGAAACTCTACTCCACGGTCTCTCTCCCTCTGGCAGCTCCTTGGGCTGCTTCTTATGGCAAAGAGGAGGCTCTCAAAATGGAGCATGGGCGTGTACAAGGCCTCTGGAAGTTTGGATTGACGCCCAACACAGTATCACTTTTGGCATATTTTGTTGGCCAAAGAATGTCAGAAGATGACCCAGATTCAAGGATGGAATGATGGCGTCCACCTCACAGTGGAAAGAGCTAGGAAGTCACATCAGAAAGCACATGAATATAGGGAGGTCAGTAGCACACTCCATCTTCTACATAATGGTACAATAATAGTACTAGAAGGCTGCTAAGGGATTCATGAAAATATTTCACTGAATGATTTTTTGAAGCAAACTTTATTACCAATCTCCATTCCCCAGATAAGGAAATTGGCACCTAGAGAGGTTAAAAAAACCTGCCTAAGATCCATGAGTACTTGGTGATAAAGCCAAGGTTCAAACTCAAGACTCTAATTCCTGGACACCAGCCCATTGTGTGATTCTCTCCAGCTTGGGCACTTGGAGAGAAAGAAAGTATAAAATCTGGGCATCTCTAGCAGGGTCTTATAGACCTGCTGGGGATTCATATCACAAATCCACAAAGAATCAGTAACAACACAGGTCACTGACCAATGCTTGATAATCCCATTTAAATTATAACTGGGGACACCAAATATGAATCCACAAAGAACGGTAACAGTGCACTTTACTAATCTATACTTATGAATTGTCCAATTAGAAGGGAGGATGAAGAGGGCCGAGATGGATATAGATGGTTCTTCCTTACAGAGAGGGAGGCCATACTGAGATTTGAAGGGTCTAGACAGTGAGCAGCCAAAGGAGAAGGGTTTCTGATTATGACCTTCCCTCATCTCCATGTAAAAAGTGTCTATAGAATCAATCTTTGGCTTCTTTTAAATGGCATTCAGTATTTCTAACATGTAGCTATGGAGGTTAGCATTTTATTCAACTGCAAGCAATAGAAAATACGACTAACAATGACTTTACTCAAATAGGGAATTTTTTTCATGCATAAGGATCACAGTAACTAGATGATGTCATGAAATAACCAGGTTCTTTCTGTCTTTCCCGCCTACCATCCTGTGAACATATCCTCACTCTTGGTGTCTCATGGTGCCAGGATGGCTGCTCTACCCATGCATGTTGCTGTGCATTTCCAAGTAGGAAGAAAGAGGAGGACAGGACACCCAGAGGGAGCAGGTCCATCCCATCTGTCTACTTTTTAAATGCTTTCCTATGATGTTACACTCTTTTCACTCTCTTTGGCCTGAATTCAACCATGCATAGCTGCAAGGGAAGCTGGAAAAGCTAATGTTTCCATTTTCAAATTCTATGCTATAGGAAACCAAGAAAGAAGGAGGAAATGAGTGACATTTTGGAAGACCAGTCCATGGTATCAACCTTGGTCTACCCACCATCATTTCCCAGCCACCTCCATCCACCAGCAAACTGAAGCTGCCATTCCAAGAGCATTCAATCAATTGATCTCTTAATGCCCTTTTCCCTTCATGTGCAGTTGAAAGTCTTCCATTAATCTTGCCTGATCCCTAGTCACTTCCATGAATCCTATCTTCTGTTGGGCCCCTCAGTCCTTTCCTGACTGCCCCATTTATGACACTCAGCAATCCTCCTTCAGATTGCTCCTGAATGAGAAGGGCAGCTTTCAGAATGAGAGGCTGTGTCTTGTACACCTTTGTGCCACCTCAGCAGCTCAGCAGCTCCTGGCACATGGAGACATCCTGAGGGAAAAGGATTGAAACCCATGGCTTTGTGCACATGAAGAACCAAAGCAAGAAATGTGGTTCAAACCATTTGAAGACTATAAGGGCCTTCATTGTTGGGGAGGAAAGAAAAGTACTCCTTGGTCCTCTTAGGGACTCCAGCTGGTCCTAAAAAATTGTGCAGAAGTCAGCAGGAAACATACCGTGGTGATGATGGTAGGGAACCAATGGAAGATGAAGATTATTTTAGTAAGTTTATTTGAATAGATCCATTTCATGGTGCATTGTCAATGTCTAGTAATAGGGATGCTCTTCTCTTGTTGAAATAGAGAGAGCACCTGGCTCATGGGAAGTTCTATGGCCTGTTTTGGGTTAAGAAAAAGGGAGGCAGAAATCAGAAAGGCCTTCCTGCACCTGCTCCTTTTCAAGTGACTTCAGTTCAAAATAATGAGGATGCCAAAGTGGCATATTTGGGAGTGGCCTATCCTGAACTTCTGAGTAAGGCCACCATGATAGTGCCATGAATAGAACCAGGAGGCTGCAGAATGCTCTTTCACATTTGTTGAGTGTGAGCTGATCAATGAACCCTCAAACACAAAGTAAAAACAAGCACCTGGTTTCAGGAGGAAGGTGCACATTTAAATTGTGGGTGTGATACAAAGTGGAGAGGGCTGAGATTTTCTCCACAGTCTGAACAGACCATCACACAAGGTGAGCTCTAGAGAATACATCAAAGGCAGTGTTGTGCAATGACACCACACTAACCTCACTGTGACTTCTGCCAGGCTGGGAGCACCGGCCATCTGGTCACCCAGGTGGTCAGTATGTCCTCCAGAACAGCAGTGGAGACCAGATTTGATGGACGGATGCAGCAGATATCTACTGCTATGAAGGAGTAGACAAATGTATTCATCTGATCTCTTTACACTGCAAATTTCAGAGCCTCCACTGAAGTTGTCTTCAAACTGGCTTAGGCAAACCAGAATTTATTGGCTAATGAAGGAGCAGGGATAGCTTTGGCTTCTGGCCTGGCTGGATTCATGGTCCACGTGATGTCCTCAGGACCCTGTCTCTCTCTACCCATCTCTCATCCCTCTTCATTTTTTTATTCTCTTAATATTGGATTCATTTTCTGCTAGTATGGTTGGTTTCTTCCGGGAAAAGTGACACAAAGCAACTCTAGCCTACATCATCTTTATAGCTTCTGCTCCTTCTTTCTCACTAAGCACTGAAATACATCAGATCTCGAGAAAATCTGATCACCATTTCTAGGTTCCCTGCCTATTCCTAGACAAGGGAATAGGTTTTTCTTATATACTTGAGTTAGGTCACATGCTAACTTCTCTGGGAAATTGGAAGATTCCACCCTTTAAAACATAGTTCTGTTAACAGAAGAGAGCAAAGGCACTAGACAGACAAAAACCCCAGAAGTTTCCTTTTAGAAGGTCTATTGCAGACACACTGTAGTCATTCAGGCTCTGCTTAATTGCTGGTGGATCCGGACCCAGGAAGTTTATTGATAATCCAACTGTGAAGATTTCTTTGACTCACTTCCCTGTTGCCCATGGGCCGGGTTAGCTAGGAAAGCAACTCTTTACCTTCCAGTCATACCCCAGGCAGAGATCTGAATGAAGCCTAAGACCAGTCAGTCTCAAGCCTGGCTATTTTGAGGAACTGGATTCTGCCCTAGTTGCCTTATAATTACATCTGTTTCACATTATATTTGGGTTCTCCCCGCCCCCCCGCCTTACCTTCCTAGGCAACATTCTGGATTTCTACTCTGTATGCTATTTTTTTTTCTGAGCCTTTAATGTTCTCTATTTTCCCCTGGTGGAACCCTCTACCTAGTTCCCAAGACCACGTCTCTACTCTTTCATTGAAAACTCACCTGCTCACTTACCAAGCATTCCTCCTATTGCCATATCACCATATGGCCCACCCCGGAGCCATCTCTGAGTACCAGAACCCACTGGCCAATCCCCAATTATAATAGCTCACATCTTTAAAGCCTCTTCCTTCCTCTCTAAATATATAATCAGTGTCCTTCTAAGGACCCACATTGTGTTTATTGCATTATAAATATTTGATCTTCTCTGTGGATCCATGCAGAATGGGAAGAATGCCCAACAGCCTTACTTCTAGATCACACTTTGTCATCTGAGCTTATTAAGAGCTCATGGTGAGGATGTCAAAGCACTGGATCCCTCATAAAGCAGGTCCTGTCCCCTCTGCCTGAGCTTCTTTTTCCATTGAGTTTAGAACTTTCTATGGAGCAGTTACAACATGGTCTTTCCTTCACATGCATATATCTTCTTAACCTTTGTTTAGTTTTTGTGGTGCTCGGGATTGAACCCAGGGCCTTTGCATTAAGCTACATCCTTAGCCCTTTTTTATTTTTTATTTTGACATTCGTTGTCACTAAGTCACTAAATTACTTGGGTGTTGGGAGGCTGAGCCAGGAGGGTTACCATGAGTCCAAGATATGCCTGGGCTACGTAGTGAGACTCAGTCTCAAAACAAAAAAATTGCTTGAGTGGAGCTCAAATTTGCGATCTTTCTGCCTCAGGCTCCCACAGTGCTGGGATTACGGGTGTCCACCACTACACTCGGCTTCTTTCTATGTTTTGATACATTAAAAAAAACATCTCTTCCCACTTCCCTCAGGAAAAGAGAAAAGAACTCATGCATATGAATAAACACTCTTAGGTCTGCCCCACTAACTATTCAAGAGTGCCTGAACATGAACTGTGGCAGACGCAGAGACCTCAGTTCAGGTTGAAATCCCTGCCACAAGAAGAGGCTCCTTACTGGAAAACCTTTTCCTGGGCTGAATCTCCATCTCCAAAGCATTCTCGGTTGTATCCTGGATACCTCCCCGCTCAGCTCCACCTGCTTCTGTAGCTGCTGCTGTGGCACTGAGAGCCACGGAGTCTGTGCAGCGTCACACAGGTGCCATCTGATTGTGTCCTAGCTGGGCCTCCATGCTGTCCATCTCGCTGCCTCTTACCTTGTGCAGGGCGACCTGCCTCTCACACAGCAGAGTCCATGACCCTAGGGTAGCTGGTGTCTTGGTCCCCACTGACCAATGGAAGACAGAATGTGGACACCATACCCTTTCTGTCTTCCAGGCAGGCGTTATGGGGGATCCCCGGAGGAACCCAGCGAGCTACTAGAACACAGGCCCACGGCAGGAGTGGCCAAAGCAGTGACTCCTCTTTGCTTGGACTTCCCCTGCCTCACACTCCTTGTTCCCCGCTCCTGGGATCACTTTCTAAATCAAGTAGCTCAGATTCTGTCGGGGACGATTAAGATAAGAAGGTGAATCATGGTGCAACGAAGAGGATAAAGCTTTGGCACCAAAGAGACCTCGTTTTAAATCCCGTCAAATTGTTTGACCTTAGCTAAATTACCTGAAACTTACTGGACCCCACTGAGTTCATGTAAATATTAAACTAGAGAGTTTGCAATGAGGAACTCAGCAGGGGCCTGGCAAAGGGTAAGCACTCAGCTAATATCCATCGTATTCTCTTTATTCTCACTCAAGGTTCTGATGAAATAAGACTGTTTAATTAGAAAGTTGTTAGGTAGAAATGGGAATAGATATGGCAATAAAGGGGTACAGTGGGGCATGGTGGCCTGTAGTCCCAGCTACTGGGGAGGCTAAGGCTGGAGGATCACCTGAGCCCATGTGTTCAAAACCAGCCTGGACAGCAGAGTAAGACTCTGTTTCTTAAAAAATTAATTAGTTAATAATCATCATCGTGATAAAGAGGGAGTTGTATATGCAAAGAAAACATACCTCAGATATAATCTTTTTTTTTTTTTTGTACCGGGGATCGAACTCAGGACTTTGCGCTTGTGAGGCAGGCACCGGAACCACTGAGCTAAATCCCCAGCCCTAATACTTCAGATATAAGGAGCAGTATATATAGACGGATTCATATGTAAAAATTCATTGAGCTGAACACTTAAATATACATGCTTTATGTAAGTGATAACATCTTTAAGTTAAAATTTGTATGTATATACTACGTACTCCTGAAAAGAAAAGAAGGTGTCATTGTTCTAGAACGTGCTTTTAACAGAGATCCACAATGGGATGAGCAAATGGATTCTCCTCTTCTTCCTCCTCCGCTTCCTCCTCCTCCTCCTCCTCTTCCTTTTCTTTCCCTTCCTCTTCTCCCTCCCCTCCCTCCTCCTCCTCTTCCTTCTTCTTTCTCTTCCTCTCCACTTTCCTCTCCCTCTTCTTCTTTTTCTTCTCCTCCTTCTCCCCCTTCTCCTTGTCATCTTCCTTTTCCTCCTCCTCCTCCTCTTCCTCTTCACGAGCACTGTAACACTGAGCTCCACCTCCAGTCTTTTGTTTTCTTTTTTTTGAGACAAGATCTGCTACACTGCCTCAGCTTTCCCCAACCTGTGACCCTCCTGCCTCAACTCCCTGAGTAGCTGAGGATAGACTACCATTTATGACAAGAGTTCTTATTTCTATCAAAATAGAAACTCTTTCCTTCAGCTTTTAAATGAAAATCCCTGTTGACTCACTCTGAGTATATTTATTTATATTTACCACATGTACCTATGTATGTGTATTTTAGAAAGTGGTTGTGTACTAACCATCCCTGTTTTCCAATATAGGGCTTAGAATCTGAACTAAGGAAAACACAGCTAAGCCGCTGGGATTGAATGAGGACAGTGGCAGAGATGCTTGTGCCACTGTCGCATAGAAACTGTGTCTCTCTAAGCAGACTCCTGTCGCTCCTACCATGCATGCAGGGACCAGGATCAACACAGACTGCTACAGTTAGGCTCAGACAGCAACAATGTTAATAATAATCCACCTGAGAATGAAGATTATTCATTTTTCATGTCAGATTTAAGAATCTGATGAAAAAGAACACTGCATGTGTGTGTTTCTTCTCAAAC
The DNA here is from genome assembly GCF_000247695.1 of Heterocephalus glaber. The sequence goes on along the minus strand of NW_004624750.1, from coordinate 13,695,373 downwards.
CGCCTGCTGTGAACCAGCAGAACTTTTTTTTTGGTACCAGGGATCAAACTCAGGACCTTGCCCTTGCAAAGCAGGAGGTGGAATCACTGAGCTAAATCCCCAGCCCTTGGGTGTATGTATTTCTTGTGTGCTTTTAAAAATATATCAATAGGGGCTGAGGGTGGCTATGTGGGCCAGGGTTGCTTAGCATTCCTGCAGCCCTGGGCTTGATCCCCTGCGCTCAACAATTAAAAATAAATCACTAGCAAAAAAGGCTGGATATTTATATGAAAAAAATTAATAATGGTTAGCCCTGGGTGATAAGAATATGGATGGTAGTAATGGTTATCTTTGTATTTTTTTATTTTTAAAATTTCCAAAGAAATTAATTTACTGAAAACCCTTGAAAATATGGACATGCACCAAAATTTTTGCTTACCGCTGCATAAAGATTATGAACACACTGGACCTTTCCAGGATACCTGAATCCCAGGTCAAGAAGTCTAAAGGGTAGACCAGTTACAGGTCCAGTGCCCCTGAGGCACATCCTGGACACAGAAAGCCTGGAAGCCCATTCTGGATCTATCCCACAACATGGGACCTCGCAGCTGCTGCTGTGGAAGGCAACTGCAAATACAAATTACTCTCACTCATGCACTGGCTAAATTTGAAGACAATCTCTTTTCATAACTCCAACATACCAAAAGGGACAAGCCTGGTGTGATGGTGCACGTCTATAATCCCAGCACTTGGGAGGCTGAGCCAGGAGGATCACTTCGAGTTCGAGGCCAGCCTAGGCTGCATAGTGAGACCCTGTCTCAAAAAATAAATAAACAAACAAACAAATAAATAAACAGGACCATAAAGTTCTACTCTACCCAATTTCCCAGATAGATTCATACAGAGTTTTTAGGAGTGGGTCTATTAAATAAAGGGAAGAGAGATCTTCCTTGAAAACTGCAGTAGTACAAATTCCTCATCCATACTCAAAGTCCCTTTCAAATCCAGAAGGATCCATGAGGCCTTTTGTTTCTTCTCCTACTTGTCATTACTTCTTTTCCTCTCTCCTCCTCCATAGCCTTCCCCTACGTGTCCATTCACTTAGATAATACTGTCTCATGTATGGTTGCTTTTACATATTCATGCAGTATTTGTTCACTATTTAGTATTGTTCACTAAACACTATTTATTAAGCATCTTCTATTTGTCTGAAATTGTGCTAGATTTGGGAAATAAGGGATGGAGAATATCTGTTCCTTGTCCTCAAAAACCTCATGTTCGGGTCTTTTATTTGTTTTGCCGTACAATGTAGTCTGTTTCTCACCGTGTTTAAATTTCAGTTGGAATAATAATAATAATAATAATAATTTAGCAATGTTGAAGGGATAAATCTTTTTATTCATTAAGTTTATTGCTACATTTTAGGTAGACAATATGCTGACATTCATCACTGGGATCTTATACCTTTACATGATGTGTCTTGGTTCTCATTTTTTCCCCATTCCTCTGCCCTCCCTTAAACCTCTCCACCCTTCCCTATTTACAAAGACTTTGTTTCCATTTTTTCTTTTTCTCATATATTTTTCCTTTTCCTTCTTTCCTTTCCTCTATCCCTCTCACTTCCCCTTCTCCTTTAGACCTTTTCTTCCTGTTTCACATTATCTATTACACATTTTGATCCTTATTTACACTTTCAGTTTCTCACACCAGAGAAACTATAAGGTATTTACACATGTGTGTCCTATTTATTTCACTTAAGAGTAACGCCTCAATGTGCATCCATTTAGCTATAAATGACTCTAGCTTTTCATTCTTTCTGTCTGAGTAGTACTCCATTTTATTAAGAAAAACAGTCTCCAGTTGACCAGCAATCGGGCTGTTTCCAAGTTTTAGCTATTACAAACTGTGCTGCTATAAACATGGGTGCACATACATCACTGTGGTATGATCCTTTTAATTCTTTTGGGAAGATGCCCAGCAGGGGACTAGCTGGGTCAAATGGGACCTCTAGCCCTAGTTCTTTGAGGTATCTCCATACTGACTTCCACAGTGATTGCACCAGTCTGCACTCCCACCAACAGTAGAGGAGTGTTACTCTTTCCCCACAGCCCTGCCAGCATTTGTTATTGGTTGATTTCATGATAGCAGCCATTCTTTCTGGGGTGAGGTGGAATCACAGTGTAGTTTTCATTTGCATCTCTCCGATGACCAATGATGTTGAACATTTTTTCATATGTTTATTTGTGCTTTTACTTCTTTGTGTGAGAAATGTCTGTTCATTTCAGATGCCCATTTCTGAATTGGGTCTTTGAATTTGAGGGGGTCTGATTTTTTTCAGTTCTTTATATATTCTAGATAGCAGGCCTTTGTCTGAGGAATAGCTGGTAAAATTTTTTTCCCACATTGTAGGTTATCTCTTAGTTCTATCAGTGGTTTCTCTTGCAGTGCAGACGCTTTTTTTTTCGGTACTGGTAGTCAAACTCAGGACCTTGCACTTGCCAGGCAGGCGCAGTGCCACTGAGCTCAATCCCTGCTCTGGAAGCTTTTTAATAAGATGAGATCCTAGGGCTGGGGATTTAGTTCAGTTGCACTGCACCTGCCTGGCAAGCATGAGGTCCTGAGTTCGATCCCCAGTACAAAAAAAAAAAAGTCTTCTAATTTTTACTACAGGGGTTATAATAAGCCTATTAAAAAATAATAAGAAAAAAAATGCCAACTTGCCTGCCGAGATGTTACTGTACTTTCATTTAGAATAGCAACTGTAGTGATCTTAAGAGATTACACAGCAGGTAGAAGGTGGCTGGCTCTAGCTGTGCTCTTATGAAAACCAAAAATGGAGCGACCTTGTAAAATTCTAATCTTTTTGTGAAGTTCGAAGGCATTGTGGCCCTTTCTGCCACCCCTGCTATGAAACTGTGTCCCCAGCACCTTGCATAACACATGGCACATAATAGGTCCTCAATAAATCTGTGCTTGCATGGATATTATGTATACATCAACGTACTCTGAACAAATAAGTAAGTTCGTTTCCCCCTAACATTGTAACTGTAATATTCATGAACAGCTACGCCTTGGTCTTATTTTCCTCCAACTCATTTCTGTCTATTACCATCTCTTCGGAGCCAACCGTCTCAATCAGGACTTAGCACCAGACCCCAGGGCCAGGTCTCCTAGGTGGGTCTCTCTCCATTGGTGTAATATCTATTCCTTTATTTCTTCTTGTCTGTAACGTAATGCATGTGCTGGGATTTCGTTTCCAGGTTCTCTGTGCTTTCCATGAGGGGTGAAGGGGAAGGCTCTGCTTGTCTTTCCTGCTCACTGGTGTTGAAGGGCCAGTCCAAAACCTTCCAAAATGAGCTGAGAGTTTTCTCCCCTCCCTGCTGTTAAATTCTATCTCATCCCCTCCCCCCGAGCCTCATCACCGAGTCCAGCCTGCTTCCGCGGGCAGCCTCTGCCAGCCAGGCCAGGCCCGATCTTGTTCTCTGAACGCTGGAAGAAGGAATCCTAAAAGGAAGTACTGCTCTCATTCCGAAATCATTCGTCTTCACGGGGAGAAATGTTTTTCAGAGAATGTAAATGCAGCCAATCTAGGAGATCTTGGTTGATTATTTACTGTTACTTAACCTTCAAAAGATTCCATTGCAAAAAGGTAAGGCAGTGTTTATAGAGTTCACAGCCCAGGTGACTGCTCTTTCCCTGCATAACCAGCGTGCTCAGCCAGTTAGCTTGGGCCTGGATGCACAGAGGCTGATTCTATGAACCCCTTCACTTCCCAGAGTGCCTTGCCGTGAACATTCAGAGCTGACGGGTTCAGCTTTACATCACTCTTGAATTATTAATGTGCCTGCAGATTAGCTTTCCCTAGGCACATGACTATCCTTAGCTCAACTTCATGGAATGTAATTTTGGAAGTATAATTCTTCGGTTTCACAGTATCATAGGATTTGAGTTTTCAGGCCAAATCTTTGTGCAGAGATAAGAACTATTCTGCTTTAGGATTATCATTATTATTATCATCATCATCATTATTTATTGGAAGCAATTACTCATAACATACAAACGCAATCTGCAAAATAGTCAGCTAATAACACCATGTGGAAGCACATGCTAAAGACACCATTTAGGGATGTAGGGAACATTACTCACTTCTCGTGGGGTTCTTAAAAATATAATCAGTAAAAGTAGACTGGTTTATGACACACAAGAGAGAAAAACAAAACGACACATGGTAAATGGATTTAAGCAAATAAAAAAAAAATAACAATGCATTCTTCGGTATGGCTATACCATAGCAGGACTAGCAATGGGGTAAAAAAAAATCATGGAAGCACAGCTAGTGCTACAGTAAATCAATGGTTTATTCCCGTACATGAGAACATACACTGTGTACCCATTAGGACCTGGGTCCTCAGCCTTTCTCTTCTGTTATCCTTAGCCACATGAGTCACGTTAGTTGCTGAAGCCCTAGCTATCCCATCCATGCCCCAGGAAAGAAGAGAAAGGGGAAAAAAGACAGAAAGTGTGTCTATCTTGTTTCCTAGCAGCCCTGAGCACAGAGATGGCAGATTTTACACATAAAAATGCATAAATATATTACACAAGACATATTTGTATGTATATTCATATTATTCTTTGTTTACCAAAATTTAAATTTAACTAGTGCCCTGCATTTTGTTTGGCAATCCTGACCACCCAAAAATATCTCCTTAGATTTCTTTAACCACCCCTGCCACAAGGGAAGCTGGGAAATGTAGTCTTTTGGCCTGGTACTTTGCCACGTTAGAGTTGTTTTTCCAAAGAAGAAACAGAGTGAATACTGAGTAAATGCAGGAGCCTCTGAGAGCAAGATGAGTGGGAAAAGAAGACTGCTCCCTATCCATTCCCAGTGTCCTCTGTGAAGAACTCTTTGCATCAGGCCCCTGTAGCCCCCCTGGCTCTGACAGCCTATGGCCTTTTATGTCTTGGTTCTAGGTACAAAGTAAAGACACTGATTGTTAATAAATATACAAGAAGTGACACAGTCAGGTGGTTACAGTCAGACAATAACAGTACTGCCACCCTTCAAGACATTTTTGGAATTGAGATCTACAAGAAGTCTTCCCCTACAAAGTATGTATGTGCTGCAGGTGGCAGGCAGGGCCAGGAATGCTTGGGGAATTTGGTGTGTCTGAGGGGAAATGTTCAACTACTTCCATTCTACATCCAACTTACACCATGCTTCCCTGGCACCTTCTACCCCCATTGCAGGATCACAAGATTATCTCCCCAGCTCTAGCCATAGGAGAGAAGACTAAGGGTAACAGTTGGCGTAGGAAGCTGTCCTTGAACAGTGTATTGGTCAGCTCTCTCTGTTGCTGGGACAAAAATACCTGACATTCAGAGCCCAAAAAAGAAAGGGTTTGTCTTGGCTCGTGGCTTCAGAGATTTCAGTTCATGGTCAGCTGCCTCCAAGGCAAAAACATCATGGTGAAAAGGTCTGGTGGAGGAAAGCCACTCAACTCATGGCAACCAGGAAGAGCTAAAGAGAGGGAGGGGCTGGGAGCAGGACATAACCTTCAAATACCTGTTCCCAAGGGCCTACTTTTCCAACCAGGCCCTACCACCTAACAGCACATTCCACCACGAAACTATCAGTGGATTTTTCCATTGATGAGGTTAGTTACACCAAGATCTAATTGCCTTCCAAAATCCTTACATCTGAACACATGAGACATCAAGAGGACATTTTAGATACATGCCATAACAGACAGCTCAATGGTCTTTCCTAATTCAGTGCTATTTCCTAATCAGTGTTGCTACAGCACAATTTACAGTAGGCAGTATACTTAAAGTAAAGATAGGGACCAGTGGGGAAAATGGACATGAATTAAAATTCCTTCAACGTTTCCCTTGAAAAATTCCAATTTGGGGTCTCTTTTGCCTGTTCATGGATGCTTACAGTTACTACCAGATATAAACTGGGCTTCCGGCTCCTACCTGGCTGGCCTGGGGAAGTTTAACAAGAACCAGTCTCTTCTTCCAAATGACACTCAATCCCCTCCAACTTATCCTCAGGCCGATCCCCTGGGTTAACTACGTGTTCCATGGCTTTCAAAACCGAGAAGATTCATCTTCTAAGCCTGAGCCTTGGTCCCTCCATTTCCCTGCTTCGGCACCTCTCTCTGGACTGGGCAGACTGCTCTGTGCAGGTGCTGCTCACAGTAAATGAGGCCCATGTCTTCAGCCTGGGGTTTTAGCCACATTCATTTCTGGCCCTGTCATATGCTCTCTCGCTATTTATACCACTATGGGTCAGCTACTTGATACTTCATAAAATTTGCCTCCAAGCTGACCTGCAGGGAAAATGACCTATCTGGGGGGAATGCTGTTCCAACTTTATAACCTCTGATGATTGCCCAATGTCCTCCGAAAAGGTTGCGGAGCCAGAGTGACAGGGAGGTCCATGCCACTTCCTGGCATTCTGCGGCACCAAGTGCTTTAGTGTAAATATAGTTATATCCTTGCTCTCAGGAGCCCTTTTCAGCCAACCTCTCACACATGGGATCAACTGTAGACTGGGTGGGCACGGTGGAAATTGAGACCCTGTGCAAGGTCAGGACATGCGGGGTTGGCCGGGGAAGATTTTACCAACCTTTCAGTTATTTCAGAAGGCACCGAAGAGAATGTAACAGAGGCAAAAGGGGATTTATCAGATGGAAATAATAATCCATTTATAAACCAAAATGAGACTGCCAGGAAAAACAAGCACACAACAAAAGTACATTTTATCAGAAGCCTTTGCTGCCCAAGGCCAGTGGGTTACAAGGTACTCAGTGTTCGGCTGCCCAGGCCAAGAGCTACAGTAAGTCATGCCCGCCTCTGCTGTCACCCAGCAAAGCAGCCTTCACCACCTGGTGGCTCAGAGCTTCTGTGTCATCTGAGTGTGTGCTGGGTGGATGGTTTGCATTTCCTACAAAGATGTGGAGTCATGCCACGACACTTAACCAGTGCTCCGGCCTACAAGTTGTGCAACTGTGAGCCGTACCAGGTTGAGGGCATCATGGGTGGCACATGCGAGAACCCATGGCTTGTGCACAACCTGCAGGAGGCCCCCCAGGTTTCTCCTTCCAGCCTCTGAAACAATGTCCAGGCTCTGAACTTGGCCCTGGTGCCCTGCAGCTCTCTGCCCCAAAGGTGTGTGGAATGGCTCAGCTGTCAGCACCTGCTGTAAGATAAAGGCAAGAGCCACGGGCTGATCCTCTTCTGGCACCGATGCCCAGGAGGCTGTGACAGGCCCCAGATGGCCCCTGCACCCCCACCCCCAGCACCCTGTGTGCGGAGGGAGAGTGAGGATTGTTAGGCTGAAGACGTGCAGGCCTGATGGTGGGACTGGGGCCACTGTGCACACAGGACGGGAAGTGGATTTCCCCAAACAAGGCAGTTCTAACCGCGGCAGGTGCTGTTACAACAACTGGACATTTGGCCCCTGCTCTCCGGCTCCGACTTACCTGGAGCAAAGTGATAAAGTAGGTCAAGTGCGTCTTTGATGCCCTCTCCCCTCCAATCACTGTACCCGTGCCAGCTTCTGCCTGGCTCTGCCTCCAAGTGGGCGTCCTCTTGCTCCATACAGCTTGGAACACCTGCTCCATGCCAGGTGCTGTGCCAAGTACCATCACGTGACCCCCTGCAGCGCACTGCCTGGGCCTCCTCTCCTGCCAATCTCAGCCCCACGGTGTCCCTAAACTACCCTTCCCTCCACTCACCTCTTATGACACATCCCCTTTCAATGTAGGGAGTGGGACTACTGCCTTAGAGTTCTCATCCTAGTAAATGGACGCAATATTCTCACAAAAGCATTGCTTCTGGTAAGCATGGATTAATTTCAGGAGTTTCTCCATATTAAAAGGTGATGGTGGGAAGAAACCATGTCTTCCATGGACTGAAAATGTGACTAATTGGGGAAATTGAGTCACGGGGGGACAAGGAGGAAGTAATATACTGTCTGAGCAGAACTTTCCAATTTCACCAGGTAAACAAGTTGCTTCTTCCACCTATTCACTCATTAGTGAACACTCACTAATGAGGGGATAAACTCCAGAGCTGGACTACCTCGGTTCAAATCCTAGCTCTGCAAGTTACAGTCTAAGAAAGATACTAGATCTTTGTTCCTTCATTTTCTCATATGAAAAAAGGAATTTTAGAAATATCTAAGTGTGTCTCACAGGGTGGTTTAGGGATTTACATACATTAATATGTATGAATTCTTTATAAAACTGGCATGCATCATAGTAAGCACTCTATGAATATTAACTTTGATTCCCCATGAAGCTGACTATGCTTTCTGCTTTGCAGGCAGATTCTCATGGGAATTCTCATGCATTCAAAAGAGAGGACTTGTTATTCGGGCAGCAGTTTCCTCATCTGCACAACAGGAAGTAGTCAATGAATGAGGATGTGGGGGCAGAGGACAGATCACGTGACCGTGTTCTCACCTCTGATCTCCACAGCCTCATGACCTTTAGGAACTCACTTAACCTCTCCGCATCCCAGAAATTGAAATTGGTCTGTATTTCCCAAATTCAGGGCCATTCAAACAACACCTGCAGACCCTGCCGTGTCTCCGTTTCACGTTCCTGTTCACAGCTTGATACTTTCCTTTGGGTAATCTTGAAATCAACTCCATTGAAAGCCTCAGAGTAAACAATGATATCCATGTACTCAAGGAATTTGCTGTGCTGGATGTAGATTTTTCTAGTGCATGTTAAAATAATACTCAAATCATCTTGCACGCCATCAGTGATATGTACAAGCCATTTTAAGAAATGTTGGATTAAATATAGACCCAGCTAGTTCTAAAATCTTCTCAGCTGCAGTTATATAATTTGCATTCGGCCATTTAACTTTGTGTGTTTCTTTATATTTTTTCGACTCCTTCACGGGACACTGTGGCTTTTTTCTTTGGGTGCATAGCACTTTTCTAGCACATAGAAGTGTTTGATAAATCATTTACTTTTAAATTATAAATATAGGATGCATACATTCATATATATATATATGAATGATATATCTATCACTTACTAACTCCCCATCCAGTAGCAAAATGCACATTTTTCTCCACAACAGTTCCCATCCCTGTTTTCCTGGGATGTTGGTCGCCGAATGAGCTGAAACATGTAGAGTCCCAGGCCTTGAGAAGGCACTCAGGAAATGCTACCTTTCCTGACCCCCTTCTCTCTTCCTGTGCCCCTTTGTTGGTGAGTAGCTGTGTGTCCGTGGGAAAAGTGAGCCACTTCCTAAGGAGCATATAACTCAGGCTATTGTTGGGCCAGAATAATTGCCGTCCTCAATGTCAGCCCTACAAGGTTGCATTCCCAAGCCAGAAACATCTACTCTAAGAAAGAAAGAAAGAAAAAAAAAAACTGTATTTCTAAATACTATAGTGGAAGACATCTTGAGAAACTGTCTGGTGACTTATTAAAAAACTCATCAGTGAAAAATGTAACGTACGAGAACAATATCGCTGCATGATTCTGGGTTCACAGCTTAAGCATTTTCTCAACCAACCAACCTAGATTCGGCACCTTTGTGAATGCCTTCTGTGTCCCTGACACTGGGAGACACAAACCTGAGTGAGAGCATCCAGCTGTGGAGAGATTAGAAGACTGTGAGCTTCTCCAAGCAAGAATACTGTCTTGTTCATCTTCCTATCCCCTGGGCCTGAGCAAAGCTGTCACTCATGCAGTAAGCAGATCTCAAATATTTGTTCCATGACTGAATGAATGAGTAACACCAGTCCAGCCCTTAAGGATCTTACAGTCTAAAAAGAGAGACATCATAGGGGCAAATGAAAGGTTAATTAACAGTGAGCTTGCTGGGTGTGGTGGCACATGCCTGTAATCCCATTACTCGGGAGGCTGAGGCAGGAGAATAACGTGAATTCGAGGCCAGCCGGAGCTGCATAGTGAGACTCTGTCTAAAAAAAAAATGAGTTTAAGAGACAACACAGGGTATTGGAAAGGTTAACATATTCCAGCCCAGCTTGAACCACCAGAGGTACATGCACAACTGTCCCATCAGGCAGCTTGTACCACCTGATGGGTCTGTCCCATGCCACACAATGGGACAGTCACGCATGTACCACCCGTGGTTCAGAGCCACCCAGCAGGGAGACATAAGAATTACAACCCCATCGTGGACCTGTCAAATGAAGGGAGCACCCAGTGTTGATGCAGTGGCAGATCCCACAAAAGAATGTGTGTTGAACTTTTCTGTACTATTTTCTACGCGTGAGCCTGGCTTTGGAGAGAAGCGGCTACATCACTGTCATGTGACTAGTTTCTTCAGGCCACCGACTTTATAGGTTCCCGGGAGTGGCCAGGGTATTATTTAATGTAAATAAATCAGTGGGTGTTTATCTTTCCAGCTACAACCACAGGCAAAGAGAGAAAGGCTATGACGAGAGCCCTGTGGCTGGAGTACAGGAGAGATGCCGGGAGCCTGTCGTGAATGATTTCGTAGGCTCAGAGGCAGGATGACTCCCCAGTAGGAAGCGGCCTCCCGTGTGACTTGCTGGAGAAAGGCACTCGGCCTCCTGGGCAGCTCTCTCGGTTTCCAAGCCACCAGCACAAAAATAGAAGCTCAGATCAATGCTCTGTATTATTCATTAGTTATCAAAATTCTCTCCCCAAATATACCTTTAGCTGGAAGATGTCGTCTTCCATAGTTTTAAACCATTTTTAGTTCAGAAGCAGACCAGATATTTTGTTGAGCACATAGAACACCAGCCTCAAAACCCTAATTAATTGGAACAAATAACATTTCCATTAAAATTCTTTTTGAAAAACGATTTATGCTCCTAGCCAATACAAATTTCAAACAGTGCAAAGCAGTGTGGAGTGGAAAGTGAATTTCTACAGAGCTATGGAAGCCAGGCTTCCAGTCTCTTCCACACAGACCTCTTCTGTTAAATTTCCTGGGCATCCACCTGGAAATAGTCTCTGCATATGTAGACATATTTCCTATGTATTCCTCTCCCCTTCCACGTACTCTTATGTTCCTAGCCAAATTTAACACATACCTTAGGGCTTGCTACAGATCTACACAGCTGCACTATATCCCATAACATAAATGTCCTGTCATTTACTGAGCACCTTTTCTGATAGGCACAGTGGTGATTACCCAACTTTGACTCCCATAAACCCACTTTTGCACGTATGTATGAGTAGGACTGCGCAACCAATTCCAATATCCTTAAAAGGAAATTGCCGACTCAAAGACACGTGAATTTGAACTCTGTTAGGCACTGCCAAATGATGACACCTGAGCTTTGATGAAAATTTCCAAAACTAAAATATTTCTTCATGCCAGAAACAGAAATGCCTGACAATAACATTTTATTGTAAACTCTAATGCCTTAGGCAAGGAAGCAGTACACTTATTTAGGAAAGTCATTTGTCAGTATCTTGCCCACTTAAAAGCACATACATACACATTGTCATAAACCCACCCAAGATACACTGTGACAACGTCACTGAAGGAGGAACTTGCCAGAACTTCCTTACCACCAACTGCATGCACCCTTGTTGCAATAGGGTTAGCTCAGTAATGCATTTGTGCAGTCAGTCAGCAGCACAGCCCTATTTTTCTTTCGAAACTAGAGATCAGCTTGTGACCCTGTCTGGCCCTCCCTCTTCCACACCCAGGCAGCCATTTCTTCTCCTCATGGTTCCCTCACACAAGCAGCTGGCCTGAAAGTGTCAGGTCACACTGATTAGTTGGTGAGGAGGACCTGGGCGTAGCAGAACTTTGATTTCGTTTGTTATCACCTGTGGGGTGAGTGAGGGAACAAAGAGCCATGAAGCATTCAGCCGCCATTTCCCTGACTGATTCCTTCTATTTTAATACAGTGGAGATCTAGAACATTCACCAGTGTCTCCAGTGTTTACCCAGTACACTCTGCCACATTCCCTAGTTGGGCCTTCTTTCCTGTTTGCTCTTGTAACATGAGAAACACTGTGGAGGTTTCACATGTTTGTTTTGTACCCAACTGTAACCATTTTCTTCTCTCTGCCTCTGACTGCAAACACATTACCTTCCTAGTAACCATTAAAAATCTGTATCTGGTTGCCTGGGTGACAACCAATTAAATAACTATTCTGCTTAGGTTTAGAATGGGTTGTAGATATAAGAAGATGGCTTAAATCCTACTTAAAATATTTTTTAGTTCCATGAATCCATGATGCAGTTTCTGTAATATGAGTAATCAAGAAACTTCATTTTTACATTTATCTCAAAATCATTCTCAAAGAACCAGAGACTGAGGGAAAAAAGAAAAAGATTTAGACACAAGGAAGCTGTTTCAATATCCCCTGCTGTGATCCATTTAAGTTCCTTAGCCTAGATAGCCCTACTCTCTCAAGGAGAAATGGAAAAAAACAGATCTTCCATTTAAAAATAAAAGTGAAAACAAGGAGCAAAGCATGCTACGTTGGCAGTGTTGGGGACTCATGGGTCAGTGCCCTTCCCAGGGGTGCGTTAGGAAGTCAGTGCTATTAGTTTTGGTCCTGCCATAAGAAGTCACCAGAAAGCTGGACTGCAGACCTAGGAAAATAGGGTAAGGGTGAACAGCCAGTGGAAGCCACCATGCTATTCCAGACCAGGTGAAAAAGCTTGAAAGTAAAACTCCTGACTGAATCCTGCACAGCAGTAAGGGTAATTCCTCACTATAGGTGCTTGCACCATGGACTCCTTTATTGAGTTCCCTGTCTTTTTACTCAACAGACAGGTGTTGGGAACAATTTATGTCCCAGATTTTTACCTAGGGATTGCACAAAGACTAAAAAATCATTGACCCTGCCCCATAGTGGGCACACATTAAATATTTTCTTGTTGAATCAGTGAATCAGTGAATGCATTTATAAATGAATGAAGCTTAAAGTTTAGGGGAGAAAATACAGGTTTAATTTTCTATTACCTATGGGGGTGGTGATATGTACTGAGTACATCGTGCGAGTGACTCCCCTCCCCGGGGTAGTAGAGAAAGGGGTTAGGCTTGTGGTAAAATTGAACAGATCATCGTCAGATGAATGGGAGAGGAAGAAGTGTTTAATGTGGATAAATGAAAGATACAGCAAGAGCAAAGGCCTGAAGCAAAGATCTGCAGACTACAGTGCCACGGACCAAATTCAGCCTGCCAACTACTTTCATAAATAAAGTGTTATTTTAACACAGCCATGCTCGCTTATTTGCATTTTGTCCATAGTGCTTTCAGGCTACAACAGTGCACTGAGTTGTTGCACCAGACGTGACATAGAAAATCAAAACAACTTTCCACCTGGCCCTCTCCTGAAAGTGCCTGCCAGCTCCAGGCCTAGGGTACAAAAGAGCTGGAGAGTCGTAGACTTGCAGAGAAGGCCCCGGTACTTGTGGCTCACCAGGGCCTCAGGGAGACAGGAAAGTGAACAAGAGCCAGACCCCAAAGACGTCTAGGCCGTGCTAAGGAATGTGGTCTTGTTCCTTCAGGAAATGGATAACGAGAGCAGTTCTGCATTAGTCTTGGCATCAGGATAGATCGGAGAGATGTGAAATTTGGACGGCAGACCAGCCCTCCAAAGCTTACCATCCCAAACCCCTAGATCCAATAAACATCGAAGAGCTTTGTCATTAGCACCTTGCTCTGTGCTCAGGAAACAGAGATAATCAATCCATATTGGTTGAATAAAGGCATTAAAGAAACAACGAAAACAAATATTTTAGCAGCACCAATGTTAAAAGTTTCCCTGAACAGATGGCTCCTGCTTTGAGACAAACAGCTGAGATTTCTGTGGGTTTCTGGTTTCCATCTAGCAGGCACTGAGATCCAGGCACGAGCAGGTTAATGGTGGAATACAAGCCAGACAGAATTCCTCTCCTTCCTCTCCAGGGCCAACCAGCACCATCAAATACCAGTCTCTGGCCTGAGTGTCTTGCATGCCCTGCGGCCTAATGGGAAAGAATAGGACAAAAAGCAACCCTGCTAATAACTGTCATAAAAATAATATCACCTGGCCCTGTGTGGCATCTTTTGCTGGAAGATCTTGAATCATCTTTTCTCTGCATAATTATTATTTCCAGTTTTATTTCCACTCAAGGAGAAGCCAAACCAGACAGAGAGGTTGTGACTTGCCCAAGGTCACTGAGAAAGCCAGAAAAGCAGTTTTTAAAAGCTGAAAAAGAGATCAGAATGTGTGAAACCCAGCTTCCCTCCCAGTCTGCAATGGGCTGGGTTCATGACTCAGAAAATAACACAGCATTATTCAGGTTCAGTGTCTCTTTAAAAATGAGTCACACCAGCAGAGACTCTGGGCACACGAGTCTGCCAGACGCATGTTTTTAGTGGTCACACATCATCCTGCTCAATGTATTTTAGCACCTGTCACCAAACCCCCTCACAGACAGGCTTCTTTGAAAGTCCTGCCTGTAGCCATGGAGGGTCTGGCTTGGAGGTGTCTGTCCTTCCTGGCCCCTTTCCCAACTGTCGGTACTTATGAACTTCCAGGTCCTGTGTTCATCAGGAACTTACAGCTAGGACAGCTACAGCTTCCAGTAGGTCTGGTATTCCCCCTTTTTCCCAACATCATTATGAATAAATCCTTCCTTTACTCTAAAAAGGAAGGTCGCAGTTTGGACCATCAGGTGACTATAGGCTCACTCTAGTTCTCACAAATCAGGAGGGATCATTGCTGAACCCAAAAGCACCCTTTCCTCATCACTGTTCTGTCCCAGCCACCGCTGTTTCACAGACCAGGGAACTTGAACGTGCAAAGTTCCCAGTTCCTGGCCAGTTCAGGGAGCACTCTGAGAGGTAATCCAGGCTCTGCACAAGTGTTCCAGTCACAGACGGAGTTTGCTGTGTCACCTGTGTAACACCTGATCACTAGTTGTTAGAAAACACATTCTCTTCTTGTTCCAAAACCTGCCCTCCATTTCTCCCATATATTGATTCTAGTGCTGGTCTCAAGCAACTGAAATCAATCCTCTGTCCTGTTCCTAAGAGAACTCTCCAGCCCACCAAGCATCGGGAATGGTCTTTAGGGGTGTGGCTTGGGAATCACACAGCCCTAGATTCTGGTCCAGGCTCAGTCATTCCCTAGCTAGGTGAACTTTGGTGAACACTTGTCTAATTTTCATTTCCTTCTCTGTAATTTTTGAACTAATAGTCACTACTTAAGGTAGGCATTATTAGTTACGTAGCCAGTAGCCGGTGTACTAACCACGTTGTTCATTTCAACACTCTCGGATTTCCCAATGCCATCACAGCTAGATGTGATCATGAAACACATTTCCGGACAATGAATCGTGAGTTCGGAGACAGCTTGTTAGAGGGCATATATTCAGCTTATTGTCACCTTTAGAGTTTTTGACATGTAACTTTGCTGTGCTTCTTACTTTCTGCCTAAAAGTCCATTGTGAAGCATGACATGGAACAGCTTACTGAAAATATGAATAAGAAAGCCATCATCAAAGAAACCTGGGTTCCTGGTGGCATGGAGGAAGGAGGAGGAAGATACTTGCCCTGAAGTGCTTACAGCTGGGCTTCTTGTTATACAAAAAAATGAATAAATCCCTCAAGTGGTTAAAACATTGAATTTGGGGTTTTGCTACCTGTACTAAAACCAATCCTAAAATGAAATGTAGCAGAGAATTGTTGTGAACAAAAAATGAGCGCACTATGGTGACCAGCACAGGGAATGTCTACTATTACCACTATCATGACAATGATGATGAAGATGAGAAGTCATTGCCATGGGCCTTAGAGACAAGGACAGGAGCTACACTAATCCTTCTGGTCTCTAAAAGCACTGGAACAAAAATACCCATGACCTGTCAAGTGCACACACGCACCAGTCAGTTTCAGATGTTTGAACAATTACGTCTCTATCAGTGACTAATGAAGCCACTTTATGAAAGCACAAGCTCTCAGAAGCCCAGAGAAATGAAATCCCACCTGGCTAGCAAGTCAGGCAGCAAGCTCTTCCCTGCTGTGAAGGCATCTGGTTTCCTTTCCGGACAGGGAATCCATCCACATTGAGTAGCGGATTTCCTGGAAGTAGCGTCTTGTCTGAATAACAAGCAAAGCACAATACTTTAAGGATGTCGTTATTTCATGAGAACAGAGTTTCTGCTGAGAAGCCAGAGACACACCTAAAACCAGCTGACCACAGGAGCACATGTTTAAACACAGTGCTGGAAAGTGTAATTAGCTTCCTACAACCTAACTGAGCCAGCGGCAGGGATCAGATGGGAATGGCTTTGCATTCTTACCTAGCGTCCAGCAGGGCACCATGGCATCCATCCCGCCTCCACCCATCCCGGCTCTGAGTGGCAGATATGAATAATGGTGCAGTGAAAACTCACCCAACCAACCTGGGGGTTGTAGAATTAAATACCTGGGAATCAAATCTCAGGGAGTCATTTCAAGCTGAGCAATGTTGGGCCAACGATTTTCCCTCTCTGAGCAGCAGGTTTTGCATCTGCCGAACAGAGATGGGAATGTTCATCTCCCAAGTTTGTGGGAGACCAGAAGAGACTGTGTATGTTTTCCCTTCCTTTCCTGTCGCACAGTGGCCCTGACTGGCTTGCTTTATCCCTTCCGCAGTCTAAGGCGTGAACCCAGCTCAGGTCACCGCCAGCAACTGTAGCTCTCCACCTTTCTCCCTGTGCGTCACCATCTAAGTTTTTGGGCCACACTTGGGAAGCCAAAGCCTTCCCCGAAGCTGAGGTCATAGGGTAGAAAAAGGCAAAGCTCTGCTTTCTGGGAGCAGGTTTGGTTGGTGTGGGGGCAAAGCCACTCTGTGGGGCCAACTTGCCTTTGGTCTGGGGGTCCCCAGCAAGCCCAGCAGGAGAGGACGGGCCCACCCACTGTGGCCTGGACCACGAGCAGAGGAGCTGTAAGCTGCTCTCCGAAGGCTCCCTGTGGCCTGGACACAGCACCCTGAGTCCCCAGCCTCATGGAGGAGGAAATGTGAGAGTCACAAGATTCGCACCTCAGGCCGTGAAACATAATCTTCTTGCTCCATCACCTGGCAGGTGTCCTTGGCATTGCTTCCCTAGCTACAGTGATGCATGTCGCATATTCCTCACTCTGTGTCATGGGAATGGCGTTATCATTTTCCTACATTTTTAACCTCTGTTGTATCCAGGCGCATTTATCAAACAGGGTTTGTGGCTATCGACACTGGCTAGATATTTGTACATACATTTTTCTATAGCTCCCTGAGCAAGCAACATAAAACCATGCAGAAATCAGAAATTCAGGATCCATGTACCATGCCTTGCCACAAAATGTCCTTTGTCACTGAGGAGAATAGGTAAACTAGTAACCGAACAGGTAAACAGAAAGTATTAACTGTACAGCAGGCTCTGTGCCAAGCACTTTCTGCTATTATTGTTATTCCTGTTTAACACACACAAAAAGAAAAACATAACACCTGAGGCTTCTTGGTATATTCTGAATATTAATCCCTTGTAGGATTGGATATAAATCTTTTCTTATTCTGTCACCTTTTTGTTAACACGGCTCATGGTCCTTGAACAGAAATTCTTAATTTTTAAAATGTAGTCTAATCTAATTTTCAACTTATGCCATGAGCGTCAAGGACCTTCTGTAACACCTCCTTCTATACTTCCATAACTTTGCTTCGACACTGAGTTTCCCTTCTGTATATCCTTGAGATAGTGAACCAACCTAGTTTCCTTCCCATACAGCCAACCTTCCATAAAGGCAGATTCCAAATCTGCAGATTCAACCAACCACAAATCGAAAATATTTGAAAACAAATTGTGACTACACTAAACATGTACAAGCTTATTTTTCTTGCTATTGTTCCCCCCAAAAGTATGACAACTATGTACAATGTTTGCATTGTGCTAGGTATTATAATAATCTAGAGATGGCTTAAAGTATACGGGAGATAGGCATAGATTGTACAAAAATATGACACCGTTTGATAGAAAGGACTTGAGCATACTGAAGGTGACTATAACGAACTGTCTCCCTACTTACCAATTAATGGGCTTTAGACAAATCCATCCTTTCTCTGCTGAGTCATCATGACATGTTTATCTCAAAACAGGTTCCCCTACAGACTTGGGTCTGTTTCTGACTCTGGGTCCTTTTGCAGGTCCATTTGACGATACATCTGTTCAAAACTAGTTTATCTGGGAGGCCGAGTCCCTCCACTTTGTCCTTCCTTTTCAAAGAGACATAAGCATCATATATTGGGCATGTCCAACCTGTGGGCCACACCTGTAAAAGTATTTTTACAATAGAAAGTTTTGTTATTTTCCTACATTAACTACATATCATACATCTTTTTTTGTGTAGCCCAAAACAAATCCTCTTCACTCAGTGTGGCCCAGGCAAAATAGTTAGACATTCCTCATATAAATTAGCAGGAGTATGTTGAAGTCCTCAAAAAAAGAAAAGAAAAGAAACTTGCTGTGATTTTTTTCAGAAATTACATTGAATGTGTAGGTAAATTTTGAAGGAAATTACAATACTTACAAATTAAAGACATGGCATATCTTTCCATTTTTCAGACCTTTTCAAATGGACGGTTGAGTTTTAGATTTTACTCAGAAAGGTCATTGTTAGGTTATTTCCTGCATAAGTTATAGTTTTGAGAATGGAGATTATAATGGAGATTGATAAAGACTAATAATTTTTAAAAACTGACTAAGTATTCACCATCTTTGTTGACATCTCTTAAACTAAAATGTTTATCTCCTGACTAAATCTGCCTGTTAACCTTTTTTCTTTCCTTTTGTTTTTTCCTTGACTTCCTAACTTGGCCAGAAACTCCAATATATAAAAAATTAATAGTTAACTATTGTCCAGCTATAACAGTGAAAGCAGGATGCATCTGAATCTTCTTTTTAAATCACATTATGTGATCCTTGACAGTTTTCACATAGCTTCTTTACTTGTCTTACTATATCCATTTTACAGATACCCCAAAAGGAGAGAGAATAGATATTGGCCCATTTTATAAATTAGACTTGGTATGGTTGGGTTTGGGAGAATCACATAACTAGAAAAGAACAAAATTTATATTTATAGTACGTCTTTTATGCTTCAAATTTTCTTACTATGGCAAATGAATTTATATGTTGGTCAAGATATACATGATTTAATCCAATAATATGCAGAATGAATTTTAAACTTCATACCACCCTGAAAAAGATGATCTGATATAACTTTACCTTTTTATCATTGCTATTTGTTTTCTTTGTTTGAGAAAAAGTTTTGCTATGTTACCCTGGCTGGTCTCAAACTCCTAACTCAAGCAATCCTTCTGTCTCAGACTCCTAAGAAACTGGAACTACAGCTCTGTGCCACTGTGCCCAGCTAATCCTGTTATTCTTAAAGAAAATTATACCAGCTAATATTATCAGTTCTGATTAGAACTTTAGAGCTCATATGAATTAGAATTGTAATTCTATTAAGAACTTGACCTTGCCAGGCATGGTGATCCATGCCTGTAATCCTAGCACGCAGGAGGCGGAAGTAGAAGGATCATTTCAAATTTGAGGCCAGCCTGAACTACATAGCAAGACCTTGTCCAAAAAAAAGAAGAAGAAGAAGAAAAGAAAAGAACTTAAGCTTATCCAGTGACAAAACAATCAGTTAATTTGGTCAGTTTAGGTAAATGGGCCATTCCTATGAGAGGGAAGGGACCTGGATATGAGTTATTCATAGATTTTATTGACACTGCCAGTGCAGCTACAACTTCTATTTAGTTGGACTTATTTAAACATTCAAAAGCTACAGTTAAAATAATAATGCTAGTCCACTGTTTTCAGAAGGAAAACTATGGAAAGCAAATTATTAGTTACTCAAAAATGCCCTATTGGGAAATGACAGACCTGTGAACAGAAATCATAAAGTAAGCCCCAGCTTGGTCTACCAGTCGTCTGTGATCAAGCCCCGTGATTCACCTGTGGAAATCATTGCCTTTGGAGTTCGTTTAATGACACCTCCACAGACACACAAGCCTCCTCAAGTGGGACAGTCCGCAGATACACAGATGATTCCCATCACCCCTAAAAAGACGCTCCATCAGGAAGCAATTCTATTTGTCTTTTCACTCAAGGAAAGTGTTGGGAGCTGTCCTCTCTGAGTGCTGCTGCAACTTGGGATATACACATTATGCTGACTTTCATGGGCACCAGGCTAAAAGAGCAGGAAAGCACACGTAACAATGCAAATGTGTTCAAATAAGAGAATCAAAATACTTCAGAACAGGAAACCAGAAAGAGGTATCCTTTCTTAAATCCATCTTTGAATCTTGAGAAATAAACTACAATAACACAATGAAGCAGAAGGCTTGTATAACTGCAGAAAAAAGAATAAGGGAAAGAAATTGTTCCAAATCCATCATATTTATTAGAACTACTGATTTCCTTTGAAATGGCCACATGGTTTAGTATGAAATTTACTGTGAGCCAGCTACCAAGAATATTTTTTATGGGAAATAAGGATTGTTGGGAAGAATATAGATTCTATTTTAAAGCCCCAAAATTATAAAATGGAGTTTCTAACAAATGAAAGAAAAAAAATTGACTCCAGAACAGAAGCATCAGGGAGACAGTGATTTCTATTTAATCTTTTACTAGAAAAAGGAAAAAAAAAATCACTTTAACTGACACTAACACAGTTTTCTATGGAAGAATATAACATTACAGGTAATAATGCAATGACTGTGCTGTCTTCTTTAGCGCGGGCATGCTTGCTAAATTCATGAACTTGTACAAGTTTATATTTGGTCAACTGCTGTCCCCACACCTGTTCATTTAGGCATTAGAACTAAGCACTTGTAAAGCAAATGAATATATCTGTACAGCAATGGATAAAAATAAACTGGATTATTTTTGTAACCCTATCAAAATGATCTGACCAAATAGAAGTTCTTATTTCATGAGATAAACTAGTCAAATTAGATGTTTCCTCACGTTTTATGATGCATTTATCTTTTTCCGTGTGTATAAAATAGCCGACCTCCATTCCAGGAGAATGAGTGGCAACCAAATTTAATGCTATTTGCCTAGGGGTCAAATACTAGTTTTATTGCCTCTGATGCAAAGCTTCTGAATATGTTACTGTCACATAAGAGACCAAGCCTTGGTACATGACTGAGGAGGAACGTTTGATTCAGTGGCTGCTGCATATGCTTCATGAGATAAAACTTGTAATCTGAAAATTCAAACTCGGAAAGGCTCCCAAATCTGAAACTTTTTGAGCACTAATATGAAAATTCCACACTATGAAACTTTTGTTTCCTGCTCAAAATTATTAAAAATTGTATAAAATTATCTTCAGGCTACTGCAAAATATGTATATGAAACATACATAAATTTTATGTTTACATTTGGGTCTCATCCCTGAGATATCTCTATGAAAATGCAAATATTCCAAAATCCCCAAAAATAAAAAATACAGAACACTTTTGGTCCCGAGCATTTCAAATAAGGAATGCTTAACCTGTATTTCAATGTTGTTCAACTCTTTGAGAATAAAGTTCAAGTAGAAGTTGAATAAGTCAGTATCTTTTGGAGTAAGATTAAATATAACATCCATCATCTCTATGCTGAAGTGCTTCCAAGAACAGCCAATTATCAGAGGAACAAGAAGTATCACTCCTCAGCCCACTAGTTTTATACCTTAGCCACAATGGCAATGGATTCCTTGAAAATTCCCAGGTATGGTTGGTTGAACTGTTCACAGTGTTTTGGGGACTGGACCATCCAGTGTACTTTAGCCAGTTCTATGTTCCTAAATACAACACCTAGGCCTTAAATGCACTTGTGTGATTTCATCAGGGCTCTTATGTCTATGAAAAGAGCAAGATCCAGGAAGTTATTGGTCAAGAGAAGAGTGACATACAAGGGAGACATGAACCCTGGAATCCAGCCCTGCCCAGCTGACCTACAGGACCCTATGGGACAAAGAAGTGCTTTGGTCTCAAGTCAAAGTGTTGGATGGAGAATTAGGTCCTATTATTATAGCAAAATGTCATCCCAGTGCCTTAGCACATACTGTTCCTGTACTGGGACTACTACTCTTCCATGCCCACTCTGCCTAGTTCACTCCCACTCCTGCTTCAGATCGAGTTTAAATGTCTTGCACACAGGGCATATGCTGCACAGATTAACTCCCCTTTCACATCCTGTGTTTCTCTTCTTGTTGGAGTCATCACATTTATAAATATTTGCTTCATGTAATCCAACTAGAATGTCAGCTTTGGTAAGGGACAGGACCACAGTGTCTTGTTTGGCAGGATGCTTCCAGCACACGACACACATGCCTGACCCAGTGTGGAGTCAATAAATATCTTTTTAGGAGGGCAATGCCATTCTACTCCTTAATGGTTGGGTAGGAAATTTAAATTTTTGAGTTTTAGTTTTCAGCAGCTATAACATGAACATAATACCTATGGTACAAAGGCATTGAACAAATCAGCCATTAAATAGCTTTAGAAATATCAGACATATAGGCACATAGAAGGCCCTTGGTAGCCAATAGATTTTATTACAATTAGAAAGATAAATACCTGCATCCTCTGTTTCAGAAGGTGATTTGTCTTAGGGCTGGAGAGGTAGTTCAGTGGTAGATCATGTGCAAGGCCTGAGATTCAATCCCCAGTTCTGAAAAAGGAAGTGATATTTGGCAAATCCAAAAAGAAAAAAAAAATCACTCCCCCCCCAAAAAAAATCACATTATATTGGTACTTGTGACTGTTTCAGATATTTCAAAACATCCTGTTTATTTAAGTGTGTTCTGAGTTTCTTATGTAAGCAATTTAAGGAAGAATTCATTTAAGAAATAGGTTTGTAAGTGCAACTTGGTTTATTACAAACATTTGTCATTAAGTCATGCTGTCTTTCTGAAAAAGAATAAAATCCATCCTATTTGAAGAAAAGAATTCCTTCCTTTCTTAACATTTTAGAGTAGGCATTTTTTTCCACAAGTAGTTTTGCAATAGGAACTTATTTCATTTAAATCAGTTTTTCTTTTACCAAAGTAAATATATCTACTGTAGAAAATACAGATAAGCACAAAGAATAAAATTTAAAATTTCTGTAATCCTATCACCCATCCATAGCCACTATATATATCCTTCCAAATGTTTTTTATTCAAGTGCGTATTTTTTCATAGTGATGGGATTGTGTTGAATACTACCCTTTCACAGTTGCTTTTTTACTTCGCTATCACAGCTGTCTTTCCATGCCAATAAGTATTCATCTAGAACATCTTTTATGAATGGCCTCCCATCATTGTATATATTTTTTGCCACTATGAGCAGTATTTCTGTGAATAAGTATAGAGATCCAATGATTTACTCAAGCCTTTAAAAAACAGCAGCCAGTTACTATGTCTTCACAACAGTTCAGAGCACGATAGGTCTTTCCCTCAGCAATCTGTCACTTCCACTGTGTTTCTGACCAAGTTTGGACCATCCTGGAAGACGGTAAAGATGGTAGATGGGCTGAACTGGGATGGGAACAACTGAGGGAGGACTACCACTTCTAGTCTTGATAATAAATGTGCAGACTAGAACTTAGCAACCCACACTTGATCAAAAATACCAAATAACAAAAAGCCAGAATTCCGGAAGGAGATTAAGGGAGGCAAAATGACATCTATAAGCCACTCTGCTCTGTCTGCAGCTACAATGTCCGTATTTCTTTGGCAAGTACTACTTCCCATCAATCTGGTTTCCTGCTGTGATAGCTATGTCCCTCTCATGTCACAGATTAAGGAGCAGAGGCACAGAAAGGAGGAAGAGGGAAAGAGCCCAAGGTCCCACGGTGATTTGGTAGCACAGCTGGGGCCGAGCTCACATGTTCTGGCCTATAGCCAGATGCTCTTTATGTTCTTGTCATTCTCAGTAATACTGGGAATTGTTAAGAATAAGGAACAGGACGCAGTGTGGCAGGGCATTAGCAGAAACATAGTTCTCCTGCAGGTTGACATGGGGACATCTGTTAGCTGCTTGGCACAGCTGTAACATTCTCAGTAAGAGGATAACAAATGTGTCTCTCGAGCTCCTCAGGTGATAGGAGCATCATCACTTATTGAAAAAAAAATGTGCTTGTGAAGAGCTTTAATATTCTCAAAGAAAATGTGCTGCCAAAGTGAAAATATTTTCTTTGCTTCTACCATGCAAATGAGGGGAAGAAGATGGTTCAGGTACAGGAATTATTGGAAGACCCATAAATTCTGTATCGAATACCATTAGGACTCTACTCCTGAACTCCTTAAGAGGAGGTGTTGTGAGACTGTGTTATACTTTGCACATATCTTACAATATAGTGAAAATGGTCTTGCTCAACACAGTTGGAATGACTAATTCAAACTAATTGGAAATATCAGTTAAGTAATTAAAAGAATACATTTATATTGTGTGTTAGTCAGCTTTCTGCTACTGTAAGAAAATACCAGAGATAATAAACATGTAAAGAGAAAAGGTTTGTTTTGGGTCACAGTTGTAGAGATTTCAGTTCATGACAAGTTGGCCCTGTTTCTTTTGGGTCTGTGGTAGGGAAGCACATTTTGGTGGGGGTGCTTGGGCTGGAGTAAAGCTACTCATGACAGAGCAGCCAGGAAGTGACAGACAGAAAGAGAAATGCGGTAGGGTCTTACAATCTTCTTCAAGACCAAGACCTCAGTGACCTAAGACCTCCTCTCCCCCTGAAAGTTTCCAGCAAGCTGGGAACTAAGCCTTTAACACATGGGTGGGACTTTGGGGGGCATTTCAGATCCAAACTATAGTACATTAAAACATCACATCTTCACTTAAATACAAATGTATTTGCCAGTCTGGGGAGAAGTCATGCCCTTTCCCTCACTGTAAGTCCACTGGTAAGAATCCAAGCTGTATTTTTTTTTTTTGCCTAACTATATCCATATGATCTCATTTTTCATTTCCAATTTGTCTTTCTTTGTACTACATGAGAACTTAAAGGCATTCATGAGGAAAATATTATAGATTTTATCCAATCTTTTATTAGTAATTTGATATTTTTGAATCTTTCCAAAGTATTTCAGTAAAATTTCATTGTGATAATTGTTTCTTTACATGATATGTCATTGATGTAATATTAAAGTAAGTAGTATAACTCTATTAACAAGTAAATCTTGCACAAATATGCTAGGAAAAAAGAATTGTGACTCTGAGAAAGCACAAAACTCATCTTCTAGGAGCAAAAATGGGCCAGAAAGGTGCTCTGACCACTGATCCTTATCCCTAGCAAGGGACTAGGAAGCCCTGGTTTCTCCTAAGAGTCCCTTAAGTGGAAGCTGGTTAAAAGGGCACCACTGTAGCTTTTATTCGCTAATTGTTGATATTAGTGTCTTCATGGATGATGAGGAGTTTAATTTACATCTGTCATATTTGTGTTCAATATGCTTAATCACACAGTCTCCCAACCTAGAGCCACAAGGGTTGCCTCAAATCTTCCCTCACCTTCCTTTCAGCCATGACTTCCACTGAATATAACCTTGAAAATGCCCTGTGAATTTAGTGTTCATTGTTTCGGCTGATACAGGTTCAGCTCTGGTGTCCATTGCCATGGCTGTTATGATCGCTCCCAGTGGCTTATCTCCCTTGGTCTATCTAGGTTCTAAACTGCCTCCTTGTGCCACAAGGCTGCCCTCTACCCTGAACTCCCCAGGAGGTTTTCACCTGAGCTGGACTCACCCTGAAGCCCCATGTCTTGTTAACCCCTCCACAACACATTCTCTTATGCTTCAAGTAGTTAGGAGACTGGGAGCTGCTCTTGTGTGAACCTCAGGGAAGCAATCTGGAACAACTGAACATTTGTAAATACCATTTACTTGTGTATTCTTCCTTGTTTCTATAGTGGATGTTGTGATGTACCTCACAGATCCTTCAGGACCACAAGGCTCCCTCTTCCAACTTCAGGGAGTACTGCTCCACAGCTGAGCCCCTCTCCAGTGCCAGGGAGAGGGAGAGCACAGAAGTCCAGACCTCTGAACTCAGTGAGAATAACTCTGAAGGGTGATCCAGCCACAGAGGGCTCATCCTATGGAATGGACTGATACCTCCATGGTGGCCACATGATAGTTCAACTTCTCCTTCTGCCGGATTCTGCTTTTCTGACTTCCAGGAAGCCTACCCTGAGGCATTATCTCCTCAAATTTTACTTAAAATACTATCACCTGATAGATAGTGACTTGAATTTTAAATAACATTCACGCTTAACCACTTAAACGTTTTAAGGTTGTCCTTACACACTATGTTAAATTGAAAGGAAAAGATACACCTTTTTTAAAGAAATCTATTCATTATTATTCCTCTCCACTGTCCAATATTGCTTAAAATATTTATCTTAATCACTTTTCTCATCATCGGGACACAATACCTGACACTTACAACTTAAAGGAGGAGAGGTTTATTTTGATCGGCTGGCTCCAAGGCAGAAACAGCACAGTGGATGAAAGGGGTTGGGTAGCAGAAAGTTGCTCACATCAAGGCAGCCAGGAAGTAGAGAGAGAAGGGAGGAGCCAGGGAGGGAGATACACCCTTCTAGGTCATGCCCTAGTGACCCACCTCTTTTACCAGACCCCACTACCTAACAGCGCATTCAGCTGTGGATTTATCAGTGGATTAATCCACTGATGAGATTAAAGCCCCTATGACCCAATCACCCTCAAAACTCCACCTCTAAGCACATGAGCATTTTGGAGGACACTCTGGATCTAAACCACAATAATATTAGAGCTAGAACTCTGCTTGAAATCTAGCTCCATCATTGGATTTTCCAAATCTAGCTCCATCATTTCCTCATTTTCCACTTTAGTAGGTTACACAATCTTTCTGTTTCAGTTTCCTCATCTGTAAATTGGGGCCTATAATAATGAAAGATTCCAAAATAAACTGTACTGAAGACTAAATGAGCTCTTATAAATAAATCTTAAGAAAGATGCTTAGGAAAAATACTTGTTCAAACTTATTAGGGTAACATTAGCTGATATAACAAATATACCTAAAATTGTCCAATGACTCAAATGTAATAGATATTTCTTCTTCTTTTATATAACTTTCTGAGGTGTTCCTCACCAAGAGGGACAACTTTACATGGTTTTACAAGGACCTAGATTAATGGATGCCCATTTATCTTCAGTACATAAGTTCTCCATCCCAATTATCCAGAAAAGTGAAAGAACATAGATAACTATGTATAGGAAGTTCCTATGGATCACACCTGGAAGTGGAGGTCATTATTTCCTGTTATATTCTAGTGGCTAGAACATAAACATGTGACCATGCCTAACTGTTAAGGGTACTTGGAAACATCACCTAAAAAGTATTTTTAATGTATCTCTGCAGCAAACTTTTCTGTATTAATAATTTTCATTCTTGTGATTACCAAATTTTAACTTAAACTCTTATTTCTGCTTACTTACAATGTCACAAGAGCCTGTTCACTGGTTTCTTTTCCTCTGATGTGTGTAGCTACCATTAATCCTTCCTCCATACCAACTCAAAGTTATTTGTCTATAATACAAAACTGATTATGTCCCTCTCTACCCTCCAACTTCCAGTTTAATATCTGTCTATGACTCCCCAATGCCTCTGGATCCAGTCAAAGCCCTTTCAGTTCCTCTGCTAAATAGCTCCCTTTATGGTTTATATCTAGATGTTTACCCAAACCCTTGTACATTTATAGGTGGGGCTTTTGGGAGGTGGCTGGATTATTTATGTGTGATAACTGGTTTAGTCCACTGATTGGTTTAGCATGGTTCTGGGTGTGGATAATGGGAAGGCCCGCCTTGGTTGTGAGTGACACCAACAAATAGGCTTGTCACTTGAGTGAAATGAAAAGGGAAAGGGAAGCTTGCTGCTTCCTGCCTCCTGCCTACCCTGCCATGGACTGTTTCTCCTCTGCCATTCTCTTCTCCCATCCCACTTTGCCTTGGAACCAGCCAACTGTGGACTAAAACCTCTACAAACTCTGAGCTACAATAAACCTTTCCTCTTTTAACTTGTTGATGTAGGGTATTTTGTCCCACTAATGAGCAAGTAACTAAGACATCCCCCCACATCTCTTGGTTCCACTTCCAAAATCACTGTCCACCTTGCAGGTGGCATTTGTGATTTGTAATTCCTCCACACTGAGGAATTCATTGCCAGCAAAAGTGCAGACAGACTTTTTCCCCTGTAGAGTTTATATTTATATTTTAGTGAGTTATAAAAAAAAAAAGAAAGGAAATAAATATACACTATTAAGTAGATAAGAGTCCAGTAAAGAGAAATAAAGGTAAAGGAAATTGGAAATAATGAAATAAGTAAGTAAATAAATAAATAAAATCTTGAATTTTACTGGCAAGTAACAGCCATTCCAAAGAGATCTTGGACTTCATCTTCACTACAGTTAAACACACTCCTGTGAACTGCATATTATAAAAGAGTTTTTATTATTGACCTACATTTGAGTTCCTCTGAACTTTTACAACTGTTAATCAGAGAAATAATATAGAATACTAAAGATTGTGCAATGTGCTATTTGTGTACAGTGTTGAGAGACTAATGTAATTTGTCATTGCCCTGTGGGGCAGTGAGAGTACAGAGGATTCCATTTTTTTCCCACCAACTTCTTTGCAGAAAAATTCAACCTAAAACATTTGATAAAATTAAATTTCACTCAAGTATGTTAAACTGGTTTTTTTAAATTACCTGGACAATCTAACTGTCTGCTTGGGAAACTAAAAATGTGTTATATTACAATATTCCTGTACCTTACCTGATTTAGATTTTCACATCCAGGGCACGTGAAGTTGAAGATTTTTTGTAGATGCCATTGATTTAATCAGGGTAATTCTTTCACCTGATTTAGGTCTTTAATAATCAATTTTGAGCACATGCCATGACATGAGATGCACATAAAGTTATGGATTTCTTCTTAGAATTCTTGTAATAAAACACTAGAACTTTGTTTTCATGTAAAAGAAAATTGGAAATGATCTAATTGTCAAATACATGGAGAATTGTTAAATAAAAATTGGAATACAGATAGCTATCAAAACTCAAGTTCTTATAAAATAATTAATAGTCTGCAGAAATGGGTGGGATATAAAATCAACTAGAAAAATAAAATATAAAATGTCTAAAGAAGGGCTGGGTGTAGTTCAGCAGTAGAGTGTTCACCTAGCATGCACGAGGCCCTGGGTTTGATGCTAGCATCACAAAAAATTAAAAATAAGCTAATTAAGAATATATAGAATATAATTGCATCAGTCAAATTTAGAAAATTTAAATAACCTGAAAGAAGTCAGGAGGCCAGCATTCTAGGCCTGGGAGGAAAGAGTCACAAAATTGTAAGGTAGGAGGAGGGGTTTCTGTATTGCTATTCCCCTGTCCTCCAGTCCACAATGGCCCAAGACGGTTGCTTGACTTCCAGTTGTTATACCTCATCCCAACCATCAGAAGAAGACATGGGTAAAAAGAAGCATTGTCCTTGTGGTGGACAGAATAATGGCTTACTAATAATGGCCAAATCCCAGTCCCTGAAATCTATAAGTATGTTACTACTCATGGAAAAAAAAACTTTGTAAATGTGATTAAGTTAAAGATCTTTAGATATGGAGATTATCCTGGATTGTCTAAGTATACCCAGTGTAATCATGGAGGTCTTTATAAAAAGTGTCAGATTCAGATAAAGTGATGTGATGACAGGAACAGAGATCTCAGGGAGGTAAGGGGGGCCCCTCAAGACAAGAAACATATGAAGCTCCTAAGATCTGAAAAAGGCACAGAGGCAGATTTTCCACTGAAGCCTCTAGAACATGGGTCCCCAACTTCCTGTGAGGAGCCTGGCTGGACAGTAAAAAATAAGTGGCAGGACAGCGAAGCTTCCTCTATATTGACAGCTGTTCCCCATTGCTCACATGACCACTTGAACTCCACCTCCTGGCAGATCAGCAGCAGCATTAGATTCTCATAGGAGCTCAAACCCTACTATGAACTGCGCATGCCAGGGATCTAGACTGCACATTCCTTAGAATCATTCTGGGAACTTCACCCCTACTTCCCCATCCATGGAAAAATGGTCTTCCCTGAAATCAGCCCCTAGAGCCAAAAGGGCTGGGGTCTGCTGCTATAGAAGAAATACTGCCCAATCATCCTATTTTAGATTTCTGACCTTCAGAGTTACAAGATAATGGATGGGAGTCATTTAAAAGCCATTAATCTTGTGGCAGTGTGCTAGCAGAGCAACAAGAAAATGATACCTCTTCTCTTATCAAAAAAGAAGGCAAAAATGGATAAAGGAACACAACTAGTATATTCTGCCACAATGCTTTTATTGTATTTCATTTTATTAGTACCAGGGATTGAACTCAGGACCTTGCACTTGTGAGGCAGGCACAGCTCCACTGAGCTAAATCCCTGGCCCTCAGTGCTTTTATTTTTAAAGAAGAGAGGGAGAGAGAGAGAAAGAGAGAGAGAGAGGGAGGGAGAGAGAAAGGTATATTCCAAAGGAAATGGATTAATTATATTTTACTAGAAGTCTTTGGTTGCAAATATGAAACCCCAATTGCCATTAAGGAAGGAACAAAGGATAAATTATATATTCATAAGGACTGTAACCAGATTTGCCCATGGTCACGTGGATTTTTCATTTCTTGCCCTTGGTCTCTGCTTCTCTCTGGTGTCATTCACTGTGCTGGGCTGAGGCTGCACCTTTTTCTTGGGATGAGAATCCAGGCCGAGGCTGTCTTCGGGGCACTTGGCCCAATTTGAAGGCCTCACCTGACGGTCTATTTGTTTGCCTGCCACATACTGATTGCGCCCATACCACAGGTCAATCCTTGACCTCACTCTGGTGGCTGATACAGGTAATAAACAAATCATAAACAACGTCTTTCCAGATTGTAACAGATAACATGATGGAAATGAGCAGAGATAAAAAGAGAAGAGCATTCTAGACTGGGTGGACAGGGAAGGGCTTCCTGAGCTTTTGAACTCTGAAACCCTGAAGATAAATAAGGCACACATGAGCATACCAGAAGGACAGTGAAGACTTTGCAGTGGCTTTTTAAATGACAGAGGGAGGCCAGCACACCCAGGGCAAAGTGAGCAGATGGGAATGATAACAGAGGAGGCCAGGAACCAGAGCTCATTGGGCCTCCTGGCTAGGTCTTCGGTTTCCAAGGAAAGTCCCCACTGCACCTGTTTTCCTGCCCTCGGTATTAATAGCCATCCCAGTTTAGATGCTTAATTGTACAGTCACCTCACATGTGAGCTATAGGAGTCGAGATTTGATCCTAAGAGTAATGGAAAGGCATTGAAAGGTTTAAGCAGGGCAATACCATGATCTGAGTTTTATTTAGGATCACTAGAAACTAGAGAATGAGCTAGTAAGTATAGTAAGATTAGTATGTCCGCATCTAGAGAACAGATTATTTGTTTGGTTAGCTGCTTTTGTGTGTTTGTTTATTGTTTGAGGATGGGGGGGGTGAGATGAGATCTTACTAAGTTACCCAGACTGGCCTCAGACTTACAATCCTCCTGCCTCAGCCTCCTGGGAAAATGGGATCACAGGCATGTGCCATTGTGTCCTGCAAAAAGTGGACTTTTTAGTGTAAAAAATCAATATAAAAAATAGCAGATTAAGCATGTACCCTCATTACAAGGTATGGATATAGACCCTCGCCATCTCCGTCTTAATGCAGAAATCTGAATGCCATGACTGCTTTCTTCCCGCTTCTCTGAAACCAAGGAGCACTCTCTGTGGCAGAAGAGCTCCAGCTTTCTGGGTCTCCTAGCAACGTGGCAGTGCAGTGCTTCCGGGATGAAATCCCAGCTTCAGGGCTTCTTCAGTCTCCAGCACTTACCTTTCCGGCTCCTCGGGCTAATTAAAGGAGGAGGCTGTACTCTTGACTCTCCCCAGAGTTGCTTTCAGAGACAGAAGCAGCTGCAGATCCACCGCGACCGCCCCACGATTCATCTCTACAGCCAGTGACTCCCTTCCCAGGCTCCCTTTCAAATTACAGAAAGGGTCTCTAGGCAGACCCTGCACCCGCCACTGCAGCCTCGGCGGAGGTCGCTTCTTCTGTGAACCGTCGCCTCAGAAGTCATCACCCTTCCCGGTGTGTTCCAGAGGAAACTTTCAGCATCAAATGCTGAGTGCTTATTACACCAGTTAGGGCACAGCTTTTATTGTGAATATTCATTATTATCGTCAGAATGACATATGGTTTGTTTTGGGGGTGGGGTTGGTACTGGGGATCAAACTCGGGTCCTTGGGCTTGAGAGACAGGTGGCAGAACCACTGAGCTAAATCCCTGGCCCAATGGTTATTTTTTAAAATTCAAGATGAAGAAAAGATGGGAAGTGGCAAGTGATTTTTTTTTTTTCCTTTCTCCCCTCACTCAGCCCTTGTCACTGATCCCAAGACTCCTTCCCTGGTGACCTCTGCTATCAGTTTTGGGGGTTTTCTTTACATCTGCAAGCAAATGGAGGAATCTGTATATTGGCATATAAAGAGATCTCCCTAAGGGCTTCATCATAACCAGCAAGTCCTGCTTTGATAAACCATTTTATGGAGTTACAACATAATTCCCATCCCGAAACTTTGAACCTTAACATGAAAGGTGGTCTTTCGTACTCCTGGTTACACTTTACAGTAGGGTCAAGGAACCAAAAACAAATCTCTGGGCACAGGAAGAAATCAAAATTTGTAGTGAGGCGATAACTCTGAAAACAAATATGCAAAGCTTGGGTGCTGATCTGCTCAGGAGAGGAAAGGAGACCCCCAGGGCCTCCCATCCTCACGGGCAATGGGCGCAGAGTAGAAGAGAAGCCAGGGCCTGAGAGGAAACAAAGATACCCCTGGGAACCTGGACGCCCACAGGGGGCAGAGGAGCCCCTAGGCTGAGGCTGTGGCATCTCCTTGGAGTTTGGAGAGCAGGAAACCAGTGGTGGGAGCTATCAGGAGAGACAGACAGACAGACAGACAGAGTGAAAGACAGAGGCATAATCCTCCTCTGCCCCTCTTTGAATGTCTCTGAATAACACTACAAGTTGCCTTTCAGAGTGGTGTTTATTTTTGCTGTTATTTTTGTTCATATTTTTAGTGTGGTAAAATATACATAAGAAAAAATTCATCATTTTAGCCATTTTTTCTAGTGTACAGTTCAGTGGCATTCAGTAGTATTGGGTGCATTTAGTGTTATGCATCTGTCACCACTATTCACCTGCAGAATTACTGCAACTTTCCCAAATGAGGCTCTGAATCCCATTAAACAATAGCAGTAAAAGCCCAGATTTTGAAGCCAAACCCCTGATGTTCAAATCTGGGCTTTATTACTTACTACTTACTAGATTGGCCCTACTTATTACTTACTAGCTTGCTTCTACTTACTACATTGGGCCTGCTTTCCCTGTCAGGGAGAGGAAAGAGTTAGTTGTAAAAACCTCACGCAGTTATTGCCAGGATTGTGTGTGTTAATCCATGGAAAGCACTTAGAGCCATCTGCTTAGGGCCCAATAATTGCATTTGGCCTGTACATTTAAGGTTCAATAAAGCCTTTAGAGCCATATATGCTTAGTGCTCACTAAGTGTGAGCCTTACTTTATCATGTGGAATGGGCCACATTTTGATCTGGTCTTCTGTGAATTTTCTATCCTCCTCTAGGAACTCTTCACATTGATTTGAAAGTATTCTTTACATGTTATAAATAATCATTTGTTGGTGGCTATACATTGCAAATACCACTTTTTTCAATGTGTAGCTTGTCTTTTTAGTTTTTATGAATCGATTGTTATGCAGTTTTTAGTTAGAATCCAGTCCAGTGTATCATTCTTTGTTTTCCTTTTTTCTTCCTCTTTTTTATGTCATGCAGTTATCCCTGTACATTGAAAGGGAATTAGGTCCAGAACCCTCTACAGGTATCAAAATCCATGGGTGTTTGAGTTTCTTTGTTTCTTTTCTGTTTCTTTCTTTCTGTTTTTTTAAGGTGGAGTCTTGCTAAGTTGCCCCGGCTGGCCTCAAACTTGTGGGCCCCTCATGATCCTCTGGAATACCTGAGAGTTTGTCCAGCTCAAGTTTCTTATGGAAAGTTGCATAGTATTTGCATGTAACCTATGCCCATCCTCCCATCTCAGGATTACTTATAATACCCAACACCATGTAAACACTATGTAAACAGTTGTCATACTGTTTTGTTTAGGGACTAATGAAAAGGAAAAAGCTCTGTGAATGTTCAGAGAAGACACAAGCATTGTTTCAAATATTTTCCATCTGCATTTGGTTGAATCCATGGATTTGGACCTGTGGATATGGCGGGTAACTGTAAATTCTCCTTAGCACAGTCCAAAAAAAATTCTCTTATATTTTCTTTCTTTTTTTTTTTTTTGATACTGGGGATCGAACTCAAGACCTTATATTTGCAAGGCAGGCAGCGGAACCACTGAGCCAAATCCCCAGCCTTCTTATATTTTATTTCTGAGAGTTTTAAGTTTGGTCTTCACACCTAGTATTTTAGGATTTCATCTATGTGCAATTTAATTTTGTCACTAGTGTGAGATAAGAATTTTTTTCAGACTCTTTCTTCTATGCTGTCACAGGTTAACCACCCCTAATCAAGAATTCTGAAATCCACAATTCTCCAAACTCTGTAACTTTTTAAGCCTTGATGTAAAGCCACAACTAAATAATTTCACTTGTGTGACCTCAGGTGCTGGGTCACAGTCAAAACACAAACACACTGAAGTACTGTATAAAATTAAATTACTTTCAGGCTATGTGTATAAGGTACACATGAAAGATAAATGAGTTTTATATTTAGACTTGAGTCCTATACCCAACATATCTCATTACATTTATGACAATATTTTAAAATTGTAAAAAATCCAAAACACTTCTATTTGCAACCATTTTGGATAAGAAATATTCATCCTGTACTGGTTGGTTGGTTGATTTTTGGTGGTGGTGGTAGTTTTACCTGCACCAAATAACTCACTGCCTTCATTACAGTAGCTTTAATGTGAATCTTGATGTGCTGTTTAGTTGGTGACTGCAGTTTCTGAGGTATATATTTCCTTCCCTGTGTGGTTCCATGTTCAAGTTGGCCAAGAGGACAGTTTGTGTGGAAATGAAAGGATTTGGATGTGGAAGAAAAGGGAAGGCTCTCCATCAGTGAAATGCTGTCTTAGTCCATTTTCTGATGCTGTAACAAAGTAACTGAGCTTTGGCAATTTATAAAGGCAACAGATTTATTCTGTCCCATAGCTTGGAGGCTGGAAGTACACGATCATGACGTTAGCAAGGGCTATGCACTGCTGTAACTCCTGGCAGAGAGCAGACAGCAAGGGCCATGTGGAAGACAAGGCCCGAGGGTTAACCCTAGTTTATAGTAACTGACCCTTGCAGGAGCTAGTCCAATCAAGAAAGATATGGATCCCTCTTCCCAGTCTAACCATCTCGGGAGAGCCCTAGCTCTCAACACTTAGACTGGGGACCAGATTTCAACATGAGTTTGGGAGGGCTGGATCACATCTAAACCATAGCAGGTGTGGCGATGGACATGGAAGTAGTATTCAAAGGATTCCAACTCACCTTTGCTCTTCCCAGCTTTTGCTCCTGCAGCCTAAGGCCTCCTACCAGACACATAGCTAAGAGCCACAGAGAGGGCGGCCATGGCTGCACACAGATGTCTCCAAGAGCTCCCTCCTTGGTACAGTGTTGATAGCCGCTCATGTACAGGGCTTCTCGGATTTCCCTGTAAAACCTGATTTGTTCACTTACTGTTTCAAGAGAACAGGTTAAACATTCTCCTCAGATCCCCCAGCTTCTTCTTCCAGCCCTTTGTTTCCCCAGCTCCTCCCGCAATCATATGAGGTCCATTTTGGGGGATAAATTCCAGCTTCCTAGCACTCAAGGCTGACACACTTGACTGAGTGACCTTTTCATCCCGGGTCTTCCACAATTTCTTGGTCCTTGCTTTTCTATGTGACTTTTTCAATCATTTTGTGACTTACCCCAAAAAAAGCCAGCTGAGGTTGTTCTTAATTTAGTAATTAATTTGGGAAGAAAAGTGTTTGTAATTAATATTTTTAATTTTTTATTTAAAAATTATTCATTGATGTTGCATGAGAATGCAAACTATTTCTATACCAGGCTTGTATTTATTGGGCTCAAATTATTTCCTTGTATTTTGTCTTAGATTCTATGGAGGCAGTCATACGTCTATGAACAGTGATAGTTTCTCTTATTTTTACAATCCTTATGCCTTCCTTTTCTTGTCTTAGTGCTGTGACTGAAATGTCCAAATAAAAACAATAGATATCTTATTCCTGATGTTAAAATGAACAACTATATAGTTTTACCAGTATATATGATGCTTGCTACATATAATAGATATAATTT
>NW_004624750.1:13623988-13638754 GCF_000247695.1 Heterocephalus glaber | reverse complement strand
AAGTGAAATAAATAGGACACACATGTGTAAATACCGAATAGTTTCTCTGGTATGAAAAACTAAAAATGTAAATAAGGATCAAAATGTATAATTACATTGTGTAATAGGAAGAAAAGGTCTAAAAGAGTAGGGGAAGTGGGAGGGGTAGGGGAAAGGAAAGAAGGGAATAGAAAAAATATGAGAAAAGGAAAAACATGGAAACAAAGTCTTTGTAGATAGGGAAGGGGGAGTGAAGGGAGGGCAGGGGAATGGGGAAAAAATAAGAACCAAAATACATCATGTAAAAGTACAAGATCCCAATGATGAATGTAACTGTATCGTACACCCAATATGTACCCATAAACTCAATGGAAACAAACAGGAGAGATTGGGGTATGGTCATGCATAGAAGAAAGACCACGGGAAGACAGAGGAAGAAGAAAGCCTCTGCTCATCAAGGGGACAGGCTTCAGAAGAAATGATCTCCCCTCCACCTTCATCTCAGACTTCTGATCTCAAGATCTGTGATAAAATATATTTCTGCTGTTTAAGCCACTCGGCCTGTGGAGCTTTGTTATGGCAGTGCGAGCTAATGAGTATAAGCCTGCTCACTCTGAGCTCCACCTGTCCTTGCCTTCTTGCAGTATGTCTGAACATGCCTAAGTGGTTTCCCCTGTAGGTCACTACCTGCTTCTCTTGGTACTTTATGTCCTTTCTTATCCTCTGTATCCTTTTTGGATTCTTCCACCCCTGATTCTACAGGCAGCCATTGTAAGTCTACCTGTAAATCCTTTGTATAGCATATGTATATATATTATATCTCAGCTGTTTCTCTAGTGAACCCTAACTGATACAAAAACCGGAGACATAATTTTTAAATTATGAGATGTAATTCACATACCACAAAACTCACCATTTTAAAGTGTACACATCCAACAGCCAAGGTTGTAAAATACTCCACTATTCTGTAATTCCAGAACAGTTTAATCACCCCCAAAAGAAACTCCATACTAAGTAGCAGTCATTCACCATTTTCCCTAACCCTTAAGTCCCCAGCAACCACTAATCTACTTTCTGTATCCATGATTTACTTGTTCTACACATTTCACAAAAATGCAACTGTGAAAAATGCAGCCTTTGGCTTCTTTCACTTATCACGATGTTTTCAAGCTTCATTTATCAAGCATTTATTAACACCACATTCTGTTTACCCCTTCCTCGGCGG
The DNA here is from genome assembly GCF_000247695.1 of Heterocephalus glaber. The sequence continues at coordinate 13,637,550 of NW_004624750.1, read as the reverse complement.
ATGGGCATTTGAGTCATTTGTACTTTCTGTCTCTTGTGAATAATGTTGCTATAAACACACATGTGCAAGTTTCTGTATGAACATGTTTTCTATTTTCTTTAATACATACTTACATGTGGAACATTCTGGGTCATAAACACACATAACTTTGTGCTTACTTTTTGAGGATCTGCCAAACTGATCTCAATACCAGGTGCCCCATTGTATACTCTCATCAGCAATATATGAGGGCAAGGCATGTTTTTAGAGACTAGATAATTATGAATGAAGAACACTGACCTTTATAGACTGCCCAAGGTTAAAAGAGAGAGGGAAGAAATATTTTATTAGAGAGGAGATGTTTTATTATGGGACTAAATGGCTCACAAAGTCATGCTGCCTCATTTTTAGCCAACTTTATCGGAGCTAAATTCACATTTTAGCCACATATTTGGTCTTAACGTGAGCAGCCTGGGTCTCTATGGCATCTTTTTCTCAAACAGTATAAGTAGCTTCAAGATATCATTTAATGCATGTAATGTGATTTCCTATTCAGTAGGGAGGGATAAGCTTGACATTGCCCACTTAGCTTTATTTCTGAAAATTAACTTTTGCAAAGATAGAAAGACCAGTCTTGTTTTAAATCACTAAACTGCAGAATGGATTTCATCCATTATATCAGTCTTTATTCTAATATTTTAAATAAGGTAAATTCTACATGTCCAGAAGATTCTTGGAGGTTAAGAAGGCATAAGAGGAACACTGTGTGTGTGTGCACATATGTGTGTGTGTGTGTGTTCCACAGAATGAGAGAAACACACTCACAATCAGTAACTACCAACTGCTACCTTGTTTATGTAGCTGGAACCTACCACCACACCGGCTGCTACCAAACTGTATACAGTACCTCCTTGAGAGAGAGCAACCTAAAAGGTAAAGAACTCTGATTCTGAATTTATATGCATTATTCTGCACGGAGCAACAAATATAGAAGAAATGTATTTACAAAAATAGTGAACCTACTCTACTGTGGATCAGGTAAGTGTCCATGTATTAAAGACTGGTTCCCAGGGGGACACTACTGGGAGCTTGGTGGACTCATAGGAGATGGGGCTTAGTAAGAGGTCCTCAGTGATTAGGAGCTTCCCATGAGGGGAAATGTCAGGCCTCAGCTCCTTCCTCTTCCTCTTTAGCTTCCTGGCCTTGAGAGGAGCAGTTTGCTCAACTGCACACTCTCAGACATCACCATCCAGCACACTTACCAGAGCCCCCAAAACAATGCAGATATGTGATCTTGGACTAGACCCTCCACAACTGTGAGCTAAAATAAACCTTTCTTCTCTATAAGTTATCTCAGGAATTTTGTTACAGTTGTACTGCTAATATATACATTTATGTCACTAACACTGATTTTTTTTTTCCTCCCATCAAAGATTTATCTCAACCCCCTCCCAAAAAAGATTACTAAAGGCTACAAACTCAACACAATTTCCTCTCCTGTTCATGAAATTCTTGTCCATCCTCTAATTACACACGCAAGACTGTACCTTACCCTACAGGGCAATCTATTGAGTTTGTTCCCCACAAGACCCCATTTCCGAGGAAAAGCCCTTTCATACGCAATTTTCTCAAACTGTAAAATTCCTCTCCAGAGACAGCCATACCCAGTGGCTCAGCTGATCTCGATACCCGGCATTGTGCAGAAGGTGGGGGTGGGGTAGAAAGCTCCCAGCAGCCAGGAGCCCGGGAGCAGGGGAGGCAGCTGTTTCGCAGCCCTCACTGCGCAGCAGAACCAGGGATGGTGCCTTTCCCGAGGTCACGGGGTGTACTCGGGGTGAGCCAGCAGACCGCCAAGATGGGGCGGGGAGCATCCTATGGCCAGCTCCGAAACACAGAAGGAAACGAATGACCACAAGGGCCCTGAGAGGACCCCGGCTCCCAACACTTCCCAGTGCATCTCAAAGCCTCTGTTTCTCCAGCTCTAAAGTAGAGGCGGGCTATTGTGCCATCTCTTTGGGAGAATGCATGGGAGAATGATGCTATCAAATTAATGAGAAACTATAAATTCAAAGGTACTGGTTCTTCAAGCTGAGTGTGTATCTTTTTACTGGGGGAGGCAGTTAAAACAAATTAGTTGTTCTCATTTCAGAGGTTCAGCGTATTAGGTCTGGAGTGGGGCCCCCAGAAGTGCAGTTCTACTAACTTCTTAGGGGGCCACTAGTAGTGTCAATCTGGACCCACACTCAGAACCACTTGCTGAAGCACAGAATAAATGTCCGCTGTACTATAATGGCAATCATGAGGCATGTCCAGACTGAACAGTAAGAAACAATTTTACTTCCAGAATAAGCAAGAAGATGTATATATATACAGCTAAGTGTTATATGGCTACATGTTGTGATTAGGTTCTTAAAGTCAGAATGAGCTGGCATTTTCAACCGAGCCTTGTGTTCTAACTCAACACAAAGGAAGAGACCAAGTCTACCACTCCCTGGTGGGCTCTGAGCCTGTAGCTTTGGCTTCCTCTGCACAGGTGAAGAATCTCAGCCCCTGATTCCCACCGCAGGGAGAGGATCAGAGCTAAGGAAGATGCTTGTCATACCTGTGAATTCTGTGCAGAGTTAAGAATTAATGAGCTACTAATAGTGTTTCCTGTGGGAATATAGCTTTACAGCTTTCAAACGCTTCCCAGTGATCAAGACAGTCAAGTTTTGGGAAGGAATAGACAAATTGATAAGTGGAACAGAATAGAGAGCCCAGAAATTGACCCACACAAACATTAATATCCAACCGATTTTTCTTTGACAAAGGAGGAAAGGCTATTCAGTGGAGAAAAGCTGGTCTTTTTAATGGTGTTGGAGCAACTGGGTATTCATATACAAAAGAAAAAAAGGAAGAAAGGAAGGAGGGAAAGAAGGAAGGCAGGCAGGAAGGAAGGAAAATAAAGACCCTACGCCTTTTAGAAAATTCACTCAAAATGGACAAGAGACCTAAGTATAAACTGCAAAACCATGGTGAGAGCCAGAAAAAAATGAACAATAACTGGAAGACTCCTAGGCACCAGTTTACTTCTAGGTACTTTTCATAGCTTTTTGTACTAATTTTGCACTTCATCCAAAAGGTTTTACCCCTCCCGATTTACAGAATTTTTTTTCCAGTGAAGAATAATTTTTTTGTGCTGCCCCTGTATACATCTGGGGCTGGAACATCACTCGCCTATCAAAAGGGGAGGACCGTGTGGAAAAGCTCTTCTCCCCCTACTCTCTAGCTGGGGACAATGACCTTCAACTCCCCATCCTCACCCCGTGGAGGCACCAGGGACAAAGCCTCCCAGGGCAGAGGGTGACTGCGTGGCCCATTCTCTTCTCTGCTCTTCACCTCCTCAGTGGGCTTCAAGGAAGGTGAAACTCACTCTGAAGTTTACACCGATTCTGCTGACCAGGCACAGAAACATGCTCGGACGGGGTAACGACTGCAGCAAGTATTGCTCAGTGTGCGACACACTCTGAATCAGGAGCGACGATTTTCCTTTAGTGTCAGCCCCTCTTTTGACCTAGGCGTTCACAACTCAAATCAGGTGATATTTTTATGTGAAATGTGTCACATAGTATGCATGCCCTTTTGCTCAGTGACATGCATAAGAACCATGGTACCCAGATGTGTTTCTAGCTTCCTGTTCTTTTGTCCCCCAATTCCCTCTCAAACCTCTCTCTCTCTTTCTCTATCTTCCCCCTTTCCTCTCTCTCTCCCTCTCTCTCTCCCTCTCCCCCCCCCTTCTTGTCTTTGTTTAGGCTGGCTTTGAACTCACTATGTCCTCCAGGCTAGCCTCAGATTCCTGGGGATTCTCCTGCCTCGGCCTCCTGAGTGCTGGGATTACAGGCATGTACCACCATGCCCAGCTTCTTGTTCTTATTTAATAAAACTGTTTGCAAGGAAGGAAAGAATGTTAGGCTAGTCATTGGCACTTTCATGTGAATTAAAGCCAATATGTCAGCTCTCACAGGAATGAGCATTGCAAGCCATGCCTCTAATTGTGGAATGACTGTCTTTGAGCCTTTTAAGGATATTTCATGGCACAGCTAAATACAAGGGAGAGACGCTGGCCGGGTCCATCTAAGTCCAAGTCTTGACATATGAGAGCCTTCTGTAGCTGCTCCTAATTGAAAGGAACTCAGATTAATTCTCGAACATTCAATGAGAGCTGTAATTTATCCTTTCAAAGACTCGCTGGTTTTAAGAGTTCCCCTTCTCCTCCAGGCTCAGGAAACAGACTGTGAGCCTGGGAGGATCCACTCCCCCTGGACACTTGCCCTCCCCGCTCCATGCCTTTGCTGGCTTCAGCCAGCTCTTACTTGAAAAGGCATGGCATAAGCTTTGAGGGCCAAATGTGCTGTGAGTCCTTCAACAAATGTTCAGCGAGCTCGACCCTCGGAGCAGAAAGCTGATAGCGCCTGACACATGGCTGGTGCCTCCTAGCCTGTCACTCTCGGCCGGAAGAACATCAACACCCTGAGCCAGTGGAAAATTCGGTGCGTTCCAAACAAGAGACACAAGTGTGCTCCCAAAATGAAATGCTGGCATTTGGCAATGCGCCAGGGCATCAGAAATATAATCTTTCTGAGGCGAGAGTGTGTGTCAGGGAGAGAGACGGAGAGAGCGTGTGTGCATTTGTGTGGTGACAGATCAGGGAGCCAGGCTGGGCCCAGAGCCAGCCAGTGTCAGTGTCCAGAACAGGAGGCCAGGCCTAGGGAACGACGTTGACAAGGAGCCCAAGGGCTGAACTCAGAATTGTCTGCTGCTTTTTCCCAGGAGAAATGGGGGAAAGGGGAAATGAGAGCAATGAATGGGAAGAGGACAGGAAGTAGGGAGACCTACTGGATATAAAGGACCCTACAAAGGGGTCTTCAACCAATATGGCCCCAGGGCAATGACTCTTAACATTTTATGTGCCAAGACCTCTCAGTTGGCTGTAAATCCTAGAGAGTCCTTCCCAGAATGATGCTTTTAAAGCATAAAATAAAATATATAAAACTTCCAAGAAAATCAATATATTGTTGTAGCACCAAATAGTTTAATAACGTGATATTTGTGTTCCTTTATCAGTGTTTTCAATACGACCTTGTGAAGGGGCAAACAGAGACCATCATTTCAGAGATCAATGGGAGAAAAATTGTTTCCAAGTGGATGCAGCAATTATCAGGTGTTATGAAAAGATCTCTGGTTTCCACGGTGACAAAGTCACAGGTGCTCCAAATAAAACTGAGGCGTGTTGCCTACATTCTTAATAGAAGCAAATGCTTATTTCAGAAAGGATAGATTGAATAAAGTCGCACTTTCTTTTCCTCATTCAAATTCATGAACCAGAGCAATGATTTATTAAGGGAAGGGGGCCATTGGCAATTATAACAACAGTAATAAAAGGAGTAACAATAGCACAGCCATATCTGCTCCAGGAATGACAGCAACAATGGGGGCCGCCTCCTTTCTGGACTCTGCCCTGGGCCAAGGGCTTCATGCATCACTCTGAGGAAGGTGTCATTTTGTCCACTTCACAGATGAGGAAACTGAGGCTCGGGGATGTCACGGACCTGTCTGGGAGCACAGTGGATAACCAAGTGTCCACTGCTAAGAATGGACATCCACGCCGTGCAGCAGCAGAGCCACATTCACTGTGTCTCGCTGAGAGCGGTGTGTGTGTGGCTGTGTGTGGCGGGGAGAGAGGGAGAGAAGAGAGGAATGCTCAAAATACTCTTTCCCTTTTTCTCATCTTGCCCTGGATTTGTTTAAACAGCCTTCACTCATCTTGAATATCCAGTTGCCTGTTACCAGAGTTTGCTCGGTCCTTTTCAGTTCAAGGCTCAGTCTGCTTCATTTATTCAGCCTATGTTGGGCACTCTGTGTTCTGACACTGAAAATCATTCTAAGGTAAATATGTAACCTGATATCTCAGAAGCATATTGTTTATCAGAGAAAACAGATATATGAACAAGTAAATTATAGCCTGCTGCAATTGGAAGCCAAAATATTTCGTGCAAGAAGGAGAACCCACTGATATATGTAACTGGAAAGTGCAGTGGTGGGACAGGCTCCAGGAACGGTCTGATTAGGCTTCCCAGAGTGGTAGGCCAGGAAGTGTGAGACAACTGACTCTCGAGAAAGAAAGCCTTGATTTGTAATGTTTGCCAATTTCCCCGGTATAAATTTTCCCATTGTGATGTTTCAAGCTACCAACAAAGAGTCATCAAAGACTCTAAATGGTGCAATTATCAGTAAGACAAGAAAGTAGCTCGTTCAATTTGCCTATTCTTGTACCTGTGTCAACCAGATCTTCCCTTCAGACCCGATGCCACGGGCTGAGACTGAAGATGCTCCTTCGCCTCCTCCCTCCTCCCTTTCTCCTCCATAGATTAGAGATTGACTGATACTGTAGACCCTGGATAGCACAGCCCCAGGAGACAGCCACCTTGTGTAGCCTTCCCTGTTCCCTTCCTGCGCATGCCCGGATCACGAAACAGTCACGCTACATTCGGCCTAGGCCACTTAGGCCACGTAGCACTATTCGCCCCGCCTTCTCTTCCTGTTTGCCATCTACTATAAATAAAGAGCGCATGGTGTTCCAAGCGGCCCTTAGCTCCCAACAAGCTATGGTTCCACCTCGTCCCAAATTTCAAGAATAGTCGTGGTTTCTTCGTTTCTTCTTCATCTCCCACCACTTTCCCCGGCTTTGGACCCTACACTGTGTGGGTCACAGCAACCTGAGACCCTTTCCCAAGCTCTGGGAGTGGTAGTTGCTGATAGCTCACAGCTAACATCTCCCCAGGCATTGACTTGGCTGAAGGAGCAGCCAGACCCATAGATGTGGCCCCCGTTGAGAGGAAACTGCCTCTCATGGCTGGGCAGTGGGTGAGTATAAGAGCCTAGCCCTACTTGGAGGGATCAGGTGAGGGCTTTTTTCCAAGCATAATGTAGGTCAATTTTGCCCTCCCACCAGGCTTCTTTCTCCCTTCCAGTCAATGAGCCCTCATTATAAGGGCACTGCAGATGAATCTCAGTGTCTGTTTGCATATAATCAAATCTGCAGCACCCATCCCTGACCAAGTCACTGGTTGCTGTACACAAACTGGGGTCCACCGCAGAGATGGAATGAGTCAGTCCCACCACATCCTGTGGCTGCTCTGCAGTGAGAGAAGCTTTCACTTGGAATGGATCTTGAGACAGAACTGCACTATCTTTTAAATAATGCAATGTGCTGAGTGATGTAAAAGACATATGAGCCTATGTCCCATTGTTCATATGAACAATATTGAAGTCCAACGACTGCTGCACTATAGGTGCAGAGAAAGAATAAAGCAACCCTTGACATCTGGAAAGAATCACAGCTAGACCTTCATGTTATTCCAAGCTGAATTGACACTCACAGCCAGGCCACTTTGCTCCTCTGTTGGACATGAACAGTCTCACAGAATCCAACCTCAGGCGTGCTTACTCTCAGCCACAATGAAACGGAACATAACAAGGATACTGCATAATTTATAACTATGTCTATGTACAGAAAAAAAATTAGGTGCTATGCCACTCAAAATCCTCAAACAGAAACCTGGCTTTCAGATGGTGTCCATGCTACAACAAATCTTAGATCCTCCCCAAATCACCCCACCAAAATCCATTCTTATATCAGCTTCTTCTGAACACTGTTACTGAGACAGGCGCCCATTGTGTATGTTCTTCCTTGATCGACAAGGAATCACCCCAAATTGATTATTGGTGTGTCCCCAGTGGCCTTTGGCTGAAAAGCACTGAATACTCAGAGAGTAATTGTGAGGAAAGTAATGGTGTATAAACGCCTCTGCTGCTGCTCTTCCAGGGGACTCTGCTGAAGGGCGACCAGGCTTTTCCAGGAAAAAGCAGAGTCAGAGAGAAGTCATTCTAGGCACAGGAAGCAGCCTGTGCACCACAAACAGGAAAGATGAGGAGTCAGGGGGAGTGCAGGTGGGGACCCGAGAACAAACACGGAGATTCCTATAGTTCTCAATCCTATAGGCACAGAGCAGCCAAGTAAGAGCTCTAAATTTGAGAACTGCAAGGAGAATTCCTGGAGTAGCCATAAATATTTTTATTCCCAATCGCATTCTTTTGTTGGAAGGAGAGGAAACAGGAGAGAAAGCAGGCCGAAGAGTTAAGTGAGGAGAGTTAAATGAAAATGCATTATTTGAGTTTTCTATTTAAGGTGCCTGCTGGACAACACTGAATCCTTTCTCCCCGGATGCCATGAATTCTGAGATGACATCATGGTCTTCTCCCCCAAATTTAATAACTAGCACTTAGCTTCAGAACTCTTCTTTGCTTGTCAGAATTAAGAGCAGCTGAGTTAGTCACTTCCTCTGTAATTTACAACTAAAGAGCTTGGCATATTTTTCTCTAACCAAATGAGACTTCCAGATATCCTGCTGCTAGGGAAGGCCAGAGTTTTCTTAGTTGCTCTTCAGAAGGATTTGCTGAAATCTTGCAGTCACGGGAGGTTTGCCACAGTCTCTCTTCGGGACCGTGGCCTGTACCTGTGTGTGTGCAAGACATCTTGACTCTCCATGTGGCCCCCAAGCAAGCATTCTTCCTCGGAGAGTCTCATCTCTAGGAGCTCTCAGGCAGGAGGGCTCTGAGACCCCTCTGTGGGTCTCTGTCCTGCTTGAACCATACAGATTTTTCCCCTTGAGGGAAAAGTCTTCTGTCTGTTCGCCTCCCCATCATGGGCACTCTCCCCTTGCCAATTGGTCTGGGGAGCATTCTGTAAGCATTTGTTAATTATGGGTCTTTTACAAATAGCATATATCTGATAAAGCCGAGGTAGACTAGATGTTCCCACACTTACAAATCCTTCCTTAATGCCACCCTAGAGAATTTTGTGAATACTCGTGAAATCTATGTTTTGGATTTTACCACATATAAGTATCAATGAATCATATAAGTATTATCTTGTGATTTAAACATATGCAGTATCATACTGAATCATTTTTATGAGCTTTTTTCACTCCATATCATCTTCTGAAATCCAGCTTTATTGTTTTTGGGGGTTTTTTTGGTACCAGGGATCAAACTCGGGACCTTGCACTTGCGAGGCAGGTGCCAGAACCACTGAGCTAAATCCCCGGCCCACTTTATTCTTAATATATGCAAAGACAGGGAGATAAATCTTTTGTAAACGAGAAGAGGACCAAGAGATGGGGGGGGTGGGGAGAAGAAGGGAAGAAATAAAAAGAATGAAGATGTGCTATGTCCATGTACCAACTCCCCATGATGAATGTAATCATTGTGCACTAATAAAATATTTAAAAGAAAACCTATAGCTGCACTCTGCTTACATTTGTCTCCCCCAAAAGAAAACAGCCCTTAAAATAGTGCCAACTAAATACTGTCTAAGCGCAAGCAATTATTATTTGGATAATCATTAATATATGGACGTAAATCATTTCTTGTAATTTATTCTATAGCATTCTATCATTGATGCCACTGCATTTTGTTTAACCTCCTATTGGTAGCTATTTAGATCGTTTCCAATTTTTTTCCAACTGTAAATATTACCCCCAAAATATCCTTAAACATGTCACGTTTATATGTTTAAGAGCTGGTCTTTACTTAAAAGTGGATTTCCCAGGTTGTAAAGAAAATGTATTCCAAGTTTTGCTAGGTGCTGTCAGTGTCTGTGCAAACAGCAGTGTATAAGAATTTCTATTTTTCTGTATCTTTGCCAACCACCGTTGATCTTTCAAAAACGTATAAATGCAAAGTGATAATCTTGGTCTAACTTGCGTTTTTCTTTTTTCTTTTCTTTTTTTTGGTTTTGTTTTTCAGGTATTAGAAATCGAACTCGGGACCTTGCGCTTGAGAGCCAGGCACAGCACCACTGTGCTAAATCCCCAGCCCCAACTTGTGCATTTCTAATTACTTGTAAGACTGGACTTTTATTCTACATTGATTTGCCATTGTTTGGGTCTTTATCTTTCCTGGACTCACAGATCCTTCGAGGATCTCCCCTACAAAAGCACATGTGTGCAACCTCACACTTTATGTACACATGAGGGGGACTCAAAGAGCCCTGGGGATCTCCCAAGGATGCCTCAGACCATAGCCCTCCTGCTTTAGCAGCTGAAACAACCTCCTGGGCAGTTGTTAAAATGCAGATTCTCAAGATCCATCTCCAGGGACCCTGACTCAGGAAGTCATGGGTAGGAACTGGGGGTGGTCCAGGTGATAATCCTAAAACAGCCCCAGGGACTACTGATTCCCAGTAATAACGCCTATTTCTGGTTTCCAAAACTGCCTCTTCTTCTATAGCTTTGAAACAAAGAATAAAATCACCAGGTTTGATGTCCAAAAGCTATACCTTGCCTTCCTATTGAGGCTGCAGCTACTTTTAAAACCAAGGTCCCTACTGCAGGTACACCGTGTGGCTCTCACCCCCTTAGCTGCTTAGCTGGGAGTCAGATGAAGAGAGCAGCGTGTGATGCAAAGAAAAACACAAGGAAAAAAATGAGGAAATTCTAAGTTATGCAGAAAATGCTACATAAAAAGCACCATCTTACTAGATGTGAACAGCTTGTGTTTGGAATGGCTTGTGTTTCTAATTTTATTACGTGACAGAGCTCTTTTTTTTCCCCCTCAGCTAGACACTTTGAAGATTCTTTTGTGAAGAGAAGGAAATAAACTTAATTTCCTTTCAGATACAAATTCACAAGAAATGACTCTTTTATTAGATGAAGAAAGTTGATTGGCTCACTTGCAAATAAGATATTTTGCTTTATTTCAAAGCCTAGTACTGGGGAAGGCATGAACCCGAGAATTTACAGGATATTTTGAGAGAAGTTAGGAATCCTGGCATGATGGTGACAGTGATGTTACACATAAATGTTTTCTCCCATCTTTTTCAGGCCTGCAGGTGTCCAGAGAGTTAAGCCTTGTTTTTGATTCAGTCACGTGCAAATGTGCCCTGCTCCTAGCCCTTTGGAGCCAGCTTCCTCTGTGAGCCTTTGAAGGAATTCAGCTCCGTGAATGTCTCTAGCAACAAGAACTAGGATCCGATTCTAGGACTTCAAAATGACTCACTGGGTGACTTTAGTCCAGTAACAATAGGAAAATGACTCAGTTGCTCTGTTTGTAAAACTAGGGCAGTGATGCTGGCTGCCAGCCTCACCCAAGGGAGGAGGGAGGGTGAGATTTGGGAACTGACAGAAGCCTCCTCTGAGCATGGTGGCTCCTTGGGGAGCGGAGTTGGCAGGGAGGTGGCAACACAGCTGAAGGCAGTGGAGGGCAACCTGATACTGAACTGAGGGAGGGCCCTGAGCCCCGACCTCCCACCCCAGACAGCCTGGGTGTAGCTGCTCTGTCGACAGCACAGAAACCCTAAGGAAGTCAGTTCCCATCCCTTGTCTCTCTGGAGACCCTACACTCATGGGTTATTCCTGGATCCAGACTACAAATAGAGGCCAGTAGGCTTTGGAAAACTTTCTCTTGCTTATGTCATGTTCATTTGGCCATAGAGGGCTCTAGAGTTTCAGATTTTAGACTCTACAAGGGGTGATCAAAAAGGAAAGAATGATTAAATTTTTTAAATTAACTAAAGTAAGGCACATTGTCATGAATCCTCAAAATACTTCATCTTGCTTCAAACACACTTCATTCACTTTCTGAAGCAATTCTGGAAGTCCTCTTTTGTGAGTGTCTTTACAAAGTGTATTTTTTAAAATACAGTAAATCCTGCTCTCAAGTGCTATCCAATGGAAAGGCAGGCTCATATAAACATTACAGTGTGTCCTTATCTACATTATTTACCAGGAATAGCACCAAACTTCTGGATCCTCTTCAAAGTCAAAATGACCATGAAAGGTCAACATTTTGAATTGATTTGGGACATCAAGGCAGCCACCATAGCATAACTGAAGACATTTATAAATGTGTTCATTAAAGGCAAGAATTATGACTGATATATACAAATATTGTATGTATTGAATGAATGAATACTTACATAGGGAGAAAAACCACACACACACACACACACACACACACACACACACATCAGCATTTTTCTAGGATGGAAGACTAAAGATGTAGGTGGAGGAGCTACTTCTTTTGACACCATCATCCTTGCCTGTGTCTATTTAGGTTATGGATACAATTGCAATGACGGAAAGCAAATAAAATAGAAGTTTATTTCTCACTCATATAATTGGATTGTTTCATAATGTCACAAACCCATATTCCTTCTACCTTTCTTAGAGTGTCACCCGTATCTACATGATCCTTGTGGCTCACCATAACATCCACATCCAGCTGATGAAATGAGGAACAGAAGAAAAACACATCTTGCTTTCAAGCCCATAGCTCTGGCCAGAACTTAGTCACATGACTATTTCTAGCTGCAAAGGAGCCTGGGATATTGTAGTTTTTACTCTGAGCAGCACGAGTCCAAATGAAAATCAGGATTCTCTAACAAAAAAAGAAGGGAGAGATAAATATTGTGACAACTACCTATATCTGCCACACTGCCCACCATAAATAAATAAAAAAATTAAAGCACAGAGGTGTAAATTTTCCAGAATCACTAAGAAAAATCTCAGTGGACTTGAAGTTAACACTCAATTGGCCTCAAAAGCATAGCAATCTACTATGTAGGTGTTAATTCAGGAAAATGACAGTTCTTAAATTCATGTTTGCCTTTTAAATAACTCATACTTCCATATATTAATCTCTAAACATCTTTTTTTTTTTTTGGTACCAGGGATCGAACTTGGAACCTTGCACTTGTGAGGCAGGCAGTAGAACCACTGAGCTAAATCCCCAGGCCTTAAGCATCTTTTCTGATACCAAATTTGAGTTTTCATACTGCAGGTAGAGTTTCATATTTTTTACTTTCATGATATTGTCACTTTAATTACCATATATCTCCGGCTAAAAGATGAATGCCTTAGGTTCTAATTCAAATATATGTCTGCATTCCACTTAGGAAATACTAAAAAGCCAATAAGCCTGTGCAGAATAGGACAGGTTATGAATGATCAGATAGTACAATGGTAATCATTACGGTTAAAATCTAGGGAGAACTTATTGTGCACTGAGTGCTTTCACCTGAATCATTTTATTTAGTACATCAGAAAAATGGAGAAAGGGTATGGGCTTAGGCAGAAGTTAAGCAGCTTCCCTTATTTAACCACCCAGCTACCGAGTGGCGGAGCATGGACTCTAAGTCCAGAATCTGACACTCGTGTTGGGACCTGAAACCACTGACCTATACAGCCATACTGTTGGGGTTGTGCACATTGTTGGTTCATCCTTCCCAACCACCACACGCATGCACACATACTCACACACACACACACATGCACACACACACATGCACATATCTCAATCCTGCTGTTCACCCTGTCTGGAATGGAGGTGGAGGCCCTAAGCCAGAGTATAAAAATACCAATTATCAAAAAAACAAAAAAACCCTCGACACCCTACTGTCACAAATAGATAGATCAACTAGACAAAAAATAAGTAATGAAATACTAGAACTCAATCGAACTCTTGAACAAATGAACTTAACAGAT
>NW_004624750.1:13586717-13610257 GCF_000247695.1 Heterocephalus glaber | reverse complement strand
GACCTAGAAAAAAAAAAAGAAAAAGAAAAAAAAAACAGAGATAATAATAATGCCTCCCTCATAGGATTTTTGTAATGATTTTTTTTTTTTCAGTTCTGGGGATTGAATATAGGGTCTTTCCACTAAGCTACCTCCCTAGCCCTTTTGTATTTTTTATTTTAAGACATGGTCTCACTAAGTCACTAAAACTTGCAATCCTCCTGCCTCGCCTCCTACAGCACTGGGGTTACACGCATGCACCACCACCTCCAGGCAAGACTTTTGTAATGATGAAAAGGGTTAATAAATATGAAGGAGTTCAAGCAGTGTCTGGCATATAGTAGCACTAAGCATAGTTTTAAATACAATTATCTTCAAATTGTTAATGCTTTCAGCCCTCAATCGGGAAAAACTAAAAAGGACAATGAGTTGGGAAGAGAAGCAGATGGAAGCATACTAGATGGCGGGCATTTTTCCTCAGCTGTCTGACTTGAACCTTCCTACAAAACTAAGCAGGTAACACTGTGCCCATTTCAGAGAGGAGTACATAGACTTCAAACCACATGGCTGTGAAGTACACTGCACATGCTTTTCCTTCTGAAGAGACCTCTTGGTTTCCCCAAACTATCAGTTCCATGGACCCCATCCCATTAGAATGTGCTCAAGGTCATTAAGGTATCCACTCGTGCAAAATGACACCAAAACTTGGGAGATTTAACTCAGTGGTTCCACTGCCTGCCTCGCAAGTGGAAAGTCCCGAGTTCAATCCCCAGTACCTCCCCCCAAAAAATGACACCAAAATCAAACTGTCAAGGCCGCTTGCCACATTGCCCCTCTGTCTCCTTGTTGCCAGGAAACCAATGGCAAGTCTCAACCCCTCCCCCATGAAATCCGCCCCTCTCCCAGGGGCCCAGGCAAGGCTGCCGGGCCAGCATCCCACGTGCTCCACCTGCTCTCCCTGGTCAGTTTGGCAACCCTGGTGAGCATCTCCCTGGAGTTGTCTCATTTTGTTAGTTTTCTCAAAGAAGCAAATGGCCACTATTGATAACTTTTCTGTTTACTATTTTATTGATGCTCATTTCTTTTTTAAAAAACATTGAGATGATTTACATGCTGTTTAGTGTACAGTTCTAGGATTTTTGACCAGTGCGCACAGTTATGCAGCCAGCACCATGGAGACACAGAGCCTGTCCGGTACCCCTCAGTTTCCTGTGGCCTCCATCATCAGCTCCTTGCCTGTCTCCAGTCCTTGGGAGCCACCACATGTTCCTCGTCTCCCCGGTTTCGCCTTTCCCAGAGTGTCATATAAATGGGTTCAGGCACTGTGTAGCTTCTTGAGCATGGGTCTGGGTCCTTTGCGTAGCATAATGCATGCCTTCGTCACCCACAGCCCAACATGCACAACTTAAAGGAGGAGAGGGGTATTGGGCTCATGTTTTTAGTCCATAGTTGGCTGGCTCCAAGGTAGGAAGGCCTGATGGAAGGGGCTGGGCTGAGGAGCTGCTCTCCTCACGACAACCAGGAAGCGGACGGCCAAGGCGGGCGCCTAGAGGGACACACACCTGCTAGGCCACGCCCCACGCTGGCCACGCCCCCAGGGCCACTTCTTCAACTAGGCCCCTGGGAACCTCACATCGACCTACGGAGCCGCCAGGATGTAATCACCTTTCAAAATAGCTGCCTGTGAGTACATGAGGCTTTGGGAGGACATCTAGATATAAATCGTAACAATGCGTTTGTGATTCATCCACATTGTTAACATGTGTTAGACGTTAGTTCCTTTTTATTACTCAGTAGCATTTCATTGCCTGGATGGACTACAGTTTCTTTAGTCATTCACCACTGTAGGACATTTGGATCGCTTCCAATTTTTAGTGTTTATGAGCAAAACTGCTTTAAACATTTGCATATAGGTTTTTGTGTGAACGTAAGTTTTCAGTCCACTCGGGTAAACACCGAAAAGTTCTACTGCTGGGTCTTATGCTGAGGACATGTCACCTTCAGAAGAAGCGGGCGAGCTAGTGTCTAAAATGGCTCTACCGTTCCGTGTTCCCACCGAAATGATGAGTTGCAGTCACCCCGCATCTTTACCAGCACCTGCTACTGGCAGTTTGGGCTTATTTTTTAATTTTGAGCCACTTAATTATGTGTGGAGGAGCAACTCATTGTGGCTTTGATTTTCATTTCCGTAATGATGTTAAACATCTTTTCATGAGTTTACTGAGCGTTTCTATGTTTTAAGTGTCTTTTCTTTTAGTTATGAGTATAGGTCTGCAATACATGATGATTACACTCATCTTAGTAGTTTCAAGTTGCCTGCCTATTTTTAATTGGGTTGCGGTTTTACTTTTGTTTTTACTTTTGAGCTTTGAGAGTTCTTTATATATTCTGAATACAAGTACTAAGTCACATATTAATTTCCTGTTTCTTTTTGTCCTCCCAGGGGCTACCTCTGACACTTCTGAGGTGGGACTAGAGATGGTCGGCAGGAGTACCAGTCACAAAGAGCCTGGGGCCAGACACCTACAGGAGAGGACAGGACAGCCTCGACCACATAGGAACTCAAGATTTTCAGCAGCGTGGGGGGGGTTCATGTCCTATGGTGAGAGAAGAAACAAAATAACACAAATCTTGGGCCGGGGATTTAGCTCAGTGGTTTCACCACCTGCTGTGCAAGCACAAGGACCCGAGTTCGATCCCTGATACCAAAAAAAAAAAAGTTTAAATGCAAAATAACACAAATCTTCTAGGAGTGGGTCAAACTAGGAAGGTGAGAGTCTGGCTGTGGCTTCCCTCTGAGGCAGGACCAGGAGGTGTCACTTCCTCCCTACCCCCCTCTGCCATCCTATCCTAAGAGTAAGGGCTCCAGGACTTCCCTGCCTCCAGCTACCCGAGGACAGATCTGACTGTCTGGCCACTGGAGCTAAAGAAGAGGGGAAGGAGAAAGAGGTGGGGTCCTGAGAAGAGGGCATCTGGGGGAAGGAGAGGGTAACACTCAGGGGCCCTTCTGAGGGACTAAGCAATGTACTAAGTACTAATGTACTAAGCAGTGTACTAAGTAAGTACAAAGCAGTGGCCTCTTGTGTTGCAGGGACATCTGGACTTCTTGCGTACATCTGATGGATGAAGATTTTTAATGGTGGAAAAGATAGAGGTAGTGATCCATTGAGGAGGCCAAAGAGCATTGGGAGGGGCAGGGAGAGAGTTCACAAATCTCTTGGCAAATATCCATCCTCCTTATCAAAGAGGGGGCATGAGTGAAGCTTTACACTAATGAGCTGTACCATCTGCCTTCCAACCATGAAGAGCAAAACTGGAAAGATGATTGGCCTGGCTTGGTGGTGCATGCCTATAATCCCAGCACTCGGGAGGTTAAGGCAGGAGGGTCACCATGAGTTTAAGACCAGCCTGAGCTAGATAGCAAGACCCTGTCTCAAAAAACAAACAAACAAAAAAACCAAGAATCTCAAAAATGAAAAAAGATAACTGTAATTTGCCCAGGCCATCTATGAAGATCACATTAGTCAGTTTTCATTTTCTTTCTCTCACGTTAAAATAGACAGTGGAAACTGCAATACAGAAGTACAAATTGCAGTTGGCTCAGTGATGCCCAGTGACTTGTGCCCTGTACGCCCCTGAAGGACTTGGCCTCTATAGTTTGCTTGCTGACCCCCATACTTCCGGTTATTTCCCTAGTGACCAGTGTTTCACCCGGCAGCTCCACATCGCTGGTCTCCATCGGAGACCAGTGTTTCAGGAAGCACTCAGCCTGGGTCTCTGGTTATGGCAGGGAGAGGACTGACCCGGGGCCTGCCTTCCAGCCACCTGCCAGAGGTACAGTGACAGTCTTCACCCGTCAGTTCCGATATAAATACTGTCCTCCTCAGAGTCATCTGCAATGCCACTCTCAGAGCTAAATCAGGACCCGAATTGCAACATCAGTTATGGGCCCTGCTCAGTGATGAGAGGAGCGAAGATATGAGGATGTTCTCAGGCGAGGCTATTTATACCGGCCACGTAGTCCCTGATCAGCTGTAGGGAAAGCATGCGAAGAGGTAAAAAGTTGATGTGACTGAAAATTGAGTCCATGCACTGTCTTCTGTACCATTAGGGCAAGAGAGGTTCTAGATGCTTCCTTTCTTTCTAAGAGAGAAAGGTAAAACCCTCCCATCCTGTGAGAATACCCAGGCGCCAATTTATATTTTACTGTTAATGCTCCTTTTTATTGTGTGGTTCTTATAACCATTCAGACTGTAGGAGACAAAGGAAAAGAAAATTCAGTTTATAAGCTGGAAATTATGCTTAAAGGTAGGAGAAAGTCATAGATTAAAAAATTGATTCAGTTACTTCAGAAATTTGGTCAATAAAAAATCCAAACCCACGAAAGCCTTCCAAAATACAACATACATGTTCATAAATTGATAAACTATATGCCAGGAGATTCAAAATATAATACAGCATAAGGTATGTTGGAGGAAAACAGCAATAATAAAAACCACATTTATTTAGTGCTTCTAAATGCCAAGGTCTATTCTAAGAACTTTGTGTTATCTCAATACATTTTTCCAACAACTCAATAACAGATGTGTTATTATTCATATGTTGTTGAGAAAGAAATTAAGGCTCTGATTAATCAATCCAAGTCATATAATGTTTAAGTAACAATTTTCAAATGCTCATCTAACTTCAAAGCCTTTACCTGAAAACACTATTCTACATATTTGCATCAACCACACAGCTTATCTTACTCATGCTTCCAGCCACCCCACATCAATGGATCCATTTATGACCTTTCAAAGTACCTACCCTTTTAGCTTTTCTCTACCTCTCTTCAGCTGTGACCCACAGTGAACTCTGACTTCCTGCTCATGCTGTGCTCAGAAATGACCATTAGGTCATTGTTGGTCCAGCGCTGTCCATCTGAGCAGAGACTTTTTTGGTCCTCGGCCCCTGCAGCCCTATCAGTGCCCATGTGACAGATGCCTCCTCTTGCTCCAATCAGCAAGGAGAGCAGGAGAGGACATAGCCCACCTTTAGCAGGGACAGTAGGTGGATCAATTTCCTTGGCAGGGGCTCAGAAACTGGGATTAATTTGGGTCATATGAATTTGAAACAGAAACCATCAAAATTTTGACTTTTTTTGGTACTGGGGATCAAACTTGGAACCTTGCACTTTTGAGGCAGGCGCCAGAACCATTGAGCTAAATCCCCGGCCCAGAAACCATCAAAATTGATACTCTAAAAGGATATTTAATGACATGAAAAAGTTGACTGCATCTTAAGTTAAAAATATTGTTGCAGGGCCGGAGATGTAGATCAGTGGTGCCGTGCCTGCCTGCAAGCACAAGGCCCTGGGTTCGATTCCCAATACCAAAAAAAAAAATACTGTTTGAAAACTCCAGTGTAGTCAAGTGTGGTGTCACACATCTGTGATCCCAGCACTCAGGAGGCTGAGGCAGGGGGATTGCTTTGAGTTCAAGACCAGCATGAGCTACATAATAAGGTCAAGGCCAGGCTGAGATACGTAATGAGACCTTGTCTCAAAAACAACAATAAAAATTGGTGGAAAAGTTACAAAACAATAAATAATAGTATGGTTCTATTTTATGGTGAAAATGGCATTAACTACATTTATCTTTAGAAGATAATCTGGATGGATTTAACAAAAAGTGGGTAGTATTACATGGCTTTACAAAGGCTTTTAATTTTCTTATTTGTATGCATCTATAATTTTCACTATCCTATAGTGAACCTTAATTACATGTAACTTTTAGAAATGCAAGTCTGGGTTTTCGTTTTAGGGAGGACTCTATTTTATTTAGAGTACGTATTGATGGCTATGGTTGGGATTTAGGCCTCTGTTCTTTGCTGTCCGGCTTCACACTGCTAGTGTACGTGGAGAAGAGCTCAGCCTCACAGTTTGCAGAGCTGTAAGACAAGTAGGCTGCTAAGCAGGCACTAACATGGGAGGAAGAGGCTGTTTCTCAATCGTCCAATCAGGGTTTCCTAACATGTGTTGGTTCTGGAGGGCAAGTCGTCCCCAGAGGCTGGTTGTGCTCTAACAATGTCTCTGAAGAGCCAGTGCTCTCATATCCATGGTAACAAAATTTCTGGGAAGATTCTTATTTCCAAACTCGGCAGGGTGCTCAAGAGTCCCAGGGAGGGACTCAGGTGACATTCTAATGCAGCACATTATTTTTGTTTGTTTGTTTGTTGCTTTGGGGTTTTGAGGGGGGTTGTTTTATTTTTTGGTATTGGGGATCGAACTCAGGACCTTGTGCTTGTGAAGCAGGCAGAGGAACCACTGAGCTAAATCCCCAGCCTAATACAGCACATTATTCCACCAGAATCGGATCTTCACAAAAATCATTGTTTTCCTTAAAAAATTACAACATGGGACTACCACAAAATCTAGCAAATCCACTCCTGGGTAGAGATCCAAAATGATTGCAAGCAGAGCCAGGCACATATATGTAATGTATGTATGTAGCACACTTATGTACTTCCAGCACTTGGGAGGCTCAGGCAGGAGGACTGCCACAAGTTCAAGGCCAGCCCGAACTATATAGACTGTGACTTAAAAAATAAAAAAGAGGGCTGGGGATTTAGCTCAGTGGTTTCGCTGCCTGCTGTGCAAGTGCAAGGACCCAAGTTCGATCCCCTGTACCAAAAATAAAAAACAAAAACAAAAAATAAAAAAGAACTGCAAGAGGGTCTTACACACATGTTTATCACATTTATAGCAGCATTATTCACAATAGCCAAAAAATGAAAGCAGCCCAAGTGTCCATCAGTGAATGGTGAATAAACAAAATATCCATTCTTACAATAGCCAGTCTTAAAAGAGAAGGAAAGTCTAACACATGCCCCAACATGACTGAATCTTGAGGACATTATCCTAAGTGAACTAAGTCAGCCACAGAAGAACAATACTTTGATTCCACTCAGACAAGGTACCTGAGACAGACAAATTCATAGAGACAGAAAGTACAGCAGCGGTTGCCAGAGGCTAGGGGGAGGAGGAATGGAGGTTTAGGGTTCATTGAGTACAAGTTCTTAGTTTTGCAAGATGAGAGAGTTCTGAAGATAGATAGTTCAAAAGTATTTAAAATAAAGCTGGGAGTGGTGGCACAGGCCTCTAATCCCAGCACTGTCAGGCTGCAGGAGGATCTCCGTGAGCTGGAGGCCAACCTGGGCTACCTAGTGAGTTCAAGGCCAGCCTGAACTGCATAGTGAAACTCTGTCTCAAAACAAACAACCAAAAAAGTAGTGAATGAAGAATTTTTTAAAATTTAAATCATTTAAAAATATGTCCTGTATCTTTTCTAATTTTTTAAAACCTGCATAAATTAAAAATCATGATCACATATGCAAATTCTTATGTCACTTGCGTATCTCTAAAATATGTCAGAATGATCTGCTTTCCATGTCTGTGGTCCCTGGCCTAATTCAGGCCTTCCTTGTTGATGAACTGAATTATTATAAATAAAAGTATGATTTGAATTTTAAAATTTTTTAGTTACATGTATGCACATGTGTGTGTGTGTGATGAAAAATTTTATACTGCAGGTCAGGGTCAAAATTGTTGGAAAGCCTCTGCATTAGATCACAGGTCAGGTTATGGGAATTAGAAAGTGAAATACATGACAAGTTAATTAATTTTGTCAGTGTACATCTACCAGTAATCAGCAAAACAGGAAAATACAAGTCCTTAGAGTTCCCACTTGGTTACTCTGTTTTCAGAAAAGTAGTTCTTTCTGAATTCACGCCAACGCTATACATGAAATCTAAGTAGTAAAGGACAGCAACAAATAGCATTTTCTTTCATTTTTAACTTACTTTTCTACACCCCTTTACCTCTTTAAATGTATTTGCTGACACACTGCTATGCCTATGGAAATTCTGTCTTCTGAACTCCTTGGGTCCACAACAGACCCAGCATGGACAGTGTTGGAGGTCAGCCAGCCCAGGCTGCAGGGGCAGCTGATTGACACCATAGGAAACCATGAATCCCATGTTAACAGATCTTCTGATGTTCAAAGAGAAATCAAAACTTTTGATGCTTATGTGAAATTTGTTTCTCCCCCCCCCCCCCGAGACAGGGTCTCACTGTGTACTTCAGGCTGGCCTTGAACTCACTATGTAGCCCAGGCTGGCTTCAAATTCATGGCGATCTTCCTACTTCAGTCTCCCAAGTGCTGGAATTACAGGCATCCATTACCATACCCGACTATGTGAGATCTATTATTCTTAAATGTTGGAACTTACATGTTTGGATCTAAAATGTTCCCCTAAAAAATGGAAACAAAGTCTCTGTAAATAGGGAAGGGTCAGGGGGGTAAAGGGAAGGCAGAGGAATGGGGAAAAAATAACCAAGATACATCATGTACAGGTACATGATGATGAATGTAACTGTATTATATACCTAAAATGTACCCATAAACTTAATGGGGAAAAAAATGTCCCCCAAAAGTCTCATGTGCACTGAAGTAAAATTTGGTAAGAAAAGGTAAGTCACTGCATGTATGACCTGGAAAAGTATAATCTTTTTTTTTTTCTTGCTAAGACAGAGTCTTGTTAGGCCACTAAGTTACCCAGGCTGGGTTAGAACTTGCAGTCTTCCTGCGTCAGCCTGCCAGTGTGCTAGGATTACAGGAATACACCACCAGGCCTGGCTTGGAAGGCTGTATTCTTATAGCCAACTCTTCCCCTCTCTCTGTGCACTCCCTGGTCTCCTCGTCAGGAGCACCTTTCCTCCACCATGTCTATCTGCTATACCACTTCTGCCTTGGAGTCAATCAACCGTGAACTGAATCCCCTGGAAACCGTAAGCCAAAGTAAACTTCTCCTTCATATTGCCAATGTCAGGTATTTTGTGCCAGCACCAGGAAAGCAAATACAGCAGCTAATTCAAAGTAATTTTAAACACCATGAAGGACAGATTCAAGGTGTCTTCAGGCAGCCCAGTTTGTGGCCTTTTCTTTCAGTGCACTTAAATAAGATTAGCAATAATCACCCTTCCGACCTCTCTCCATCCCATTCTTACCTCTAGACCTCATTCAGCATCCGGTCAACCCCGAGTTACTCACACTATTTATGGGCATCTCTGTCGTAGTGCTCATTACACCCATGGTATGTTTTGTTGTTTATTGTCTTGTTTGTTTGCTTATATACCCGTCTTCTGTGCTAAAAATAAATAACAATTTAACATTGAAGTCTGAGCTTAGAGCTCAGCTGGAGTTGGAGGAAGTCAGATTGAGTCCCAGTTTTGACACAAGACAATTTGGGGTAAGTGTTCACAACTAAAATGTAAGTGAACAGGTAGGGATGATAATGGATACAACACTGGCTACACTGTCAGCCCTGTAGGACAATCTGTCACTTAATATTAACACATCCAGAGCCACCACACAGAATTTTCTGTACCTTGATGTAACTGAGATGCATTGCATTTCACTGGCATGTCTTGGATATTGTCTATTCTCTCTCTCTTTCTCTCTCTCTCTCTCTCTCTCTCTCTCTCTCTCTCTCTCTCTCTCTCGATTAAACCCAGGGCCTTTCATACTAAGTGACATCACCAGTCTCTTTAATTTTTATTTAGAGACAGGGTCTTACTAAGTTGCCCAGGTGGGATTCGAACTTTCAAACCTCCTGCCTCAACCTCCCTGTGCCACTGCACCCAACTAAGCAGCAGCCTCTCAATAACCCTCACAAAGTGCTCTCACTGGGCATGATCCGGAAGCTGCAGGAAGGTTATGTCCTAACAGTCACCTTCTGGGGCCTCTGATAGCACAGCTTGGTGATCACCATGGAGACGTGACGTTGGGCGATGAGCCACCCCACTCCCGCGTGCACATGGCAGCCAGGTCACTGCCTTTCTGGTGCCATCTTCAAATCAACTTTTGCTCGTCATTCCCCAAAGAGGAAAATATAAAAATGTTTTCCTTCTTACAAGTTTATGTTCCCTCAGTTTTACTTCTTCAACTTTATTAATTTATTTCGGGGTTTTTCAGACAGAGTCTCACTGTGAGACAGGAGAGGAGGGGCGGTTCTCCCCAGGACTTCTGGGTGTCCTGCAGCCTCTCTGGGTGACTCTGCCCCCTGAAAGTGCTTCAGACATCCAGGCTGCCGCCGCACCCATGGCTGCCAGGGAAGGCAGGCCCTGTACACCTGTGCGGGCTGGGATGATAGCACAATATCTGCAGGTGACCGGCAGGCACCTGGCATGTGAGTCCGCCCTTTTTGCACTCTTAAGACCAGGTTGTGTACTGCTTGACCTTACACTGCAGCATAAGTCCTCATAAAGCCTTTTCCAGGAGGTTTATTTTGCCTGTCCATGATTTCTATCTTGAGCATAGCAGGCTGAGCACCCAGCAGCTGAAGCTGTTAGCACCGAGGGCAGCTAGAAGCCCGAGAGCAAGAACAGCTGTGATGCTGCCGCTCGGGCTGGCAGGACTGCAGTGAGGAGAGCTGCTAACTCTGGGAACTAAGGGCCACTGCCATTCCAGGCTCAGGGAGGCTGATGTTCAGAGCGGAAAGCTGCAGGAATTCAAAGCTCAGATTTGCTAATGCTGAGGGAGCTGCAATTTACCTATTCATGATTTCTATCTGAACCGAGCAAAAGAACCTCAGCAGATTGATAACACTGTCTGCACATTAGGCAAAAAGAGGATGCTGACTTCCAAGATTTCTGACCATCAGATACTGTATAATTCCTGTCTGCAGAATGCTTGAGAAGCCATGCTTTCTTTACCAAAAATTAAAATCTGACTGGTGTTTACATTCTTCTCAGATGCCACCTAAAAAGAGTCAGAAGGGAAAGAGCTGAGGATGTAGCTCAGTGGTAAAGCACTTGCCTCATGTGCACAAGTACCTGGGTTCAATGCCCAGCACCTCTGCAAATAAATAAATAATAAGCAAATAGTCAAATCCAAGTGGCACACCAAACAAGTACTTCTCAGCCTCGGCCTTTGAAATTATTCTGACCATTGTTTAGTGGTGTTCTTTCAATGGCAAATTTAATAAATGTAATTTTCCTTAGACAGAGGGAAGGTGGATGTGCCGTTCCTGGTTTTAAGCAGGTTTCTCTAAGGAGACGAGGTCTGCAGCGAAGTGTCCGTGAAGGAAGCGGGGACTGGAAGATGTGAAGCAGGGCTCCTCTTCCCCACCCCGGCCCCAGCCCCATGGCTGGCATGGACAACAGGAGCCTACGCAAACTTTGAGAATGTTCTTTATCTTGGTGATGGAAAGGCTCGCAATCTCTTGGAAAGGTAAACACAGGCAATTAATTGTGCAACAACCAAGAAGCCCTCCACGATTGTTGTTTTGGAGGTGTACGGTATCACTACAAAGGGCTGGTGAAATCACTGGTGACTGGTGATCAGTTCAACCTTCCACCCCATCCCTTCCTAGGGGTCAGAAGTGGGGTGGAACTAGCCCCGTCCCAGGGGTATCCATGCCATTGGTCATCTATCTCATCAGTCTCCAAAAACACTCATCCCTTCCATGCTTCTCAGAGTCTCAGGGAGCACATGCCAGAAGGGGGACCAAACAGAAAAGCACGCATTCCTACTATGTCAAGCCTGCTTTTATTTACAAGGCCCGAACAGTGCCATTTCCAAAGGGGAAGAGAGGGCAGGAGGGGAAGCACCAATATAAACACACATCTTTTCCTGGTATCCCAAGTCCTTACTATTTATTTGCCAAAACTTTGTGCAAGAAAAGGAGATACACTATCTCACTTCACAAATTCGGCTAAACCACTCTAAAGCTTTCGTTGTTTAGTCGTGAAGAATCTATTCTCACAATGCAAATCAGCCATTCATGAGCACTGTGGCACAGGCCCACGGTAACCCGGGAAGGCCTGGGCAGATGACCTGGATGAGAATCTTCCAGCACTGGCATCCAAGACCTCCCTTCTCTAAAGATAGAGAGAGCTGGGGGCAGGGTTGTGAGGACATTTTGACCAATGCTAAAGAAGTCAAGAGGACGGGAGCTCCCGCCACAAGCTCAGCCAGATTAAACCAAATAGAAGAACAGGTGGGACTCAGGGAGTGCCGGGGCCACAGGGGAATGTCCTCAGAGGTTATGGCATGGGGTCAGAGGGATACCCAGGGGTGGCCTGCCAGTCGGCCTTCGTGTCCCTCGGACAAAGTGTGCACTGCTCCAAGCCACTCAGCACATGCAGCCCAGCCAGGGAGCAACCACATGCATTGACCCCCACTCCCACCCACAGTTTTACTCTCTGTAGTTTCAGTTACTCACAGCCAACCAAAAATTTTGTACAGAAAATTCCTGAAATAAATAGTGCATAAGTTTTAAATAATTTTTATTGTGATATATATACATATATGTTGTTGTTGTTGTTGTTGTTGTTGGGAGATGTACCAGGGATCGAACTCAGGACCTTGTGCTTGCAAGGCAGGCAGTGGAACCACTGAGCTAAATCCCCAGCTATTGTGATATATTGATATCATTGTTCTATTTTATTATTTGTTAGCACTGCTAATCTCTTACTATGCCTAATTAATAAATTGAACTCTATTATAGGTGTGCCTTTTTAGGGGAAAAAACTAAAGGATATGTAGTGTTCAGAACCATATTTGGTTGGGGGGAGGTCCCCTGGGGGTCTTAAAATGTATCCTCTGTGGTAAGGGGGGATCACTGTATTTGTCTAATAGTCCACAAGTCCAAAAAATACAAACTACAACTCACTTCTTTTTTTTTCCCCAGTGCAGGGGACTGAACACAAGTCCTTGTGCATGCTAGGCAAGCACACTACCTATAAGCCACACTCCCCAGCCCCAAATGAGTTTTATTTTCCCAGAAGAAATGACCATAGCAGTGTCCTGACGACTTGACACTCATCCTATCCTAGCTGACTGGTGGCTTGGGAGTGCACCCACTTGTTTCTGTTTGGGTTTTCCGTGGGACTCAGGATCCATCCCACCACCAGCCCGAGGACCCACTCGGAGGGAGGACGTTCAATTTATCCGCTCTTAATCCCCAAGGTGGACCATCACACCATGAATCAATCCCAGCATCACATCCTTAATCCCAGCATCACACACTCTAGATACACAACCTCCAAAATGCTCTACCCGTGATCACATGAGGCTTTGGGGGGACATCTAGATACAAGCCATAACACTCTCAGAGCAATGAACTGAGGTCTCCTGCCAACAGCCACACAAAAGGGCTACCTTGAAGATGGATCCTTCACTAGTCAAAGCTTCAGTGATGGCGGCCAAGACCAACATCATGACAGCATCCTCAGGAGAGTCCCTGAACCAGAGATACCCAGCTAAGCCACACCAGGCTTCCTGGTCCTTAAAAACTATGGTAGATGTTGAATGTTTATGTTTAGGGTCGCTGTCGAGAAGCAATACATAACAAATGCATCTTCTCTTCTACAGTCCTTCTACTAACAGTGGCATTTGCACCCCCTGGATCATAGCACCCACTACCTTCGGACTCATGTGCTCTCGTCTTGATCTCCCCTTCTGGGTGGTGACCTCAAGGACAAGGACCAGTTCATACTGATTTTTAGATTCCCAATCTGTTAACAGACACAATGACAAAAGCTAAATTTAAAGATCTTAATTGGCTTTATTTATTATGCTAAAGCTGAGTGACTCTTCATCCCACAAAGCGGTGTTAGAATGAGCTAATAGAGGAGGTTGGCTGCAAGACAAAGCAGAAGCAAGAAACACACAGTAGACTGGTCATCCTAAAGTGACTTTGCCTACAGCCAGGCAAGACGGCATGTGCCTGTCACCCCAGAACTCAGGAGGCAGAAATGGGGGAATTATGAGTTCAAGGCCACCCTGGGCAACATAGCAAGACCCCCATCCCAAAGTCAAAAAACAAACTCCACAATTACTTTCCCTGTATGGGGAGAAGAGAAAAAACAATAGGAAAAAATAAGTGATTAGGCTGGGGATTTAGCTCAGTGGTTCCGCCACCTGCCTCACAAGCGGAAGGTCCCAAGTTCGATCCCTAGTACCAACAACAACAAAAAAACTGATTCATTAACATCATGTTGCTTTAGACTACCTTTTTTTGTGAGAAGACTGAGCCAGGTCAATGGATGAGCCGGGGATTTAGCTCAGTGATTCTGCCACCTGCCTCGCAAGTGGAAGGTCCAGAGTTTGATCCTCGGTACCAAAAAAAAAAAAAAAGAATGAAGGCAATGGAAACTGACCACTCTGGAAAATCTGGCTCTATCACTCTACTCCTGGTTTCTGAGGAGGTCAGATAAACAATTAAATTGAACTCTGGTGAACTCCAAAGCATGAGTCCACTTTAGTTCTTAGCCTGTTCTGGTGGGCCTAAGAGTTCAATCCAAAACAATGGACTTTTATTTAACACCAGGATCTAGTATCACACTGCAACTGATAGTTTTTGTTTTTATTTGTTTTGAAACAGGGTCTCCCTCTGTAGCCTAAGCTGGCCTTGAACTCGCTGCAATCCTCGTGTCTCAGCCTCCTAAGGTCTGTGGTTAGAGGAGTACGCCACCACGCCTGGCTTATAGTGCAGTTGGTATAGACTTCAGCAACTGTATGTTATTGAACTATTTTCATTTGCAATATGTCGGTTTTTTCCTTAAAATACAGTCTATATTTCAGTTTTTATGAATGCAGGTATTTCTTGCCATCTAAACAGTTAAGCCAGGCTGGGCACGGTGGCACATACCTGTAGTACCGGCACTAGGGAAGCTGAGGCAGGAGAATCGCTGGGCATTCACTACTTCTAGGAAACACTTCTAACCTCAGGAAACAAAACACCCTACGTCACTAAGACAGGGAAGCAGGAGTGACCTGTTAATTACAGGATTCCAGAAGGCATGCTCAGAACAGTCTCCAAAGCCCTGCAGGTGGACTTCTCGCGAGAACTCAAGCAGCTTTTCATTAGGATGCCTAGACCTGACATCAGCCTGAGGATAGGATCCCAGCACCGCCTCACAGGAGTTCTGGCGGGTTTGCTCTAGATTTGGATGGCATTAAAGACGCAGATGCGAAGAACTTGCAATCGTGTCTTTCTTCATGGTAGCCTGCCCTGCTTTCTCCAGGGAGGCCTCCTCTTGCTTTTACTCCTTTTGCTAGGCCCTAGATCGCTCTGCTGAGCCACTTTCTCCCTCACTCTTCATTTACCAACCTTGCTTTGTCCGGGTGTGTAGATGGAGACTTCCCTTCCCACAATAAACCACAGGCACAGCTTGCACTGGTGATACCCAGAGAGCCAGCATATGACAAATGCTTAGAGTGGGCTTGGCAGTAAACCAAAATACTTGGAGACTAATATATGGCCTTTAACCTATTTCTCCCTTCGTGATCAGAGGCCACTGATGTCTAAATAATTCTATATCAGGATATTTAATATTTTAATATCTACCAGGCCTATGACTTTCCACCATGTTTTTTCAGATGTGAAGAGGTGATACTTGTGCTAGAGCTCAGAAGAGGATACACCAAGCTATGGCTTTTGCATGCTGAAAAAGTGAAAAGACATTGAAGAAGCTCAGAACCAAGTTCTCTCTGATCTTTGCCTTCCTGACTCTTGCCTCCCATTTTCCAAAGACAGACTCACAGAAACCACAATTCCTCTACCCCAAGGTGGATTACGAAAACCAGAGCCCCCTTCCTCCAAATCAAGCTGTGAAAGCTACAAATATTACTCCACCATTCCCTGCCCTTTTGGTCTTGGAGCAGATGGTAAAGGAATTCTCAAGGTAGCTTGTTTGATAACAAGCTCCTCATTCCAGAGGAGCCCTGCCCCATACCCAAGACAAAAGAGTGCCACACAAGGGGGTACAGAAGAATCAGAGGAGATGGGCCCTGATGGAATTCCACCTTGGTCTGTTCCCTTTACCTCGTACCCTTTCATCCAATCGCAGCTCTACTGAACCTAAGCATAAAGTCGAGTTTTCTACGATTCTTTGGGTCTTCATTCTGAAGTCTCCCATGTCGTTCAAACCATGGTTAAACAAACTTGTGATGCTTTTCTCTTATTAGCCTGTCTTCTGTTATAGAGGTGTCAGACATGACCTTCATGGTGAGGAACGAAGGATAACCCCATTTCTGCCCCTATACTTGGTTGAAAGAAAATGTTTCCCAGGTCAAACAGTTTGTGAACTGCTGAGTTAAAGATAAGATCCAGGATTTCTTCACTGCAGGCCTTCTTGGGGCCTTTATCGTATACTACAGGGTATCAAAGTGCTCCCCAGAAGAAGTTACTAATTACAGCCTTTGCAAAATGCATATGAATGCCTTGTCCTAAAGCAGCTCACTAGATTGTCACTGTTTACAGCAAGTGTTATGGACAGTTTAATTTAACCTTGTACCCTGCCCTTTATTCACAGGCTGCAATGGGAGAACATGGCTAGAAAGGAAGATGAACAGCTCCAGCTGTCCTAGCCTTTAGGTGATGAGCTCTGTGTGCCCTGAGCTATGGTTAGGGAGTTTCAGCCCTTCTCCCAAAACGTCATGCTAGCCTGTCAACATCCTGAAGTCTTTCCTACACCTACGAGCTCTAGGCATAAATTGGCTAAATATCCCAACTTGCTGATCTTTGCTCTGTGGACACAGAAAAGATATGATGCCTTTCCTTGCCCACCGTAATGGTCACAGCCAACATCGTAGAGCAGAAGATAGGTTAGTAAGAGAAAAGCATGACTTTAGGGAAGATCCAGATGTCACCTGGTGCCAGATCTGGTGAAAAGGTGAATGAGGACTCACTGCAATGTTTTCAGAAGCCTGCTTTTCCGTTGGATGGCACTCAGCAGCAGCAGTCACTGTGCTTTTGATCACATGCCTCATAAAGACACTCATGAAAGAGCACTTCCTGAACTGCTTCAGAAAGTGGCAAGAAAAATGGGATAAGTGTGTTTGAAGTGAGGGGGAGTGTTTTGAAAGGAATTAATGGCAATGTGACTTTTACTGTAATAAAGTTTTAAATTTAAATATATTTCTGTCACCCTCCGTATAGTACCACAAACCATCCTTACAACTCTACAAAGCAAACTTACCCTTCCCATTTGCATATAGGCTCAGACAGACAATTTTTTAAAGTCATAGCTCATCACATGCAGCTTTGGACCAGGAGCTGAGCCCACATATTTAATCTCTGTTGTTATCACTCTCTTTTGTTCTGTGTCCCCCTCTGAAGAGAAATGGGGTCTATTTGGGTTGATGATTCTGAATCCTGGCCATTAAACCTTCCTATTAAGCCTCATGGAAAATGTCCAGCAGGCTATTTAAATTAAGATGTTTTCCTACCCTCACTCCTCCAAAATAGTTGTGGTTATAAAACACTTGATGTTAATTTAATCTCTCTTCTTCAACCTTAAGTTATAAAAAGTCTCAATTACAAATGACATGCCTTTTCTAGAATGAAATCTATCTTGGTTGGCTCTTAGAGTTTAAAGGTTTGATATAAAATATGTCCCATATACACACAGTCTTTAAACTATGCCCCTCCACACTACCCCAAAAAAAGCAGCAGAGAAAAATTTTCCCAGGATGTGAGCTCAAGACGTTCCTGATGCCAGACATCTCCAAAGCAGGGCCGCTGTCAGAGGAACTGAGCAGTTGCCAAGAAGCCAGGCCATTTCCACCCACATCTGGTCTGAGGCCAAGTACTATCTGTCGGCTTTTAGAAAAGAATGTGCGGGGGGAGGTAGACCCTCCAGGGCCACAACGTGGCCATCATGCCTGCCGGGAAGAGCAGAAAGGTAAAGAAAGGGCTTTGTGCATGGCCAAGATCTTAGTCGCGAAAGGTGGACAACTCTTTTCCCAATACAGAAGCTGAAACAATCTAGAGGAAACTTTGCTCGGAGAGGTAGGGAGTCCTAGTTCAGTGGTCCAAAGCATGCTCATCAAATCTGAGTACAACACCGTCCTGCAGCTGTGGCTCTTGGCCACCAAGCTCAGTGCCACAGGTCTGACCACAATGTAATTATGTTTACCTTATCCAAGGTGAGTCCCAGGAATTTTTATGACAAGCTTGGGAGGGCTTCTTGCCAGGGAGGCACACAGTGTGACAGAACACTGAAAGGGGAATTGATGGAAGGAATAGGAGAAGCAAGACTTTGGAACATCGTTTGCATTGCTCGGCTGGATTTCACACTTACAGGCTTCCATAGAAGGCTGAGGATGCATGTCCTGGGCCCCCAGAAGCAGTGGGGTGGAGGAAGCAGAAAGGAAGAGACTGAAAGTCACTGAAGGCTCTGTGCTGTTTGGTCAGGAACTGTTTCCTGGGAGCCAACCTGACCCAAGTAAGGTGTCACGTGCTGACCAAGCATTGGCAGCACCGCTACACTCTTAGGTCTTAATCTCTACACTGGGGTCAGTCCATAATCAAATAACTATACGGATGTATAAAAATGAAGGCTATGGCAACTATTCAGGAGCAGTCACGGGGCCTTGGGAGCCTATGTCAGGGGAGTCTGACCGAGCCAGAGGGCTCAGCAGGGCTTCCCTGAGAAACGATGCTTCCACTGAGAACTCAAGGGTGAGTAGCCAGCAGCTAAGCCATGGAAAGTCCTGGCCAAGGGAACATCAGCTGCAAACTCCCTGTGTTTGGAGAAAGCCAGATGGGTAGAAAACTAGATCTGACCTGAGTCACCAGGAAGGCGCACCAACCCCTAAACACTCTGGCCCCCGATGCCTAAAATCCCACCTCTATAGTGAATGCTTTGGGGTTAATAGTGTTTTTCCCTCTGAAATAGTCTTTTGTGCTCTGAAGAGTAACCTGTTAAAGTCACTGAATGATTTTATTAGACTGATTTTTGCCCTAATAGCAGAGATCACAGTCACACAACCTTGAGATTAGTGCAGGGATTTGGGTAAGTATATAGGTTGGTTTTATTTCATTTCATTTTTGTTTATTTTCACTTATTTATTTTTTTTGCTGGAGATTAAACCCAGGCCCTTGCATATGCTAGACAGATGCTCTCCCCCTGAACTTTAATTTAAAAAGCAACTTTAATTTAAAAAGAGTAACCAAAATGGCAGACAGGGGACCTCAAAGATCAAATGTCATCTTTTTCTATATTGAACCCAAGACTAGCCTGATAGAGTTTTGGTTTCTTATTTTTTTCTTTTTTTGTACCTGAGATCAAACTCAGGACCTTGCACTTGCCAGGCAGGTGGGGTGCCACTGAGCTACATCCCCGGCCCTTGACACAGTTCTTTGAAAGGATGATTCCCAAAAGAGCATGCAACTTCTTGCTTTTAGAGAGACCAGTAGGCCCTGGGACAGCCTCTGCCTTGGGAGAAGTTATTGAAATTTAAAAAAAAGCAATCAAATAAAAAAGAGAAATAGTAAATTA
Organism: Heterocephalus glaber; assembly: GCF_000247695.1. Next base: position 13,590,948 of record NW_004624750.1, on the reverse strand, counting down.
TGGGAATGTCCCTAACTCACCATGGTTAGACTCATCTGAGTCCCCAGCCATTAATCATGCCCGCCAGTTCAGGTGTCCTTAAGAGTTTCACACCTGGGCCGGGGATTTAGCTCAGTGGCACCATGCCTGCCTTGCAAGAATACGGTCCTGAGTCTGATCCCCAGTACCACAAAAGAGTTTCACACCTGACAAAATATGTTCATTTCACTATTTTTCTCCTAGAAACTCACAGCAGATCTTTCTCCTTTGTGCCACAGAAGCAAATAGTAAACTAGGTGAGCTTTGCAGCCAGTTAGGCCTGGGTCCAAATCTTGACACTTGGGCTTAGCTGTGTGACCATGGGCAGATCTCAGAACCATCCTAGACCTTGCTTTCTCAACTCTAAACTGGGAACCATTGTTGTTCCTATCCCAGAGTTGCTCTGGAGATAAGACAATGCACATTAGCAAAGGCAGGTCATACCATCTGCATTTTACAATGGTAGAAATGTATGAAGAAGGAATAGATGAAATTGGCGGACTTAGAAATGGTGCATAGTTCCTCAGAAATAGAAGTGTCATGGACTCCCAAGTGATGATACTTGGATGAAACTGCATACACCCAATGTCTCAAAAGAAATTAAAATCATGGGAGAAAGAAACCTGGGATTTATAGACTCCTAGAGTTTGGATAGCAAATGTCCCCCTAGAGGTCTATATATTAAAAGCCTGGTCCTCAGCCCATGGCACTATTAGGAAGTGGCAGAACTTTTTTTTTAATGGCGCCAAAAGTTTCTTTGAAAAGTAAGGGGTGAATGGGAGAAACTACCTCTCCAGAGCAAACTTGGGCGGAAAAAAAGGTGAAAGCAGAAGTAAGAAACACAGTGTGGGCCACGTGGGAAGTCACTAGAGCGAGCTTCCCACGGTGTCCAGTCTTTTATGCTATCCACATCTAGTGGGATCTCGAGAGACGTTCTATGTAGGGCTCCTACATTGCCCTGGAATCTTGTAATTGACAGGTCCTGCTCATTTTCCCAGCCAGCTTTGCCACACCCTGTCTCTTACATCACTTCCCCCTGAGAGACATAAGTCCCATAAATCTTTATGGGGTGTTGAAGGAGTGGAGATCTCTGTCTTCTACAGCTCCTACAAGCTGGAAGGGGCTGTAGACCCTATTAGGGATTCTGCACTCTCCAACTACCTTGAGGTGTGGTGGCTTGTGGCTGGGTTGAGGGAAGAAAATAATGTCAGATCTGTCAGAAAATAGTAAGAAAAGAGTTAGTGGCCCTTGAGCTGCCTGCTTTACAAGATAAAGAAACTTTATTATTAGCCCAGATGTGAGGAGCAGGTCAGGCTTCCATGCTTCTTGTAGAGAAGAATGTATGTTAGAGAAGTATGTTAGATAAATTATTGAGAATCTGAGTGCCACGACCTAAGCAAGATCTTGTTTACTCATCTGTAGCAGCACTGGAGCCTTGTTTTTGGAGGAGAAATCTAAAGTCTTCCAGAGGTGCACAGGAGCAGCTTTTTTTTGGTGGGGGCGAGTCTTGTTCTTTAGACAGTTCAGGTGGGACTAGCTTTAGTCTAGAAAGATGAATCTAATTATCTATCTCAGATGCTGGCAGAATTTGTAAGAGGCAAAACCTGGTGGGAAGTTTTGGGTCACTGGATGTGTCCCCGTGAAGGGGATTATGGGACATTGTTCTATTCTTCTTCCTGCTTCCTGGCCGCCATGAGGTAAGCAGTTTGCCCTACTACAGGCACCCATGATGATGTGCTCCCTCACCACAGGCCCAAAGCAACAGGGCCAATTTGTTGAGAGCCATTCTATATAATTTTGGGGGAAAAATCATTTCATAGCTGGCCCTGGGCCAGCTATGGTATGCAGAAACATAACTGTGTGCCTTGGGTCACAATTGAGACCTCAATGGTGCTGTGATGCTGTGACCACTCCAAGGCAAGATTACATCAGCTTAGGGCTGGGGATTTAGCTCAGTGGTTTTGCCACCTGCTGCACAAGCACAAGGAGCCAAGTTCGATCCCCAGTACCAAAAAATAAAAAAAGAGAGAGAGAGCTTTAGAATGTTAAGATTACATCAGCTGAAGACATCCTAGTTCCTTGAGAACTGAGTAGTAATAAAAAAGAGTTTTCCCCTGGGGGAAAGGACAAATTTCTTATTGCCCTCCTGTTTCATCCCACCTACTATTGTAAGAATGGTTTGCCCATCTCACCATCCCCATCAACAGAAGCCCCTCATCAGCATAAGATCACCGTTGCCCTCTAGGTCACCTGATACTCCCTCCAATTACTGTGTGCACCCAATAAATAGTGGCTAGCTCAGAGTGTCTTTGTCTTTGCCCACTCTGAGCCACTGACCTCCGCCCCCCACCCCATGTACTTTGAAAGTGAGTCTCTTTGTCTTTCTTTCTTTACCGCTTGGAGCACTCCTCTCTAGGCAGATGGGAGGGCTGATCAGCCCCCAATACCAACTGATCATGAACTAATATTTTGTGAGCCAAAATAAACTATTTCTCTTTAGACGTTATCTCAGGTATCTCAGGTATTTGTCATAGTAATGGGAAGCTCACTAACACCGGGGTAAAAATGGAAAGAGCCCCATGCTCTATTTCTCTTACGTATTTCAGACATGTGAGAAGAGCCCACCCACAGATGGAGACGAAAAATGGCAAGAATCACCCAGGTGGTACAGTATGGGCTGTACCTAAAGAGGCCTATGATGTTGAAATAGAATTTAAGATTGAGGAGAACTTTCGGGCAGATGCGTGGGAAACTGGAAGCAGCTTAAATAATTGGGAGTAAATTAAAGAGCTAGACAAGAGACCTAAAAAGGACTCTTGCTGCCTCTTTGTAAGATTGAGCTACAGCCCATGGCACTGGCCTCTCTCCTTACAGGAGGAGTCATTTCCTGCTGGAAAGCTCTTTGGCTTTGTTGAGACAGGCCTGCAAGTCAGCATGTATTTCTCTAGGAATATTTTCTCTTTTTGGAAAAAATTAAAAAGTGGTACAGTAAAAAAGAGGGTAACTATACAGTAAAAATGCCAAAGAATGTCAGCAATATGAATTATAGGAAAGAAAATTCCCAAATTTACTTCCCGATGTGTTTTTTTTTCAAGGAGTAGAGTTTCTGATTGAGCACCTGTGTCCGCAATTTCTTACAGCATTTTCTTTTGAAGTTGGCAGTGTGTGTTTCACTCTTTAACATGGAGACACTTAGAATGCTTGATGCTGTCTCTGTCAGCACTTTTCTCTCAGGCCCATAGAGCTGTGAGAATTTCAACAGGCCCAGAACACAAAGCTGATAGCACCAGCCAAGCATGCTGGTGCATGCCTGTAATCCGAGCTCATGGGAGGCTGAGGCAGGAGGATTGCCATGAGTTCCAAGCCACCATGAACTACACAGTGAGTTCATGGCCAGCCTGAACTACATAGTGAGTCCCTGTCTTTCTGTCTTTAAAAAAAGAAAGCTGAGAGCACCAGCAAGTGAATATTGGAGGCTGAAGCATGAAGACTGGAGATTGTGACCAGAGGACAGCTGATCCCTTTTTTTTTTTTTTTTGGTACTGGGGATCGAACTCGGGTCCTTGCGCTTGCGCAGCAGGCGGTGAAACCACTGAGCTAAATCCCTGGCCCTGAGGACAGCTGATCTCGGTGCAAGAGGCTCACTTAGTATGCACAGGGCCCTGTGTTCCATCCCCAGCTCTGCAAATTATCAAAATAAACATAAAAAAATAGAGGGTGGGGCCGGAGATTTAGCTCAGTGGTTTCACCGCCTGCTGCGCCAAGCGCAGGGACCCGAGTTCGATCCCCGGTACCAAAAAATAGAGGGTGGAAAATGGCTCATGTTAATCTGGATGTCACAGCCCCTGTGGTTGTAGTAGTGCATCGCAAGGCGCTGAGTGACTCCTGTATTTCTCTGAGTCTGTTTTCCACCCTCCTGAGGAGACCAAGCAGGGAATCAAAAGAGGGCATTAGCTCCAGTCTCCACTGAGGGTGCTGCTGCCCTCAAGCATCCGATAAACCCATGAGGAAAACCTGGCTATATTTCCTACCCAAGACTGTAGGAAGCAGCCCTGGAAAAAAGAGGTGGATCTGTTTGCCAAGAAAATGAACCATGGATTCCACACTCCTAGGATGGAGAAGGTGAGCCAGTCCTAGCACCCAGAAGGAGGCTCCCCTGCCACCATTCCACACTCCTAGGTCAGAGAAGGTGAGCTGCGTGGGCACCAGAAGC